>OY720108.1:12171850-12396850 GCA_963082835.1 Leptogaster cylindrica
TAGATCGGGTCTGGTTTCTCGACTAATAGCTCCGATGGTAAACAAACCTTTTTACCGTATACCAGTTCGAATGGCGTATACCCATGTGCGGTGTTCGGCGTGGTGTTATAGCAGAACATGTAATACGGTGTCCATATGTCCCAGTCATCTTTTGTGTCATTAACGAATGATCGTAAAAATTCGTTTAGGCACTTGTGGTTCCTTTCTAGTCCTCCAATTGTTTCAGGATGTGCCGCGGTCGCAAACAGTTGTTTAATTTTTAATATTTTGCAGATTTCTGTCAATATTTGGTTTTTATACTCGGTCCCAAGATCTGTTTTTATCTTATTCATTGGTCCATAGTTTAATATAAAACCGTTGACTATTGCTTTTGCTATTGTGTTGGCTTCCTTGTCTTTCGTTGGGATAACTATAACAAATTTGCTTAGATCACATTGCATTGTGACTGCGTACCTGTTGTCATTGCTAGTTTTAGTAAAGGGTCCCACAGTGTCAATTGATACGATGTCAAAAACTTTTGCTGGAGTTGTTGTAATTTCCATTGGTTCTTTATGCAGTTTTTGATGCTTATTTTTCGCACAGGACTCACATCTTTTTACATATTGGGATATGGTTTTCTTCATTTTCTTCCATCGGTATATTTCCTTTAGTTTGTTAAACATTCGAGATATTCCCAGATGTCCGCCGGTTGGTGTATTGTGCTGTTCCTTTATGATTTCATCTATTCGGTCTTTGCTGACAACGTTCTTTGGAGGTTGGTATATTTTAATGATGAGCTTATTTAATTTTCCATTTCCCAATTTTTTAAATGCGGTTATACTTATGTACTTGAATATGTTACTTTCTGCAGAAAGTTTCAAACAATTCGTTTGAATTTTACTTAATATTTCGTGGTCCAATATTTCGAATGCCTGCTCTAATGCGGGTTCTACTCTTTGGCCTTTAATATGCCGCTCATATATAATTTTATTATTGTGCACTAATTTCAGTTTAATTTTAATTTGTTTCTTGCTATCATCATCAAGTGTTATATGAAGTTCTTCAATATTATATACTTCTGAGGGTGATAATACCTCTGCGACGTGCAGTTGATCAGTCTGCTTAATTTCGAGAGTACCCTTCGCTTCTGCTTGAGTTTTATTTTGATTTCTTTTTGTCATTGAACGTGTCTTCATTTGAAGGATGTTTATTTCCTTGAGATCTTTCAGATCGATATTTATTCGTGACAGCGCGTCAGGTCCTACGTTTTCCTTGCCTTTGACGTGCTGTACTTCGAAATCGAATTCTTCCAGATCCAATCTCATCCTTGTTAGCTTTGATGAGGAATTCTTCATGCCGAATAAGAAAGCTAACGGCTTATGGTCTGTTTTCATTATAAATTTCCTTCCATAGAAATACGGTCTGAAGTGCATTATAGCCCAGTGTATGGCTATAAGTTCTTTCTCGATCGTAGATTTATTTTTTTCGCCTGGGGTGAGCGTTTTGCTAGCATAAGCAATCGGCAAATCTTGTCCATTACTGCTTTGGGAGAGTATTGCCCCACATGCTGCATTTGAAGCATCTGTGCTTATGATGAACTGTTTAGTAAAATCTGGGTATTGAAGTATTGAGGGCGAAATGAGTGCTGTTTTTAATTTATCAAATGCGTTTTGCTGTTCATTTGTCCATTCAAATGTAGAATTTTTCCGGAGTAACTTATTTAATGGTAGAGCGTGCTCTGCAAAATTCGGGACGAAGCGGCGGTAGTAGTTGCAAAATGCAACGAATCTCCTAACTTCGTCTGCAGATTTGGGGATAGGATAATTTATAATGGATTCGTACTTTGAGCTGTCTGGTTTAATACCTAGTGCCGAAACTTGGTGACCTAGGAACGTAACTTCGTTTTGGAAAAATTTACATTTTTCTGGGTTTAACTTTAGATTTCTTTCTCGCATTCTTGTAAAGACTGTTTCCAAGTTCCTGAGATGATGTGCTTGAGAGCAGCCGATCACTATGATATCATCGATATACAGGAATGCAATTTCTGGTGATAACCCCGCCATAGCGATCGTCATCATTCTCTGGAAACTGTTAGGACTGATATTTAAACCAAACGGTAGTCTAGTGAATTGATAGTGTCCTTCATTGGTCGAGAAAGCTGTTAGTTTTCTGGATGATTCATTCAATGGAATTTGATGAAATCCAGACATTAAATCCAAAGTAGAAAAATATTTTGCTCGTCCCATTTGATCTAGAATTTCTTCTATTCTTGGGAGAGGAAATTTATCCGCTAAAACTTTTTTATTTAGGTTCCTAAAGTCAACCACCAGACGCCATTTTTTCTCATTATTCGTTGACTTTTTCGATACTAGTAAAATGGGAGAGTTGAATTGTGATACGGAATTTTCGACAATTCCGTCTTCCAGCATTTTTTTAACTTGTCTCTTAATCTCATGTTTATGAATATCGGGTATTCTGTAGTTCTTGGTGTAAACCGGTACGCTGTCTGTTAGTTCAATGTTTTGCTCATAGAAATTGTTTGTTGACAATGGTTCGTTTTCCATAGCAAATATATCTCTATACTTAAGGCATAAATTTTTAAACTCAGGCAAGGCATATGATGGTACGTTACTGAAATTTAACTTTTGTAAAAAAATTTCTGAATTGTTTATTTTTGTTGTACAAATTTTGTAATTTACTAATGGTTGTGTTTCAATAGTGTTTTCGTTAATTATTACTGTATTGTTTGTTGTATTCAAAATTCTTACTAAAGGGTTTTTGCATGTTGTGATCGTACCTGCCACGAATATGCCCGGTTTAATTTCTTTACCTGGAATGACAATATTGCTACCACCACTTGTGCTTATTGTTTTGATTTCTCGAACGATTTCACACCTTGGTGGGATAGCAATAGCGTTGGCGTAAGGCCCGCTCAGAATTGGTATTTCTACCGAATCGTTACCGAGATTAAGAGTTAGAGTCCAAGTATCGTAATCGATATTTGCCTTGTACTTGGTCAAGAAATCTAACCCCAAAATCGTATCTGCCTCTATAGCGAACTCATTACTGACTATTTGGAACTCATGTTTTAATATAAAGTAATTATTGAAAATTAGTTCTGTTTCTGTTGTGCCGATTGACATTTTCTTCGTATCTGTTACTCCTTGAATTGTACATTTATTATTTGGACTGTACTACTGATCTTTACTGATTTTTTCTCTTCTAAATATTGATACGTCTGCTCCTGTATCCAGGATAAATGTGCATACTGCATCACACATATTTGTAAATGCTTTTACAAAATTGCAGTACGCCAGATTTACTCTGCATACTCTTGGGTTTGCTCGTTCTCCCCCAACCGGTGCCTTTCCGTATTCAATTGGGGGTTTGGATCTTCCCCCGATTCATAATGATTGATTCTACGGTTCCGGTGTGCCATATTTTGATAGACGTTGTTATTATTTGAGGAATTGTTTCTTCTGTTGTACATATCGTTTCTGGTGTTTTCTAATCGACTCCTTTGATTCTGTTTTGTAACTGGGTATCCGTTACCTGTACTTTGGCGCTGATACCTTCTTTGCCAATCTCCTCTGTTACTGCCACTGAAATTATTATATCCTCTATTCTGGCCCCCATATGGCCTTGCTTGTCTGCTGTTAAAGTGTAGCACACTTGACTGTGGCCTATCCACTGTTATGGCTTTTGCTGATATCTGTGATAAAGTGGTCATACTGCTTGCTTTTAATATTATAGATGTCTCTGGATTTGCTAGGTTTTCAGTGAAGGCTTGCAGAGAAAATTTTTCAGCCAATTTCTCTGCTGCTTCACCAGATGCAACGTTCTCTGTTATAAATGCTTTTGTTAATTGTCTGGATAAATCTTCTATTTGTCCTGCAAAGTCCGCAATTTTCCTACTACCTTGTTTGCATGACCTTAACTGGGCCAGTAGTGCGTCAGATGACAGTTTCGTCGTAAATTTTTCTTTTATTTTCTCTGATATTGTAGCAATTGTATTTAATTCGTTTGTAATGACATACTTTGCTTTGCCTGTTATTCTTGTTTTTATGAATTTTATCATCGTGGCCTTATTTTCCGCTTCTGTTAACTCATCTAGTAGCGCAATCGATTCCAAGAACACATCAGTGTCGTCATGATTACCATTGTAGTGTTGGACGAGAGCCGTCGCAGTTTTGATATCGAAAACCATTTTTGTTTTAAATATTTCTATTAAAATATTTCCTAACTTTTTTATCGCAATATACTGTACTCGCAAATTAAAAGATGTTTGTAAGTCCGTTATGGCTCCTGCAATTTCTTTGGCTTCATCTAGAAGCCTGTTAACCAATTCTAATTTTTCTTGCCTTGTTTTCGTTGTGTAGGGCCTGTTTGCGCTTTTCTTGTAGTTGCTGTAAATTCTATCTAACTCTTCTTTAATATCGCCCAATGTCTCCATCAATTTACACGTTTAGTTGTACGGGTGTATTGAGGTACTTCTTCCTCAGACCTCGCCTGTGATTTTTGTAAACCGAATACGCAATTCGCACCAATTTCAGCACCACTATACTTGCAAGCAGAATTATAATTTCTTGATTCTCTACCTTAACTGTATCTTCAATGATAAGATTATTGACTACTTGACCATTGTTGTCAGAACTTTTGCTTTGGGTTTTACCCATTTTTTAAAAATTTTTCGATCCCTGCTTATGAAAAGATTACTGGACTCGCTAAACTGCTGAATTTTAGACCCAAAATAAACAATTGTGAGAAAAAAATACAAGCCTAATACCTCATTTGTGAACTTAAGAAAAGAAAAAAAAACGAATTTTGATCCCTAACTATTGCTTTTTATTTTTGATTTTCATCTTATTAATAATCTTCTTGATTTCTGCAGCCCTAGTTTTGTATTCCTCCGCGTCTTCGGTAGTTGCGGCCACCTTGGCCAACGATGAGCATAATTTGAATTTTCTTAAAAGTTGTTCTCTCTGTCCTCCTCGTTTGTTCCTCTTAGTTTTCGGCGTGCTATTCTTCCTTTGGAGTGACCGGTTCCTAAATTCCTCGATGGTCAGCCTCTTTGGTCCTTGACCCTCAGTTGGTGGTGTTGCTTCGGATAAACTTCTTGGGGCGTTTATTGGTACCCACCGCGTTACGGCTGGATATAATGTGAGCTGTCGTATATCGGCCTCTGGTCTCCTAGCTTTTTCTGCTGTCCTAATTAGTCGTTGAAATGTTTCCTCGATCCCCTGATCTGGAGTCACGGTCGCCATATAGTAATCCAGCCTCAGCAGCACTTCCTGAGCTTGGTTAGTCGGTTCTGGTGGTCTGGGCAAGATGCCCAAGGGTTTTTCTAGGGTGGAGCTGCTAAAAAGCAGTGGCTCCTCTTAGAGCAGCTATTACTAGCTGTCGCTCTGGGAAAGGTTGAGAGGTAGTGTGGAGCAGCGAAAATCAGCTGTAGCTCCGTACTCAAAAAAGTATCTTCACTATTCTCTGATTCTTTATTAATTTCATAGCTTATTTATACCTAATTCTTAATTCTTAATTTTACCTAAAAGTAGAGGGGGTAAATCGAGCCTTCCCAATAGCTTATTGATTAGTACCCTTAGTCAGCGAATTGTACCTGACCTCGAGTCACCGGGTGCCGAAATCCACATTCAGCATAATGCGCTGGAATGCATTTCGTAAGCACTCTGCACATATCGTGTCGATCACCCCGCTGAACTGAGTAGGCAGCATGGGCAATGTGCCGTGGGTCAGTGTTCTAAAATATGTAAACAAAATAATTGCACAATCGACCAAGTCATATGTGCATCATTGCCTTGGGGTCACGTTTCCTTAGCGTGATTGTTTTCGGGATTTTGGGTGTACTATCACAAAGATCATCATAAGTTGTTAGGGTTTTCCAATCCGGTATGCTAAGGTTAAATGGTACAAAATTCGTAAAATGATCTAATGATGTATTGCTATTGAATGTTGTTTTTGAGCTTAATATTAGACGACTTGAATAAGCCCGGCAACCTTTATTGAGTTGCAGCACTCCGGTGTCTACAATAGTGGAAAGATGAGAAACCGATGAATCCATGCATTGGGTTGTGAATTGCTCTTCCTTCGCTGCTACAAAAAGCCATGCATTTTCCTTTGCTAGTTGTAAATATATGGGCTGTTTTAATTGCATCAATCTGGTTTCGCAGCAGTCTGGCAGTTGAGTAACTGGATCAAATAGTCGCCTTTCGCAGGAAGCAGCGTCTCCGTAGGACAAAAATATTGGTTATTTTGTTCGCATACTCGAGTTCCCGTTTGCAGCAGTGAACACTTCTTCAGGTCCTTTTCATCAAAAGGGAAATAGTGAGACTTGATGTTATCCAGTGCAATAAACTGTGTTTCAGGCACAACGATTGCGTATGTATTATTCTGCAGCTTTGTCGGTATGGGTGTCATTTTATATAAGTTGAACTCTAGAGGACTAATTAGAGGAATTAGTATCAAAAAATTTAGTTTCTTATTGCTATAGTATATGTTAACATTAATAAGATTATAAAAATTCGCGATATTTTCAATAGTGGGTTTTACGGGTAAATAAACGCCACTGGGAAGAAGACCTTGAATCTTAATTAATTCTGCTACGATTCTTGACGCATCTATAACATAGGGGTGTAATAATCCCCTAGATGCCGCAGTTACTATATCTACAATGTGCGATTGAACTTGAGAGTATACATTGGTTGTCATTACGAATGATACAAATATCTCATTTATTGTGGAAATTTGCTCGAATTTTAAGGAATTATTTTTAAAATTATTTTCTATTTGATTTAATTTATGCACAGCTTTTGAAATTTTTTTGTCTAAATTGTCAATGAAATTTACTGTTTGATTAAAATGATCTACCAAAGATTCATGTACAGTGGTTTGCTGTTTAATGAGTGTTTGTATGTGATTCTCATTTTCATTCAAGAGTCGGAGTTGTTCGTCATAATATAGAGCATCATCGTTGTCAAGTGTTCCAAACAATTGTTTTGCTATGTTACCAATTCCGTTGATGATTCCTCTTTTGTTGATTAAATTTGATTCAGAAAGAAGCATATTGCTTATTAATTTATTTTGAGCTTGAATACTAATTTTGATTTGTTGTATTTGTGGTAAATATATGGAGCATTCATATGAAAGGAAACCGGAAGTATCGTTTTGACAAAGGTATATTATTTTTTCGGATAGCGAGCTTAGTTGTTTATATTGTAACTTCACGTCTTCTAAGTCAGTGTGTATTAAAAGTTTCCATTTATCGGTACTTATCTTTAATTTCCCAGCATTTTCGTAGAGGATTCCAAGTTTGTTATCTAGTTTGCTTAGTTCGAAAGAGTAGGTATCGTTGAGTTCAGCCAAGCATGAGCTTTCGCATAGCACTAAAAGGAAAAGGTAGAATTGCATGGTCATGCTGAAAGGCACAACCTAAAAAGAAATGACGATAAGTTCTCCGGAAGCTGCTCATTGGTTTTACTATACAAAATAAGTCTATTGTTATAAATCTTAACATGTTTATTTTTAATAAGCAAAATACTGTTAACGCCATCGGTTGATAATACTTTATATGGACCGACCCAAACGGGTGATAGTTTTTTGCTTTTGCCCTTTTCTGAGGTTTCATTTTTCAGGAGAACCAAATCATTTTCGTGAAATATGGATGGATTTGTGTGTCGATCGTAATAGCTTTTGGATAGGTTTTTATTTTTTAAAATGTTTTCTCTAGCCACTTGATTTGTATACTGCATTCTAGATTTTAATTCATTAGCGTAGACATCATAATTATAAATTGTTTCGGGAGGTCGCGAAAATGCAGTGAGCAACTCGATCTTTCGGCCGAATAGTAATTCGAATGGGGTAAAACCTGTAGATGTGTGGGGGTTTGTATTGTGAACGAAAATTGCGTATTTGATACAGGTATCCCAGTCGTCTTGTGAGCGGTTAACAAAACACCTGAGGTACTCTTCAAAGTTCCGGTGAGTACGTTCACACGAACCATTCGATTGTGGCCTGTATGCACAGGTTTGTATCTTCTTCACCTTAAGTAGTTTGCACACTTCTTTAATTATTTCGCTTAAAAAGTTTTGCCCCTGGTCGGAAAGAATGGTCTTAGGAGTACCAAAGCGAAAAATTACTTCTTGAACCAACTTTTCAGCTATCGTGCCGGCTTCTTGATTTGGAACAGGAATAGCATCTGAATATTTAGTTAAATCTTCGATGTACGTTAAAAGATATTTATTTCCACTCTCGGTAACTGGGAGCGGACCGACAAAATCAACAGCTATTTTCTCAAATGGTTCTTTAGAAGTTGATGTTATAACCATAGGTTCTTTGGTATATTTTGTTACTTTATTTCTCTTACAAGTATCGCAGTTGTTTATATAGTTTTTAATATCATTATACATATTTTTCCATTTAAACTTCGTCCTCAAACGTTTAAAGGTGCGGTTAACTCCATTGTGTCCCGCAGTTGGACTGTCATGGTACTCTTTAAGAATGTCTAAAATTTGCTTTTTGGGTAAATTAGTAATTATATTGTCAGTATAAAGGGTAACATTAATTTCAGTATCTTGGAAAAGGTACTTAACCATAGAGAGGATATGATCAAAGTTTAGGTGCATGTGACATGATAATTTTGTAGGGTTTAGTAGGGCGATGTTACTTATATTATTTTCTACAAGATAAAGCTTTAAAGCTGAAAAACTATGGTAAAAATCTTCATAATTAGTTTGTTTTGATTTTTCATTAATTAATAGATATATGGTAGTGTTATCAATATTTTTGACTGGAATAATATCGTGAGCTAGAGGATTTTATTTCTTTAAATTTAAGTTTGCGGGATTGTGGATGGAATGTTCATTATAATAATTGTCGATGGATAGTCCAGTATCTGTGTAGACGGCTATAACTTTATTTTTATTTAAACATATTTTGTCTGCGTTAACTTTTACATGGGAATTAAGAATTAACTCGTTATTTAGGGAATTAAAAAAATTTTGAAAAGAAAATGTTGATGAAATTAATGGATTACTGTTATTATTAGTACTAGGTATTAAAGTTTGCTCCGCAAAGTTGCATTCATTATGAAATTTTCCTTTTTTGGAATCTGATCTAAGGGTCATTTTACGTATACGACTTAGGCAATCAGCATTTGTATTGGCGCTACCTTTTTTGTGAATAATTTCGAATTCGAATTCCTCAAGTTTTAATTTCCAACGCATCATCCTTGAGTTGGGATCTTTACAGTTATGCAAGTAGATCAAGGGTTTGTGATCTGTACAGATTTTAAACTTCCTCCCAAAAAGGTAAGGTCTGAAGTGTTGAACTGACCAGACAATGGCAAAAAGCTCTTTGTCTATAGTCGAGTAATTCAATTCACTTTTGTTTAAAGTCCTAGATGCATACGCAATAGGTAGATCGGAGCCAATTTCACCTTGAGATAATATTGAACCTATAGCAGTGCCACTTGCATCAGTGGTTAGAATAAATTCTCTAGTGAAGTCATGGTATTGTAATAATGGTGGATTAATTAAAATTTCTTTTAGAATATTGAAAGATTCGGTACATAGAGCTGTCCAGTTGAAAACTTTGTCTTTTTGTAAAAGATCCGTAAGAGGTTTAGAAATTTTTGAGAAATCTTTCACAAAACGGCGATAATAACCGGCAAGACCGAAAAACATTTTTACATCTTTTGAATTTTTTGGCACTGGGAAGTTTTTAACTGAGTCTATTTTCTTGGGATCAGGAATTATTCCGTGTTCACTAATAATATGACCTAAATAAGTCAATTCGGGCCGCAGGAATTCACATTTTTCTGGTTTCAATTTCAGGTTGTGTTTTCTAAGACGATTGAATACCTCTTCAAGCTTGTCGTTATGCTCTTCAAGAGTTCTGCCATATACCACAATATCGTCCATATATACAAAAACTTTAGTTCCCTGTAAACCAGTTAATATGTTATTCATTAAAAGTTGAAAGGTTGCGGGTGCACCTGTTATGATCAATTCGACCAAATTAGAAGTTAATTGTAAACAAAGAGCAATTAACTCCAAAAGTGCAAGCGCATAATACATACCACCGCAAAACACGTAAGCAATGGCTAACGACCTAGGGCAAGAAATGTAAACAAAATTGTACATAGCAATACAAGGTCGAGCCATGACAATTAAATATATGCTTGGGCCAGTTACGATAAGCGCTCGCATAAAAAGAAGAAAACAACACGGTAGCGAGTCACGTTGCTCGAAGTAAAAAAAGAATGCGAGAAGCGCAAGTAACTGGGCCGTCAAGAAAATTGTCATAAACGCAAAATGATGGGAGTCAGCATAAATAACCATATCAATATATCGGGTATGGATTGACCCCATCGCGGTAAACAATAAAAGCAATTTAGCAAATTGCAATTAATAAGTAAAATAAAATTAAAAAACCTATTGATGGAACGTGCACTATTGGAAGGTGATTGCCTTTTGCGTTGCAATTAAGCAAGTCAGCGGAATTGCGCAAGCGTAAGCATTCCTTAGGGAATGTATTGCTATTTCAGGGGTTAGGTAAAAAGTACATTGTACCTTACCAATATTAGCAATTAATCAATTATTGAAAAAGAGTAGGGAGAGCTTTGTACAAATTAAAATGTATAAAAGTAATTGTCACCCTAGAATAAATGTTCAGTTTTATTGTTAAAAGAGCTAGAGGAAACTCTGCCCGATTGGGTATCGAATTATTCGGTTTAGAAAGTACTCGAGCCAAGACCAAGTTTTGTACGGTATTGTCAGTAGTAGTTGATCGACAATTTAACAAGTGAAATAAATAACAAGTTAGCGTGAGGAAGCCATTGCTGTTTGTAAATTGAAGTGAGGTAATTTCAACCCTTTACCCCGGAGCTCTGCATTCGTGCTGCTCTAACCGATCCTCGGAGTTAAAGCGAATCCTCGCTGCTCCAAATCCTCCTCAGGAGTTAAGGCGCTAGTCGCTGCTCCGCCCAGCCAAATTATCCCCGGCTCGCAGCTCTGCCGCGGCCAGCACTACCTATACCCAAGCCAGCGAACAACGCGGCAGGGTTTCATACCTCAAGCCCGCTATCCCAGCGGCCCAACGAATAATTACCATCGGGGCTTTCACCCAGAGGTGTCCTCCACATCACACCCTTTGCTTTCGCATCCTGGTAGAAGAACCAGATTTGCGCTCAACGAACGCACTAGGTACAAGAACCTAGTGTATCTCTCCGCTGCCTGTTAGAAACAACGAGTCTCCTTCACACAAACTTATCCGTCGTAACCAAAGCTAGGGAAGACCACAACATTTTTGGCGCAGCCGGTAGGATCAAGGAAGCCAGGTCAGAGACTTTAAGAGCTTGAAAAACCTTGATTCTGCAATCAGGGAACCTCGCACGGTTCAAAATTCCCTGCAGGTCAACGACGGAATAATTACACACCGTGCACAGCGAAATAAACAACTTCGACAAATATAATTGAACAAGAGTAAAATATAATTCGGCGCTTCAATCTGTTTTTCTCAAAACAGAACAAACTAAACCCATTCAGGCGAAGATCTCAACACTAGTGAATGTCCAAGGAAACGGAAGGACTCCAACCTCAGGACGAAAAAGACAACAATCAACCGTCAAGTAACGAGGGAATAGTCCTACGAAGTGGTTTAGTATACCACAACACAACTACGGCAACGAGTTTAGAGAGTTATTTGGCTAAAGTTGTCGAGAAAACCCAACGGACAGGAAAAATCACTGTACAGCGGTGCGATCATCTAGACAAGCAAATCGAACAAACTCGTAAATTACGGCAGGAGAAAATAAAAAAATTGAAAGAAGAAACTCTGCTTCTCCGTGAGGCATTGCTTAATCTTGAGAGTGATCCACGCACGCCTAACGCTGAGGGGGAGAACTCAGACAAATCCCGGGTGGAACAATATCTGAACCAAAGCCTAAATCAGTCTAAAGAAGACCCCCACGAACGTTCTGCAGCCGAAATAATACTCGACTGGTTAAACGCATCCTTTTCGAGCTCAGACCGATCACACGATTCGAGTTTTACCTCTACCTCCTCCACGTCAACAAATAGCATAGAAATGGCCACACACAATAGCGTAGCAGAATTAGTCACCCGAATGGTACCTATATTTTCAGGTATACCAGGGTCGCACATGAGCCAAGAGCACCCCATGTTTCTGGGTTGCTGTAAGCAAGCTTTTAATTGCCTCTCAGAGGAGGAACAACCCTTTTTCTATCGCGTATTCCTCACCCGACTCCGGGGGGAAGCATACGGACTCTTCGCGAATGAATTATCCACGACAATCAAAGACATTGAGGAGAAACTCAACCGCGCTTTCCTCCCCCGTGCAAATTATCCGGAACTGATAGCACAGCTAATATCCGCGCATCAGTTACCCTTTGAGGAACTGACCGAATTCATCACACGATTAAGAAAAATGCTCCGGCTTTGTGAAGAAATCACTGACACAAAATATGTAAAAGAAGGGGCAACGGCGGTAAAATCACAAGTAGAAGAGTTCGCGAAAAACGCTCTGCGGGGAGGGGTAAATAATCCTCATGTGTGTCAATACCTACTAACGGTCTCTGAGGGAACTTTCGACAACCTGGCGCAAAAAGCATTACACATGGAAAAACTCCAACAAGGAGTTTTCGCCCTACAAAACACACAGTACCGGCAAACAATGCCAGGATACCAACCAACAGGGAACGAATTAAGGCAGCCAGCGATTAATGAAGAAAGACACACAAACCCACGCGGACAAACTTGGGTGCGTAATCCTTTCGCTAAACAGAAAACAGTTCCGCCACGGCAGGATTTCAAATCACACAAACCCGCTGATCGAACTGAAAATGTTTTAGCTAACACTACCTGTAGCTACTGCAACAAACGCGGACATACATATTCAGATTGCATAAAGCGCAAAAATACACCCTTATGTGATAATTGCAAAAGATAAGGTCATGACGTGCGAGAATGTAGAAGTAACAGAGCTGAAGCACCTACCCCCGCAACGCGAGGTGCAAGAAATTTAACGAACCAAAACAATCAAAACGATCAAAGTGGAAGCCGCAGAGCTTATAACGTGCGGTTAAATTGCAATTTCTGCGGGCGACAGGGGCATGACTTGTCGACCTGCCAGCACAAGAAAGCTTGGGAGAATCAGAATTCGGGAAACGAAACTCAGTCGGCCCGACTCTAAACCAAAAAGAAAACAATAAAGGGTCTACCCAGCAGCCTAATAATGGTATCCCCATTGTGGAACTCCCACTCGATATCGGCCTAAACGGCCAAACAAAATTAATAGTGGATACCGGCGCTGAGGTTAGCATAATTAAAGAAAAGGCACTGAAAAGTACAAAATCCATTAACCGAAGACACCAAGTTACGCTCGAAACGCCTTTTGGCAAAGGTAGAACATTGGGAACTTGCAGAGGGAAGTTCGTAATCAACAAAAACGAAATACCCTGCAACTTCCAAGTTGCAAAAAATATGTCCAATCTCTCTTACGATGGCCTCTTAGGAAACGACTTCTTATCAGAATATTGCAATGTTGAAGGACCAAATAAAAAACTCCGATTTCCTCGCACGGAAATCAACCCCAAAGAATTCGCGATTACACTCAAAAATTCTTCGGAAACCCAGTCAAATACATTCGAGGAAGTGGCAAGGGCACAGGAAAACAGGCAAAGTCCCATAGAGGAGTCAAAGACCTGTAGTGACCCAAAAGCAGTTATCAAAGTGGATGCTGCATGCGATGCTTCCGATGCGACGGAATACAGGCAGCAAAGGGTAATTCTAGAGACACCCGTACGCATACCTGCGCGCACAAGAATGATGACCAAGGTTCAGGTAAAATTGCAGGAAGAAATGCTCTGCATGTCGCAAGAAATAAGCGATGGAGTCTTCCTTGCGAATAGTTTATTACCTTCAAAACAAACGGAGACAATCATCAGCGTCTTAAATGCAAATACTCATTCAGTAGTGCTGACCAGATTACAGGTAAAACTGGCTCCAGCGAAAAACTACACGATAGGATCGTTATCCCTCAGTCAAAACCAAAAGCAAAATTCTGAACGAGCATACCAAGGCAAAATAATAACAAAAACTTCCACGAAAAATATCATCCCCAAAAAGCAACTCATAGATAATGAAAGAAAATCAAAAAACGGTGATTGCGGGTACCTGGGAAAGTCGCCCGAAGAAGAGCGAATGGAAACTCAAACCCCAACACACGAATTAAAGTCAGGGACACAGGCAAAAGGAACCAAAGACAAAGGTATCCAGGCCACCCTACTACACCTCCGAGAGTCACGCAAAGTAGACCGAGAGGCCCAGAGTTCCAAAGGACGTCTGGCTAGGTTAGAGGATGAGCTCAACCTAAGCCCAATTCTCGATAAAAATGAAAAGAAGGAAATTTTAGAAATATGTCACGAATACAACGACATATTTCATCTAAAAGCTGACAAGTTATCGCACACAGATGCAATTATGCACGAGATACCAGTGCTTCCCGGCCAAGCGCCAATTAATCAGAAAATGTATCGACTGCCGGAAACTCAGCGAGAAGTTATTAACGAGCAAATAGAAGAAATGCTCGAGAACGACATAATCCAAAGAAGTAAGAGCCCCTGGAACTCTCCATTGCTGGTGGTCCCGAAAAAGGCCGGACCAGACGGCAAGAAAAGGTGGAGAGTAGTAGTAGATTTTCGCAAGGTCAACGATAAGACGGTTGGCGACGCCTACCCACTCCCAAGGATCGAAGACATCCTGGACCAATTAGGACATTCCAGATACTTTACTACCCTTGATCTTGCAAGCGGTTATCACCAAGTACTAGTCGATCCCCGGGATCAACCCAAAACCGCATTTAGCACAAATTACGGGCATTACGAATTCAAGCGAATGCCCTTCGGACTCAAGGGAGCGCCTGCCACATTCCAACGCCTCATGAACTACGTACTGACGGGACTACAAGGATTGGAATGTTTTGTGTACCTAGATGACATCGTCATCTACGGAAAAAATTTGGACGATCATAACTGTAAACTTCGAAAAGTTTTTAACAAATTACGAGAGAATAATTTAAAACTACAACCGGAGAAGTGTCAATTCCTCCGGAAAGAAGTAGTGTATTTGGGGCATAAATGCTCGAGTGAGGGGGCACTCCCAGACCCCAGTAAAGTAGCGTGCGTACAGGAATTTCCTGTCCCACGTACGGTAAAACAGACGCAGTCTTTTCTAGGACTAGCAAATTACTATCGGAAATTCATTCCAAATTTCTCCAAATTGGCACGGCCAATAACGAATCTGCTTCGCAAAGATGTGAAATTCACCTGGACTAACAATTGCCAGGAAGCATTTGAAGCGATTAAAAATGCGCTTGTGACACCACCACTTTTAATATACCCAGATTTCAGCAAACCGTTTAACCTGACAACGGATGCTAGCAGCGAGGCGCTAGGAGCGGTGCTATCTCAAGGCATTGTGGGAAGTGATCAACCCATAGCCTACGCCAGCCGAACGCTGAACAAAGCGGAGAGAAACTACTCCACAATAGAAAGGGAGTTGCTTGCCATTGTATGGGCAACTAGAAATTTCAGGTGTTACCTTCAAGGAAGAAAATTTACGGTTTACACCGATCATAAACCCTTGAAAGGCGTGTTTAACGTGAAGGATCCAACTTCACGATTGGTGAGATTCCACCACAAACTTTCCGAATTCGATTACACCATCGAATATAAACCTGGGAAATATAACACCAATGCAGATGCATTGAGTCGAATCCCAGTTAACGAGGATCAAGAAGAAGAGGGAAAAACCTTCGCGGTAGAGGCCCAAATACATGACCCCCCCGATAAACAGTCAGTCAAAACACCGCAATCAAACAATCAACCAATGAAAGTAACTGCAGTCACCAGGGCGCAGAAACTAAAAGCGCAACGCGACGAAGAAAACCCAACTAAAACACAAGAACCTAATCCGGAGAAAAGCACTCCCGAAACAAAGGAATTAGCAATTGAATGTCCAATGGAGAAAAAGATCACCCCGGAAGTAATTACAAATCCGGAGGAAATCAAAACCATTCTGAGAGACTATCACGATTCACTTTTCGGTGGACACCAAGGCATTGCTAAAACGTACAAACGCATTAGGCGTAAATACTGGTGGAGGCACATGCTAAGAGATATAAAACGGTATATAAAACGTTGCCCAAAATGCCAAAAGATGAAAGCATCTAGGCCATACAAAATGCCAATGGTAATTACCGACATCGCGGAGAAACCATTCGACAAGGTATACCTAGACATTGTCGGACCCCTCGAGGAAACGGGAAACGGAAACAAATATATCCTCACATTCCAGGACAACCTGACAAAGTTCGTGGATTGGTATGCCATCCCGAACGGGGAAGCGGAAACAATAGCGCAAATTTTCTTCGACGAAATCGTCACGCGCTACCGAATTCCCAAAAAGATTGTCACCGACCAAGGAACCAATTTCCTTAGTGATCTATTCAAGCAAATGTGCAAGTTATTGCGGGTAAAGAAACTGCAGACGTCCGCTTATCACCCACAATCAAACGGGGCACTGGAAAGAGTACACAGACCATTGGTTGAGTACCTGCGTACGATAATTGATGAAAACCCCACAACCTGGGATAAATTTCTGCGAACCGCAGCGTTCGTGCATAATAACAGTGAGCACGAAGGAACCAAGTTAACTCCCATGGATTGCTTATTCGGATTTACGGCAGATATGCCCTCTAATTTAAAACGGGAGACGGAACCTGTGTACAATCATGAGAGCTATTATCACCAACTAAGATATAAGTTGCAGAAATCATACGAAATCGCACGCAAAAATATTCTGATCAGCAAACAAAATTCCAAGATACGATACGATAAGACCGCAAGGCCGCTTGCACTCCATGTAGGTGATAAAGTCCTCCTTAAAAGCGAAAACCGAAAAAATAAGTTCGCCGAAATCTGGGAAGGACCGTACCGAGTAACCTCGATTGTATCCCCAGTAAATACGGAAATTCGAATTCGAAATAGATTCAAGGTCATTCACAATAACAGGTTAAAACCCTACATAGAGTAGGCCAAGGGCAATAATAGAACACATGGGCCCCAAGGCCAAGAACTGGCCAGTGAAAAAAAAAAATTTTCTATGTGCACCAAAAACCAACCACCAACCAAGTACCTAACAAAAAAAAAAAAGAGAAGCAAATCACATGAAGTAAAGCTCTAGTTAGCCAGCGAAAACGAGTGGAACTTCAAATTACAACACCAGCAACTGTGAATGAATCGCGGAAAATGCAACGCCAGCAGTCTACACTAAGTAAAATTCCTAATGCAACTGTGCAACGAAAGAGAGAGGAATACGGCATTTCTAAAATTTCTCTTTTCTTGTCAATATACCTATATGAAGATATATTTTCAAAACAAAAAACAAAAAAGAGAAAGGATAGCAAAAAACATCAACACTAACCACCAATAACCAACAACAAAAAAAAAAAAGGGAAAGAAGACTAAAACAACTGAAGTTCAACAACAAGCGACAACCAACAAAACAAAAAAAGCAGGAAGGAAGAGCAAGTCAACCCGCGGAAGAACACCGATTCATCCAGCGTCACCTGAGATGTCCACTTCCCAATGTATGGTCAAAAATAACACAAAAAAAAAAATAATAACATAGATAAGAAAAACTAATTGCTAGATGAGATACTGACACTAGGTAAGCAGGGATTCGAATAAAGATAGGAATTATTAAAAAACAAAAAACAAAATAATTTAAAAAAAAAAAAATAATAAAAAGGGAAATATTTTATAAATAGCGACATAAATAGGTAATTAACCAAGTAGATAAACAAAAGGGAAAAACTAATTGTATTATCATATTTTAGCTAACCACCGCAAAAAGCGTAAGCAATGGCTAACGACCTAGGGCAAGAAATGTAAACAAAATTGTACATAGCAATACAAGGTCGAGCCATGACAATTAAATATATGCTTGGGCCAGTTACGATAAGCGCTCGCATAAAAAGAAGAAAACAACACGGTAGCGAGTCACGTTGCTCGAAGTAAAAAAAGAATGCGAGAAGCGCAAGTAACTGGGCCGTCAAGAAAATTGTCATAAACGCAAAATGATGGGAGTCAGCATAAATAACCATATCAATATATCGGGTATGGATTGACCCCATCGCGGTAAACAATAAAAGCAATTTAGCAAATTGCAATTAATAAGTAAAATAAAATTAAAAAACCTATTGATGGTACGTGCACTATTGGAAGGTGATTGCCTTTTGCGTTGCAATTAAGCAAGTCAGCGGAATTGCGCAAGCGTAAGCATTCCTTAGGGAATGTATTGCTATTTCAGGGGTTAGGTAAAAAGTACATTGTACCTTACCAATATTAGCAATTAATCAATTATTGAAAAAGAGTAGGGAGAGCTTTGTACAAATTAAAATGTATAAAAGTAATTGTCACCCTAGAATAAATGTTCAGTTTTATTGTTAAAAGAGCTAGAGGAAACTCTGCCCGATTGGGTATCGAATTATTCGGTTTAGAAAGTACTCGAGCCAAGACCAAGTTTTGTACGGTATTGTCAGTAGTAGTTGATCGACAATTTAACAAGTGAAATAAATAACAAGTTAGCGTGAGGAAGCCATTGCTGTTTGTAAATTGAAGTGAGGTAATTTCAACCCTTTACCCCGGAGCTCTGCATTCGTGCTGCTCTAACCGATCCTCGGAGTTAAAGCGAATCCTCGCTGCTCCAAATCCTCCTCAGGAGTTAAGGCGCTAGTCGCTGCTCCGCCCAGCCAAATTATCCCCGGCTCGCAGCTCTGCCGCGGCCAGCACTACCTATACCCAAGCCAGCGAACAACGCGGCAGGGTTTCATACCTCAAGCCCGCTATCCCAGCGGCCCAACGAATAATTACCATCGGGGCTTTCACCCAGAGGTGTCCTCCACATCACACCCTTTGCTTTCGCATCCTGGTAGAAGAACCAGATTTGCGCTCAACGAACGCACTAGGTACAAGAACCTAGTGTATCTCTCCGCTGCCTGTTAGAAACAACGAGTCTCCTTCACACAAACTTATCCGTCGTAACCAAAGCTAGGGAAGACCACAACACACCTTTCAGTTCAAAAGGCATTCGAGTGTACTCGTAGTGACCAAGTGGAGTGGAGAACGCGCTCTTAGCTCTATCACTAGGATTAACTTCGATTTGGTGAAACCCATTCGCTAAATCTAGGGTTGAAAAAAACTTAGAACTTCCGAGTTGATCTAGAATTTCTGAGATTTGCGGTAATGGATAAGCGTCTCCTACAGTGACTTCGTTTAATTTCCTGAAATCCACGACAACACGCCACTTCTTGTTTCCGTGAATATCAGCCTTTTTCGGTACTACAATTAGCGGAAAATTCCATGGACTATTGGATTCTTTAACAATTTTGTCTTCGATCATTTGATTTACCTGGGTGTTAACCTCTGATTTTTGAAATTCCGGTAGTCGATACGGTTTAACATGAATAGGTTGTGCTCCTGGGGTAGGAATTGAATGTTGTACAGATGATGTGCAAGAAAGTTTTTCTCCTTTTAAGTAAAATAAATCACTGTATTTAGTGCATCTGTGGAGAATAGAGTCACGTTGACATTGGGGTAAATGTGAAAGCCTAATTTCATTTTGCACTTTTTTTATACGATCATAATTTAAGATGAGATTGTTATCGGGGGACATAATACTTGTAATATAAATTTGAAATTCGGAAAGACTTTGAAATTCGACTTCGTCAGTATTGAGTACAGTATCGTTTTCATTTGGGTTTAGAACAGAAATAATGCAACCATTAGCGCTAGGTTTGGAAAGACTACTTGATAATATTAAACCGTTTTCAAGTTCCTTCGAAGTAGATATACAATCTTCGGTCAGATTTGATTTCACTCGGACGATTAATTCGGATCTGGCAGGAACCTGAATCGCCCTAACCGAAGGTTGAAGAGCTAGAACAAAAGTGGTATTATTTAAGAAAATGCATAATTCTTTGGAGCCATAATCCAGTTTCGCTTTGAATTTCTCCAAAAAATCGTTACCAATAATTCCATGATTTGGGATGGGGAAATCATTAGGGACGATATGGAAAGGATAGGAAATAATATCTGCTCCGAATTTGAGCTGTATAAAACTTAACCCGATTGTGTTCATCATGTCATCACAAATACCTTTTAATGAGATTAGTTAAAACTAATTGTTCATCGATAAGGCAATTCAATTTTAAAACACAAACTTCACTTCCACTATCAACTAACAAATTTACTTTTTCTTTTAAGACAGAAGTTGAATTAACCATAACAGAGTCGAATTTTAATGAGTTTTGTAGAGCAATGTTAAAGACGTTTTTAAAGCAATTAGACAATGGTGGAGATGTCGATAAATTAGAATTTAGAACTTTGGGTACATTGTCAAAAAGAAGATTGTCTTCAACCGATTCATCCTCGGAATAGAAGGAGCATAATTTTGGATTGAAAGAATTCCGGAATGAATTAGAATTTTGCAAGTTCTGTGGCAATCTTTTGCTTATAACCCTACAGGGATGTGGTAACCGATCACAGTCGGAGGAATTTAATGGTATGGTTGCTTCAAATTTTCTACTCTGGTGGCACCTCCACTCGCACCAGGGCCTTTGTAGTTTTCCGACGTTGTGGTTGTTGCAGAAGACTGTGAAAAATTATGGCTCTGTTTTTCTTTATACATCCTTTTCCTACAATCTTTAATGTGATGCCCCTTATTTTTACAATAACTGCAGACTAGAGTATTAATTTTATACGCCGGTGCCTGTGGCTCGCGTTTAATATCGAATTTTGGGAAACTAGGAAGATTTGGTGGCAATTTATTGTTTGATTTTGAGAAACAATTTGCACTAGTATGCCCGAGTTTGTGACAAAAAGAACACTTCGGTTTTTGAGAATTTTTCTGCGAATCTCTGTTTTTGTACGCAGATTTTTCTTCTTCTACTACAGCTTCAATAGCTTTGGACAATACAGTAAACCTGCTAGCTTTAATCACCAGTCGAATGGGATTTTGCAACCCGTCAACAAAGGCTTTTAGAGCAGTTTTACTGTTAAGGCTTTCGATAACTTTAGAATTCTGGGAACCTTCCGATGCGACACCAGCATCATTAAGATCTGCAAGAAGTTTTTAAATTTTATTACCGAATGTTCGAACATCTTCATGGAAACCCTGCCTACAATTTACAAGTTCGGTTTGAATTTGAACCAATGTACGTAATTCTAAATATTGCTCTTGTAATATTTTCTTTAATTCCGACCATTTATCACAAGTTTTATATTTAATGATACTGTAAGCTGCACCTGTGAGCTTACACTTTATAATATTAAGAAGCATTGCTGAGTCGTCAGCATCATACTCTCCGTCAACCACATCACAACAACTAATAAATCGGTGAAGATTTTCACGAGTGCCGTCGAATTCCGGTATGAATCTAAGCGCAAAATCTTTATCAAATTTAGGAGCCATTACGAGTATACTTGAATTTGAATCAGAATCACCATCAGTCATAAAAATTATACTCGAGTCAGAGTCGGACATAAGACGATTCCGCAATAATTGAGATGAAGTTGTAATACAAATCACAAAATTTCCTGTAGAATAATAATTAATTGCATTAATACAATTTTTCTAAAAAACAATTACCAATCACCAAAAAATTCCTATTTATTATTTGGTATATTAAAATATCTATAATATAGTTAAATTAAACTTGCAGCGTAACATAAAGAGAAAATTCCGGGAGTTGTCCTTTGAGTGCTAAGTCAGTGAAAATGATGAAAGGCAACCCGTTGAAATTGCAGATGCAGAATTGTTGAAATAATGATAGAGTCGAGAAATCGCTGGAGATGTTGATCAACCGTTGCAACTGTTCACCTTGATGCTCTGATGCCGGCAAAGTTAAACTTCACTAAGATTAGTTATTTCGTACTGCACTTTTATTTTTTTTTTTTACGCGCCTCGTACTTTCGGTTATAAGTAAACTCACGCACACCCCACACCTGACACCAAATTTATGTTGAGGGGTTTTCGAATAAAAGTCTGCGTAACGAAAACTAACTTTATTTATGCTAACTTAACCGAACAAAAAAATCGTATCAAACTTAGCGAACACAATTTCGTATGGTTACGACGGAAGACGAAAGCTCTGTTTAGAGACAAGACTTTTACCGTTGGCTGCTCAGCGACTTCTGCTTAACCAAATTATTAATTGAAATTTTGATACTCGATTTGCTGATCGATTAATTGATCAGCAGTTTCTTTGCTTTGAGGAATTTGAAGAGGTTTCGGGTTTCGAAATACTACTCTTGAAATTATAAGCAACTGAAAAGAAATATTAATATATTGCAATCTTGACGAAAGATT
The DNA here is from genome assembly GCA_963082835.1 of Leptogaster cylindrica. Taxonomy (NCBI): domain Eukaryota; kingdom Metazoa; phylum Arthropoda; class Insecta; order Diptera; family Asilidae; genus Leptogaster; species Leptogaster cylindrica. The sequence continues at coordinate 12,194,293 of OY720108.1, forward strand.
GCAATTAATCAAATTTAGAAAATTGAACCTATTATTGAAATACGATTAATGAAATTTAAAGTAAGTTGCAATATTAAGGAATGCAAGAGGTGAATGATTTTGTAGAAAGATTAAACAGAAGTCGGGGTGAATGGCACTTTACAACAGCAGGATCCACCAGAATAATATTTAAAATAATATTTTAAACATATATATTTATAATATATATGTGTATTTTATACATTCTTTGATATATTTATATATATTTCATTCGATTCACAATTATTATAAATTGTTTTTGAAAGTGAATTTTTCAATTCCTTTTTCGTTCATTTCATATATTTTATCTTTATTTTTATGAATACCATCTATTTGCGTTAAAGAAGTATAAAGTGTATACTAGTTTTACTTGACTTACGTTAATGAATATACACGCACAAAATACTTTGTACATGTATTTTCAAAAGTCAGTTACAAAAAATCTCTTATAACCAAAGGTTATTTAATAATGAATTTTATCATTAATATGAAACATCGTTTGTTAGTAACCATAAAGACGGTTTATCAAAAATGTTCCAAAACACATCATTATAAAATTAATCATAATGAATACTGACAATTTCACTATAGTAAAATTTTCATCCTCGTTCGTGAAAAAATTTTCGCTAAAAAAAATGGGATCGACCCAAAGTGCTTTCTTAATAATGATCATGCAACATGAGTATTTATTATGAAAAGGTCGTACTTAATATTTTCATAATGCCACTTGATACTTATTTTATATAAAACGTGGTTGCTTATTAAAACCATCAAGATGGTTACAACACATTTTCTATTAAACGTGTTTTCTTAATAATGAGCATGCAACATGAGTATTTATTATGAAAAGGTCTTACATAATATTTTCATAATGCCACTTGATACTTATTTTATATAAAACGTGGTTACTTATTAAAACGAGTTCCGCTTACACTCTAGTAGCGATCAGACGTGTATATCGGTGCGTTCTCGAAAGTTTTGTATAGCTCAGTGAAAGTGGATAAAGCAATTAAACAACCATAAAGCGACCACATTGTTCTATTGATAACGATGTGGACTCTAATGAGTCAAACTCGTGCGGGAAGTTCATAAAAAAGAGACTTATTAGCGGATTTTACAATAACGTAAACAGTAATACTGAAATGCCTGTCAACCATAGGCTGGCTAATACATCCGGTAGAATGTCGGGAGCTAACAGTTCTCACCGGAATTCAAATTATTTTGCTCCGCTGCAAACGACAGCAGACGCTGATGAGGAGTCTGACACAAGTCAAGATCAACAAATGGGTGGTGATATATCGAAGACCCCGAAGCCGTCCCCGATTAATGTGATCAAATGCACGGGTGAACTTATTCACAAAGTCTTAGCAGAGGATCAGATTACCGATTATGTAATCAAACGCGTGTCAATCGGAATAAAAATCCTTCCGAAATCCATTGAGGTGTACAATAAAATTTCCCAAAAACTGGAGAAATCAGCTTGTGAATTCTACACTCACAGTCTGAGATCGGATTTACCGTTTAAAGTAACATTATCTGGATTGGAAACGACTGACGTTGAGGCTCTAAAAGCATCTCTGATCAAGGGCGGGGTAAAGTGCCTTGAGATAAAAACTGTAACCAGGAAATTCCAACAAACTAGTAATCAAAAACAGGTATTTTTCATTGTTTACATTGAAAAAGGTTCAATTACCCTAAGAGAATTGAGAGATAAGTGGAGTATCATTGACAAAACAGTGGTGAGATGGGACTACCATAGAAAGCTCCCGAACAAAATTACGCAATGCTATAACTGCCAGATGTTCGGACATGGAGCCAGAAATTGCCGAATAAAAATTTTTTGTGGAATCTGTTCCGAGCATCATTCGACAGCCAACTGTACATCTAAGGAATCCTTCAAGTGCGCTAACTGTCATGGGTATCACAAATCTACGGATCCGGAATGCCCAAGTCGGAAGAGTTACATAAATTTCAGGGAAAAAATGGCCTCCTGTAGACGTAGAAACCCTACTGCAAGTCGTGGTTTCACTCCGCGAAACGTAGACTTCCCCTCCTTGCGGAAATCACATTACAGCCAAAATACAGCAGGTAATCTTAATTGGTCATCGCTAAGGTTCAACAATAATAGCAATAATAATGTAAATATGAATTCTGACAAACCAAATACTTCGAATAATCTATTCTCTATAAGTGTTTAACCGGGCCGCACATCTGAAAAGGGAAAAAGGCAATTACCAAACAACAACAAATATAGCAGGCACATACAAACCTCCAGGATCCAGTGTCCAGCTTCCAGCATCGTCAAATTAACCTAAAAATAGAAAAATTGTAAACAATTAGCACACACGTAATACAAATTTAATAACACAGAGTTCAAACACCGACATAACAAAACATAAAGTCCACATAACAAATAGCCAACAATACAATACAAAGTTTGCATAATAATTACAAATAAATACACAAAACGTAAACAAACCATAACCACACTAAACATAAACACAAAGCACAAGTGCACAAAAAATACGCATAAAAACACAAGGAAACATCACAGAAAACGAAAAGAAGACACAAAACACACAATTTAAATATTGAAATAAACAAAACACACGAAGAAATTGCACAAAACAATCACGGCAACATGACAACTGTCAAAACAAACACAACACCGAAACTGCGCGAACTCCATGATCAGCGACTCGAAAAGATCATGGCTAAGACGCAAATTTCACGGAGAACACGAAAACAACAATATTTTTTAGCTCAAACCTACGGTTTGGCTAAAAAATCAACTTATAATAATTTGAAATTTACCGTTAAAATTGTGGTAAATTTCTCACACTTGTGGAACCCGAAAAGAGAAACAACAAACAATGCTACCAGTGTGAAATAGCAGCAAAACAAAAGTTGAATTAAAAAACTCATTGGCACTTACATAAAATGGAGATCACCATTATCAAAACGAATCAAAACAAAACAACACATAATTGCGGAGGAAATTACAATAAATTACAATTTAGCTACTTCAATGAAATCCACAACACTGAAGGCAGCTCTAAATATGTGGGACGTAAGAGAAAAATGATTTCACCGTTGGATTCAGGATATAAAAGGCAGAACCCAACAGAGAAATTTACTTATTTTCTTCATGAATTTTCCGCGTAAGTTACAGTGGATATAGCACTGAAAAGCACCCCAGAGGTGGAATTCTCAGTACCGTTCCTAGTAACTCGTACTTTTTTTTTGCCCCTTCTTGATTCAACAAATTATTATTTAAACTTAGAAAAATTCACGCATTGACTTAACTTAACAAACAAATTAAATTTTCGCTTTATGTTAACAAAGTGCCAAATATTAAATTAATTTCATATTATTATTTCGTTCTTTTCTTTGAATTATTATTTTGTAATTAATTTTCTTTGATTTATTAGTTAAATTTTATTTGAATTTTATTTTTATTTTAAGTATTTGTGAAATTTATAATTTATTTATGAATAAAAACCAATGTTTGAAATCCTTGAAATTCAGCGCTAACCTTTTTTATTTTATTCACCTATCCCGTTTCAGCAACGTCGTTCGCTAAACAATAAGTGAAATTCAAATTCTAACTGCCGAACTAGTCTCTAGATTAAAATCATGTAAAGATAAGTATGAACAATTTAACGTAATAACTGAATTAGCATTGAAGTATCTTAGTTATGAACCATAATAATATTAAAATTATCACTTGGAATGCTAGGGGCATTCGATCCAAGGCTCTAGAGTTTTTTAATTTCATGTATCAAAACAAAGTCGATTTAGCAATGGTTACTGAAACAGGCTTAAATTCTAATCTTGCTCTCTCAAATCCCAATTATTACTGCTTCAGACAAGATAGAGAAGGCTCCCGTGGTGGAGGCGTCGCCCTCATTGTAAGCAAACACCTTAAAATAATTTCCTCATCGCCTATAAAAACAAAAGTCATTGAAACTATGCGCGTAGAATTAGAAATTGAAGAAAATACATCCATACAAGCCATCTGTGTGTATTTTCCTGGAGGCAGATCGAGCCAGCGGATCAAAAATCTACTCAGATCGGACATCAGAATGCTAACGAGTTTACATGACATTTACATCATAGGTGGGGACCTGAACTGCAGACATCAAGCGTGGGGTTGCATTCGTGCTAACTGCTGGGGTAACATATTGCACGAACTGAACTCCAATTACCCATTTAGTTTACTACATCCACCTGACCCGACTTACATTCCGACGCAAGCCAGGGCTAATCCGTCGGTGCTTGATCTCTTCCTAACGAACTGCCCTGACCTATTCACACCGCCCGTGAACGTAAACGCTCTTTCCTCAGACCATATGCCAGTTCTCATAACACTACATAAGAAACCAGTATTAAATAACAGTATAAAACCAAATCTGAAATATATAAATTGGTCACGATATCAAAACCTTGTTAAAAGCAAACTAGGTAATCTTTCCACCTTGTCACTGTCTTCTATAGAGCTTAACTCTCAGGTGGATGATATGATCGCCACTTTCACGAACGCTATGAACGACAGCGCTATAGCAGCTAGCCCTAGAAGAACTTGTAACTCAACGCAAGATAAACTTCCAAGATCCCTTTTAGTCATGATATCTATCCGTAATTGCATACGTAGGAACTGGTTGCGCTACAGGCTTCCTTACTTTAAGGCTGAGTTATCAAAGCTCAATTTACAAATTCAGAATTCCCTCCTTGTACTCAGAAATAAAAGGTGGAGTGGGCTACTGCGTGGCATGGAGAAATGTTCCAAGCCTTTTTGGAATGTAACAAAAATCATGAAAAACAAACGTAAGCAAATTCCCGTACTCAGCCATCATAATAACAAATACATCTCCTCCATTGAAAAGGCTGAACTTTTTTCCGAAGTATTTGCTGCAAACTCCACCATATCCAACAATCTAAGTGACAATGATACCACTCTCCAGGTGGAAGCGTCTGTAAACCAGCTGTTAGCAGGAAACACGGTTATTAATACTGGGTATCTTGTCCACCCGAGGCAGATTAAAAACATAATAAAACGATTGTCCTCAAGAAAGGCAGTTGGTCTAGACGGTGTTCCAAATATTTGTCTGAAAGCCCTACCTCGTGGTGGAATTGTTTATTTTACCTTCATCATAAACTCATGCCTAAAGCTTCAATACTTTCCCGCAGCGTGGAAAGTAGCCAAAGTGATCCCAATTCTAAAACCTGGCAAAATAGCAACCGACCCGAGCAGCTATCGTCCTATAAGCCTACTTAGTAATCTAGCAAAAATATTGGAGAAGGTCATCAAAAATAAAATACCAGATTATGTAGAGGAAGTGAACCTGTTACCCAATGAACAGTTCGGTTTCAGATCGGGTCATAATACAATGCACCCTCTGCTGCGAATTTACCAGAATGTGAAAAATAATTTCTCACAGAAAAACTCGACTGGTCTTGTCCTCCTCGATATTCAAGCCGCTTTCGACTCGGTCTGGCATGACGCTCTCATTCACAAACTGATGGAATTTAGGTTTCCCTCAATATTAGTCCTTCTGATACGTGATTTCCTCTCCGCGAGAGAGATTAAAGTTCAGCTGGGTGCAGAGTCCGCAAGGCCTCGTCAGATATGCGCAGGTGTACCTCAAGGTTCAATATTAGGCCCAGTACTTTATAACATTTTTACAGCAGACTTCCCAGACATACCATACTGCTCATCATCAATTTACGCTGACGATACTGCTATATTTAGTTCTGGCAGGGACTTCGGCCATATCAGTGCTAGCTTAAATAACGCCCTAGATATCCTTGCAGGCTACTTTCATAAATGGAAAATAAAAATAAATGCTAGTAAATCTCAAGCCATATACTTCACCCGCAGAAGAAGCCCCAGATTTCTACCTAGTGCTAACTTGTCTCTAAATGGGCATGAAATATGCTGGTCGGATCGAGCGAAATACCTAGGAATAACCTTGGACAAAAAACTAACTTTCGCCGTACATATCAGCGCTATTGTGGACAAAATTGGAATACTAATAAAGACATTATATCCATTCATAAATAGGCGGTCGTCTTTGAGCACGGAGAACAAACTAATTCTGTACAAAGTAATTTTTCGAGCTGTAATGCTTTATGGCTGTCCCCTGTGGACGCGGTGTGCTCGCACCCACATAAAAAAGTTGCAGACTATGCAAAACAAAATATTAAAAATGATTCTAAATTTGCCCTGGCATTACTCAACTTCAGAGCTACATCAAATAATCGGCATAGAACTCGTAAGTGAAAGAATAAACACCATTACTGGTAAATTTTATGAAAGCTGCCAAGTTTCAGATAACCCCCTAATTCGACAACTTGTCAATAATGTAGTCTAGGTATAGGTTTAGTTGTATTTTGATAGTTTAGGGTTAGGTAAGGTAAGGTTAGTAAGTAAGAATTTCATTGGGTTTTTATTATTGAACTTTGTCCCACATTAGACGATTAGATTTTACCTAGATTCTTTCTGATAGTCAAAGTAACAATATTGTAGATGAATGAAGATTTCCCTTCTAGCACTATAAGTAATTCTGAATATTCAATTGTTACTATCCAAATGTAAATAAATAAAATAAATAAAAAAAAAAAACTTATTAAAACCATCAAGATGGTTACAACACATTTTCTATTAAACGTGTTTTCTTAATAATGAGCATTCAACATGAGTATTTATTAAGAAAAGATCGTACTTAATATTTTCATAATGCCACTTGATACTTATTTTATATAAAACGTGGTTACTTATTGAATACATCAAGATGGTTATAACACATTTTCTATTAAACGTGTTTTCTTAATAATGAGCATGCAACATGAGTATTTATTACCGAAAAGGTCTTACTTAATATTTTCATAATGCCACTTGATACTTATTTTATATAAAACGTGGTTGCTTATTAAAACCATCAAGATAGTTACAACACATTTTCTATTAAACGTGTTTTCTTAATAATGAGCATGCAACATGAGTATTTATTACGAAAAGGTCTTACTTAATATTTTCATAATGCCACTTGATACTTATTTTATATAAAACGTGGTTACTTATTAAAACCATCAAGATGGTTATAACACATTTTCTATTAAACGTGTTTTCTTAATAATGAGCATGCAACATGAGTATTTATTATGAAAAGGTCTTACTTAATATTTTCATAATGCCAGTTGATACTTATTTTATATAAAACGTGGTTACTTATTAAAACCATCAAGATGGTTACAACACATTTTCTATTAAACGTGTTTTCTTAATAATGAGCATGCAACATGAGTATTTATTATGAAAAGGTCTTACTTAATATTTTCATAATGCCAATTGATACTTATTTTATATAAAACGTGGTTACTTATTAAAACCATCAAGATGGTTACAACACAATTTCTATTAAACGTGTTTTCTTAATAATGAGCATGCAACATGAGTATTTATTATGAAAAGGTCTTACTTAATATTTTCATAATGCCAGTTGATACTTATTTTATATAAAACGTGGTTACTTATTAAAACCATCAAGATGGTTACAACACATTTTCTATTAAACGTGTTTTCTTAATAATGAGCATGCAACATGAGTATTTATTATGAAAAGGTCTTACTTAATATTTTCATAATGCCAATTGATACTTATTTTATATAAAACGTGGTTACTTATTAAAACCATCAAGATGGTTACAACACATTTTCTATTAAACGTGTTGTCTTAATAATGAGCATGCAACATGCGTATTATTATAAAATGGTCTTTCTTAGTATTTCCATAATAACACTTCATATTCATTTTCTATTAAACGTGTTTTCTTAATAATGAGCATGCAACATGACTATTATTATAAAATGGTCTTTCTTAGTATTTCCTTAATACGACTTCATATTCATTTTCTATTAAACGTGTTTTCTTAGTAATGAGCATGCAACATGACTATTATTATAAAATGGTATTTCTTAATATTTCCATAATGCCACTTGACACTCCAATAGATAGTGTTCAGGCGAACCCCTAAAAATAGAATAAGTTAAAAACATATTTAACAAAAAAAATGAAGATTATACTTACCTATGGACCTGGATGAAGCACAGGTCCAAGAGACATTGAAATCCTGATCTGAAATCAGAAAAGGAATTGAATTCCTAAGGATGAAATCTCAAACAAAACATGAAGTAAACAAACAGAATTACGTACAAGGAGTACAATGACAACATAAACAAACAGAAATTCGAACACATGCAACATAGAAACACAACACAAGCATACATAACACGTTGCACGTAACATTTGAACATTGCACATATCGCTGGGCATAGCACCCAGGTAAAAAACACATAAAACATAACCTATGGAGGTTATGTGACATGCGCAAAACAATTTTTGTACAACACTGCGCAGCCACATAAAAGCAACACAAAACATATCGGACATCACAAGTAACACTTTAAACACTGAAACGCCTCACATATTTACATAAAAACACTAAAAAACAGCACAAACAGAAACACACGCGGCAAACCTACAAATCGCCCGAAACGTCAAAACTTCATACTCACGGAACAGCTGAAAGGTGAATTTGGGGTAATCTGAGCCGGCAAATCCAGTGGTGACCTCAGATTTGCCCACAAATAAACAAATAATTAAGTATTATTAAAAAACCATATTCCCATAAGCCCAATGAGTGGGAAAGAGAAATCAGGGGTAAAGGAGACAAATAATGTAACAAAAATACACTCATTGGAGATTTCGGAACTCTGGGATAATTCAAATTAGAGCCGCTGTAATTAGTATGACACATGTGTTTTTTAATTAATTTCCGCAAGAAAAGGGTATTTTGTGAGGCAAACTTGATGAAACAAATATTAATTTACGAAAATGCATCACATAGTGGTCATTTGAAAAGAAAAACATCAACAAATACCACATATGAAGACAGCTGGGCAATTTGGAGAGAGAGCAGACCCTATAAAAGCAGAAGCGCTCCCATAAAAATTGCCATTCGTCGACGGTATTTTAGGTTGTAAACAAGTGGTTAAACAGATGACAGGTGGGTGTCATTTCAACCTCATATGTAAACAGCCTTCGTGTTTTCCGGTGTGTTTTTTTCAGATTAACAACGTCATCAGCTAATCATCATTTTCAATTCAACATAACAAACTTGTGTGAAAGTATATGCAGTGTACCTCATGTATCGAATTTCTTATTTTATTATTATTATTATTTTTTTGTTCTTTTTTTCTTTTTAATTTTCGCATATTTTATTTGTGCGCAAATTTCAAGAGTTACTGTTCAAGTTGTAATTAGTGGAATCTTAATTAAAGTCTAGATTAAAGTTTATACATTGAATTTTTAAATAAAGTGATTGAATAACAATTGGTACTTGTTCTTTGCTCATGTTTGCAATTGGCCATTATTTATTTTTTTCGTGGTTTCAATTTAGTTGCATTGTTTCAGTCTGTTCGTAACAGTCTGTCATAACATTTTTTTGGTGGTTCCATCCAGGAACTAGTATCAACTTATTTAATCACTTTATTTGATCATAATTTGAGTTTTTTATTTCTGCGTATTATCAATAAATATGGCAACAGTGGAAAGTCTGATAATCCAAGAGCAAGTGGTACGAGGCCGCTTGGAAAGATCTATAGAAAACGGGAAAAGAACTGCACACGCTAGAAGAACCAAAGTGTTCTACGACATTAAAATAGGAGAGTTGAAGGCGTTGTGGTCAGAGTATTGTCCCCTCGACAAACAAATATGGGAAATGCTACTTAATTCAGGAAAGGCAATTGACCACGCGTATCTTAAAGCTGACTATTACGGGATTTTAGAAGCTAAGTATTCAGAGTATATGGGTGAATTATTAGACGGCCTCAGCAAGGTCTCGCTAGTTCCAACAACCACAGCGGAAACTGATGCTTCAAACATTCAAGTCATAAGGGACGAGTCATTCTTACCGAAAATTTCAGTGCCTAAATTTGATGGTGATGTCGATTCCTGGCGTTCATTTCACGATCTTTTCATCTCATTAATTCATAACAATAATAGGTTGACCTCGGTACAAAAACTGTACCACCTTAAAACTTTATTAACAGGGGAAGCAGAAAAATTACTATGCCACACACCACTGACTAACGATGATTACATACCAGCATGGAATAAACTAACGGAACGATACCAAAACAAGCGAGTGCTCATAAATCATCAACTTAGAATCTTAGTGAATCAACCCAAACTAATCACTGAGACTGCAAAGGGAATCAAAACATTGCTAGATACCACCGACGAATGCCTGCAACAACTGAAGATCATAGACGTAGATACCTCCTTGTGGGACGTTCTCCTCATCTATTTACTGGTCCAGAAGCTTCCATTTGTTACATTCAAAGCATGGGAGGAAAAGTTAGGGTCTTCAGTAGAACTACCTAAATACCAACAATTTAACTTGTTTTTGAAAGCAAGGTTAAAGGTATTGGAATCAATTTCAGACGCCCTGATGTCTAAGCCACAACAAACAAAACCGACATCAAGGGACACCACCAGAACACATCACATTGTTAAAGCGAACAAATGTCCAGCCTGCAACGAGTCTCATTTTATTCAAGGATGTTCAACGTATAGAAACATGGATAGCTCCACCAAACAAAGAGTAATTAAAGCAGCTGGTCTTTGCTTTAATTGTCTGTCAAGTCATCACACAGTTAGGAAGTGCCCTAGCAAACATTGCTGTAACAAATGCAACCAAAGGCATCACACAACATTGCATCAGAACAGGAAACCAGAACCACAGGGTTCAACAGGAACTAGTGCTCATGGCACTATCCGTAATCCCAGGCCAACCAACCAAAGGGCAAACATGGGTAGTCAGGCGGACCAGGTTCCTAGTTCAAGTACACAAGGTACTTTGCCAACGGCAATACATAACTCTTCACCAACTCAAAAACCAAACATGAGCAAACAATGTGAACAGCCCACAGAACAACAACATACATTTATCAGCACAACCAACCCAAGCCAACAACCAACACAAACTTTGCTAGCAAGAGAGAATTTCCAAGCACTGCTATCTACGGCATTAGTGACTGCAAAGGGTGAACACGGACAAACACAGACTTTAAGATGCCTCATTGATACCGGTTCACAATCATCATTCATAACGAAAGCAGCCTGTAAGAAACTACAAGCAATACTTACACCCACTTCAATCAAGGTCACCGGTCTGAGCGCCAGCCCGGCAGGTGTGATTCATAACCAAACCAGGTTACAATTACAGTCTTGTGGTGTAGACCAAACTGTAATTTGCGAAGATTTTCTAGTTGTTAGGAAGATTACTGATCCTTTACCTACTAAAGCGATATCCTTGTTCAACAGCGAGCACTTGAACAATTTGTCACTAGCTGACCCAACCTATTGGAAACCTGGAAAGATTGACGCTTTATTAAAAGCTCGTATTTATGCTCAAATATTGCTAGAAGGTATTAAACGTGGTTCAACAGAGGGCCCAGTAGCCATTAACACAGTATTTGGATGGATTTTACTTGGCTCAACAACAGCAACAACAAATAACAACGTATTAGCATTTTCAGTAACGACCACTGCGGAAACTGACTTGAACAACACGATCCAAAGATTCTGGGAAACTGAAGAAGTACCATCAAAGAAAATTCTCAATCCAAGAGACGAAGAGTGTCAAACCCACTTCGACACAACTCGACAACAACGATCACTCGATGGACGATACAAAGTGCAATTGCCCTTTGTCAACAATGAGTATCCTTTATTAGGAGAGTCACGTCCACAAGCAGTGAAACGTTTTGTTAGTTTACAACGCCAGTTTCAAAGTCACCCGGAGCTACAGAGTGAATACACCAAATGCATCAATGAGTATATTGAGCTTGGACACATGATAGAAGTTGATCCACCAACCAAAGATCAGAAACATTATTACATTCCGCATCATGCTGTTTTTAAAGAAAGCACCACAACAAAGTTAAGAGTTGTGTTTGACGCCTCAGCGAAGACATCCAATAACAAGTCACTAAATGAGCATCTGCTGAAGGGTCCAACCTTGCAACCAACCTTGTACAACACGTTACTGAATTGGCGAAAAAGGAAACAAACAATCACACAATTGATGGGGAACTTACCTTCGGTGCGAGTTAATATAGCAAAACCATTCACAAAGGTTGGCATTGATTACGCAGGTCCAGTTTTAATGAAAAGTTCAACCCTAAGGAATGCCAAAATACAAAAGGCATACTTTTGCATCTTCATCTGTATGAGCGTAAAGGCCATACATATAGAACTTGTGTCAGATTACACAACGGATGCCTTTCTCGCTGCACTAAGGAGATTCATTGCACGAAGAGGATTGTGCTCAGATATATATTCTGATTGTGGGACGAACTTTGTGGGAGCCAACAGTGTGCTCGACAAGGAACTTCGTGAAATAATCAAACACTCAGAAACCAAGACAGCACAGGAATTAGCTTCCAAGGCCATTCACTGGCATTTCAACCCTCCAGCCTCCCCACACTTCGGAGGAATATGGGAAGCCGGTGTGAAGTCGATAAAATACCATTTGTGCAGAGTACTGGGATCATCTAGATGCACGTTTGAAGAATATGCTACGGTGCTAGCCCAAACTGAAGCCTGTCTCAACTCCAGACCATTGTGCCAAGTGTCGAACGACCCAGATGAAAGACTCATACTCACACCAGGCCACTTCCTCATAGGACAACCACTGAATACCATCCCAGAAACAAACGAATCCAACTCCACAACCCTTACACAAAGGTGGAGACATGTACAACAATTAACAAAACAGTTTTGGGAGAACTGGCGAAAGGATTATTTAAATCAACTACAGAACAGACCCAAATGGCATCAAACGGAACCCAACATTGGAGTAGGAGACATAGTGCTCATCAAAACAGAAAATACGCCACCAATGACCTGGCCATTAGGGAAGGTTATTACACTATTTCCTGGATCAGACGGTCTAGTCAGAGTGGTCGAAGTACAAACTCAAGGAAAACGACTGAAAAGATCGATTGCCAAACTCTGCCGACTACCCATTGACAGATCGGATGCATCACAAGACAATGGAGACAACTAATTACTGTCATGTTGTTATCTGTTTCTGTGTGTGTCCGTCCATGAGTGTTGTGTGCCGTCCCCTTGATAAGCAACTTAATTCATTCAGGTCTTTCAGATGACTTCATACGAGGACGACGTATTAGACATCTTCGATGAAGACTACCTTGCATCATTGGAAGGGTCAACCAAACATATGCTGGTAGAGCTAAACAAACGTTCTGATGAGCTGTTTCCGGAACCTCCAAGAAGACAACTTACAGCGAGACCTACACATAAAACATTGATGAACGAAGCGACTCCCAAACCGATCATGTCAAGTCCACAACTGGGCCCAAGGAAGTGCACCCACACTGACGACGCTCAGCCAACAACATCCCAAACAAAGCCAGACTACAGCAACACACCGTTTACAGCACCCAAATTGGAGCAACCAGCAGTCATAAACGGCACCTACAGAACCTCCCTCGAGATGCTGAGACCAACACAAAATGTCAAGGAACTCCAAATGATGATAAACAACTCCTACAGGAATACACATCTACATCCCTCAACACGTTCTTCAACGCATCAAAGTGGACGAAATCCGAAAAAGCAAACCAAAGGAGAAAACTTTAAATCTACCTGGAAGATACCAAGTACGTCTTCGAGTCCTAGCAGACGGGCAGCTAATATTCCACCACTATCACAAACGTGGAATCTCGAAAATCAATGACGGACCGTTCAATGGGGGGGTGAATGTTCAGGCGAACCCCTAAAAATAGAATAAGTTAAAAATATATTTAACAAAAAAAATGAAGATTATACTTACCTATGGACCTGGGTGAAGCACAGGTCCAAGAGACATTGAAATCCTGATCTGAAATCAGAAAAGAAATTGAATTCCTAAGGATGAAATCTCAAACAAAACATGAAGTAAACAAACAGAATTACGTACAAGGAGTACAATGACAACATAAACAAACAGAAATGAATTACATTAAATTCGAACACATGCAACATAGAAACACAACACAAGCATACATAACACGTTGCACGTAACATTTGAACATTGCACATATCGCTGGGCATAGCACCCAGGTAAAAAACACATAAAACATAACCTATGGAGGTTATGTGACATGCGCAAAACAATTTTTGTACAACACTGCGCAGCCACATAAAAGCAACACAAAACATATCGGACATCACAAGTAACACTTTAAACACTGAAACGCCTCACATATTTACATAAAAACACTAAAAAACAGCACAAACAGAAACACACGCGGCAAACCTACAAATCGCCCGAAACGTCAAAACTTCGTACTCACGGAACAGCTGAAAGGTGAATTTGGGGTAATCTGAGCCGGCAAATCCAGTGGCGACCTCAGATTTGCCCACAAATAAACAAATAATTAAGTATTATTAAAAAACCATATTCCCATAAGCCCAATGAGTGGGAAAGAGAAATCAGGGGTAAAGGAGACAAATAATGTAACAAAAATACTCTCATTGGAGATTTCGGAACTCTGGGATAATTCAAATTAGAGCCGCTGTAATTAGTATGACACATGTGTTTTTTAATTAATTTCCGCAAGAAAAGGGTATTTTGTGAGGCAAACTTGATGAAACAAATATTAATTTACGAAAATGCATCACATAGTGGTTATTTGAAAAGAAAAACATCAACAAATACCACATATGAAGACAGCTGGGCAATTTGGAGAGAGAGCAGACCCTATAAAAGCAGAAGCGCTCCCATAAACATTGCCATTCGTCGACGGTATTTTAGGTTGTAAACAAGTGGTTAAACAGATGACAGGTGGGTGTCATTTCAACCTCATATGTAAACAGCCTTCGTGTTTTCCGGTGTGTTTTTTTCAGATTAACAACGTCATCAGCTAATCATCATTTTCAATTCAACATAACAAACTTGTGTGAAAGTATATGCAGTGTACCTCATGTATCGAATTTCTTATTTTATTATTATTATTATTTTTTGTTCTTTTTTTCTTTTTAATTTTCGCATATTTTATTTGTGCGCAAATTTCAAGAGTTACTGTTCAAGTTGTAATTAGTGGAATCTTAACTAAAGTCTAGATTAAAGTTTATACATTGAATTTTTAAATAAAGTGATTGAATAACAATTGGTACTTGTTCTTTGCTCATGTTTGCAATTGGCCATTATTTATTTTTTTGGTGGTTTCAATTTAGTTGCATTGTTTCAGTCTGTTCGTAACAGTCTGTCATAACAGATACGGACATACATACATACACTTTGTTCTTTTACTTCGATTCCTGACAAATGTCTTAACCCGAAGTCCTTCTCAAGGAACGAATTTGCTTTATAGACTGCAAATCATGAGCCCCCAGGCATATAACATGCTTCGGGTTGCCGTTTATACCCTTTATTAGGAAGGGTAATACTACGGCTTGAGTCCAGTCCTATCCAAACTGTACCATTATAAAGGAAATGGTAGCCTGCTTCAACCACAGCCCGCACGAAGCCTAACCCAAATACCGAATTGCATGGCATTGAGACGAATCCCAACGCCATGCAACGGGCTCGGATCGGTATCCCGTGCTCCCTAATTTTCCCTAGGTAAAGGCGACAGTTGATCATCCTAACACAATCGGCACCTGTCAACCTGCTCACGGTACCTCATGCTCGCAACGCATGTGACCTTATAGGAATCGCTCGTAAGCTTTTAGCCTATAAGAATCCCGTTAAGGATAATAGATAGGGACAGTAAATGTCACGTGCGTTTAACGTGAGTACCTGCCGTGAAGGCCTACCTCACGGTCCTCTTCGGACACGGATTGATTTTGTGACCACAATCAGAGCCCCATGGTGAAGCCATGGTAGCAGTTGATACCATTAGAGGATGGCATCCTTACTGCTGGAAGCGAGACCTATCTAAATCCTTACCGCGTTATGGGACACGGTACCCGGTTGTATAACGCAACTCAACGCCGGATTCCGAGGAATCCTACCCGCGATTTGGGTGTCAACCACAGCCCCCATGATACTCCCACTAGGGGGCCGACCTCAACAACCGAGTTGGAGCAAGCTCCAAGGGCTGTCTCGGTTCCCATGGTACCTGACAATCCCAGGTGAGATACCAGTGGACTTTCCTCCAAGTCCTGGACTGGCGCCATCCTAATCGGGTACGTGGGGTAGGCACTCCCCAAAGGTTCCACCGGAATCGACCGTAGTCTTTGACCGGTTTCCCCTCCCTGCGTATGAACTCCGCAGCAGAGTCGGGCAGGAAGGGGCCGCTAGGCGCCTAACTGCCTCCAGCCACAGCCAACTGCCTGACACGGCGCCTCCTCCTATCGAAGGCCATACACGCAAAGTCATTCAACATATTCCAGCCATCATCACTGCATACACACCTACTGACGTCAACACTCCCGCCGGTGTTGACGACACCCCATGCATCTACATTCCTAATGTCCGCGTACATTGGACACTCAAGCAAAACATGCATCCAGTTCTCTTGAGGGGCGTCACACATAGGGCACGAGGCCGCGTCAGAAAGTCCGAATCTCACAAGTGAGTCATTCAGACTTCCGTGTCCCGTCAAGAGGAACCCAAGACTCAGCGAGAGTTTTCTATCAATATTTGCCCTAGCTAGGGCAACGTGCTTCATGTACGCAAACGTAACGCGGCCACATTCAGACAATTCCCACCTACGCTGCCACCGCTCAATGATGCAGGCGTCCAGGAGATCAAGGATGGCTCCTTTACTCATGGAGGCCACATCAGCAGAAGTGACCCAGTCATTTTGCAGCAATGGCATACCCCTCCGGAACTTATAGAGGGTGGCACGACGCTCAACCTCCAAGTCAAGAGGGGGCACACCCATCAGTACCCGCATGGCGTCCGTCGACACAGTACGACATACAGGTATGCACGCATACATCACAACACGCTGACATCTATCCAGCAACCTTCTTCCGTATGCGCTTCTCACAAAGTCGACAAATACGGAAGACCCATACGCAGCACACGCCACAAACAAACCATCATAAATGACCCTGACAGCACGTCTGCCAAGGCCCCAGTCTTTCCGTAGAACGCGACGCAGCGAACCCGCGATCACAGCTAACCGATCTTTAAGCTCGAGAAAATGAGCCTGAAACTTCAGTCCTTCACCTACACTAATCCCCAGGTACTTGACGTTAGTCGCATACCTGAGGCTTGAACCGTTCATTCTTACCACTGGAGGCCGACGTACAAACGAGGGACCCTTGAGGACCATCATTGCAGTCTTATCCAGCGATACACTAACACCTACCTTACAGCTCCACTCATGCACAATACGCATGAGCGGAGCACTCAAGGTCTCGAGCTCACTCCGCGTCCTACCCTCCACAAGGATAAGGAGGTCATCCGCGTACGCGACAACTTTAGTGTGACGTCCCAGCTCATCCAGCAGTTCATCCATCATTAGGTTCCAAATAAATGGACCCGCAATGGAGCCCTGTGGACAGCCACGCTCGACCGTCTTCCAAACTTCGTCGAACTCGCCACGAACAAAAGCACGCCTGCCGGAGAAGTAGCTTCTCTAGACATTCAGTTCCTCGCACCCACATTCATCTAGTTTCCTACATACAGTATCCCAACACAGGTAATCAAACGCACCCGTAAAATCAACAAAAATCCCCAGGACATATTTAACTTCAGACATACTTACGCATTCACGAACGTAACTCCACGCATCCTCCGTGCACCTGCCAGGACGAAAGCCGTACTGGTTTGGCGACATCAGATGGGCAATTTTCATCTTCAATCTCTCAACAAGAATCCTCTCCAGCACTTTTCCTAGTACCGGCAAAAAACTAATGCCTCTATAAGACCGAGGATTACTCCTCACCTTATCTGGTGCCTTAAGCAGCACGACTACGCGCGCGATCTTCCAATCTGCCGGAAAAACGCCATCTCTAACACAGCCCTGAAATAGACATGGTCAGGGACAGAACGCCAAATGCTCTTACACATCTCACCCGTTGTCCCGTCCCACCCCGGCGACTTCCCGGGGCGGAGCAGCGAAACAGCCGCATCCACCTCCATACCAGAGACCTCAGGTACAGATCCCGTGGCCACCGGCAGGGGAAGAGACCCGTCCACAGGCCCAGCCCGCGGAAAGAAGCAGTCCAACAGGGCTGCCACAGATTCACTCCAATTTGCTTGTGTATCCCTCACCCACACGTATACCAGACACTACATGCCTGTCATTTTTGCCTCGACAGATTTTATAAGCTAACCCCCACGGATCTCTGGCAGTGGAATGAACGAAGTCCATCCAGTGCTTCTCTTTCGCCCGGGCTAACATTTCCTTATATTCTCTCACACCTCGCCAAAAAGCAAGCCTGCGTTGAGATATATCATCACTCTCTCTAGCACGTGCCCTTTGGAAAGCCTTCCTTAGGCATCTTACATGCCTCCGTTTAAGGCTGAGGGAGTGCGTCCACCATTTAACTCTCCTAGGGTTAGTGCGCATACTAACCGCAAGGAACTCATCATTCAATACAGGACTGGATGATACTAACCCTGTCACCCAGATCCCGCTCACAAAATTCGGACAATGGGACGGAGGAGGAGATCTCCACCATCCGAGCCTCATACGTATACCAATCAATCCCACTCGCACGCCAACTCTTTCCTCGTGGCGCTTCAGGCGCTTCCACAGCACGATCACTGCCCAACTTAATCGTAATTGGTCTGTGATCACTTATTCACCATCTATCATCGATGGCCCATTCAAAATCATATGCCATTGCTTCATTAATCAGTGTAACATCAATATCACTCTCTCCTTGGACCGTCTGAAACGTGAAATGCACACTGGGCACACTCAAGACATGCAGATTGTTCTGCAGAATCCATTCACTCAATTGTTCCCCCCTGTGGTAGCTACGACTGTTGGAAGTATTCCGCGCAGTCTTGCTAAACCACATGGGAGAAGAAGCATTCGCATCCATACCAAGAAGGGTGGGCTTATTACTGCAAAATTGCAGCACCCTACCCATATACTCTAAATACGGTCCAATTTCGTCACTAAACTTGCAATAAACAGACACCAGATACAATTCGCCAAACTCACTTTTGGTCCACACACAAAAACCCCACTGAGGTGTGAGGTGCTCGATAGCCATACATTCAAAACCGACATGGTTAACTGCAATGGCAGCAAGAGCGTTGCTGCCAAGCGAAGGAAACACACGCATGCTCGCTGGAAGCCCCATAACACGGCCAAAGCCCATGAGGGGTTCCTGCAAGAGGGCGAGCTGTACCCCACTCTCGCACATCCACTGACCAAGGTCATGCATCACACCAGCTGCCCGTCCACAGTTTAACTGTATGATGGAGACAGCCATTGTGTTTAATGTCTCGCATTAGCACGTGCCATCATAGCGGCGTATACGGGACATAGCGGTGACTTCAACGTATGTCCACAAGGAAGTCCCCGGAACTCACAGTTCCGACAGCGGGGATCGTTGCTGCATCTGGCAGCAGTGTGTCCACTGCCGCAGCAACGCGAACAGACCGTTTCCTTTGCCCTACATTCCGCCACGCGATGGTCGAAGCCGTGGCAGCGGAAGCAAGAGAAGACTGCATCATGCGTGCGTACGAGTTTTAGATTAATGAATTTTTAAATTCAAAAAAAAAAAATAAAGGAATTGATAAACCAAAGACTTTATTTCAAGAAAAGATAAAAATTAACACAAATTAACACAAATTACTAGCTTAGGCCAGAATACAATTTAGTTTTACAAATTAAGACAAGTTAAGACAAGTTAGGACAAGTTAGGACAAATTTGTCCGTTTCGCGAGACGAGCTTAAGCTGACTGATTTCTAAAATTTACAAAGCTTTTTTTTTTCAATTGTTCAGGAGGCGTCACGCGGCTTTGCCATGTGAGGTTTCCCGTTTCCCGACTTGTGGGAACCTTCTTCGTCGCCAAAAAGTATAATGTTGCCTGGGAAATGCTGATTTCGTGTTTTTAACTTCGTTTCGTATTTTAGGTTTCCTGGGAAACGCTGATTTCAAGTTTTATTTATGCGTATCGTTTGATTATGTTTTCGATGCTTTGGTCAGGTTGCCTCGTGACTTACGCGGTATGAAAACCACTTAACGTACGCACGGTCGGAAGACACAAGAGCCTCAATGATCTTGGGAGTGCCCTCCACAATAACGTTCGAGACGGCTTCAGCACCGTCTCTCATAGGCCTGCTCACAATTTTAAGCCCTCTACTGAAGGCTTCAGCAGATACACCCTTCTCTTTGAGATTGTTCTCGAAAATCTGCTGCATGAGTTCTTCGTTGGCGACCGCACAATGCACACCCTGAATAACCGCACGCGGTCCCAACTTATCCTGCACAGAGACGTCAAGTCCCACTTCTGAGAATTTGGCATTCTCAGCCACTTTCTTCCGCTCCGATATGGAGGGAACTCGGATTGGCAACACCACCATCTTTCCGTGGGTTCACAGAGTGAACCCGAACCCCCAAGGAAGGAGCAACCTCCTTCTTAAAAACCGTCGCCACCTCTTTAGCATTGGCCTTGCCACTCTTGGACCTGACCACCACTGCCCAAGTGTCCACGGGCGCCGGTACACTGGGCACCGCAACGGCGACAGGTGGCACCACGGTCGACCGTGCGGCCACAGCTCCGCCCCCTATGGACCCCAGCATCGAGTTCAAGTCCGAGAATGCCTCCAGCTTCCCTCGAAGCCTGGCATTCTCCTCAGCCATACGGACGATAAGCTCCTCATACTCAGCTGCTACTCTATACACCTTAGTAGATGTACCAGCCGGAGCCTCGGCATCCAGCATGACCTCCGCCATGCTATTCCTAATCGCCTTTAGGCGCGTCGCCACATTCTGCTCTGGGCCCAGGGTAAGTTTGCGTGCCACCTTGGGCCTCTGAAAGGCTCCCTCTCCATTTCCTTGACCGGGAGGAAGGGTCAATATCTTCTTCCTAATAGTAGATTTTCACAATCTACACGAATCCAACGCAAAAAACCGTATTAAAAAGCTCAAAAAACCGCCAAAATCGCAAAAAAAATCGCACACCACGTGTAACACGTCTGCTCGCTATGACAGCTGGCAGCAGACTGAATAGATAGGGACAGATTCTGTTCATTGTTAAACTCGGTACCTGACAATGAAGTCCCACCCGAGCTCCCTCTTCGGGACGGATTTGCTTTATAGACTGCAATCAAAGCCCCCAGGCATATAACATGCTTCGGGTAGCCGTTTAGACCCTTTATTAGGAAGGGTAATACTACGGCTTGAGTCCAGTCCTATCCAAACTATACCATTATAAAGGAAATGGTAGCCTGATTCAACCAAACAGCCCGCACGAAACCTTACCCAAATACCGAATTGCATGGCATTGAGACGAATCCCAACGCCATGCAACGGGCTCGGATCGGTATCCCGTGCTCCCTAATTAGCCTTAGGTAAAGGCGACAGTTGAATGTCGTAACACATTCGGCACCTGTCAACCTGCTCACGATACTTCATGCTCGCAACGCATGTAGCCTCATAGGAATCGCTCATAAGCTTTCAACCTATGAGAACCTCGTTAAAGGTTGATAGATAGGGACATACATACATACATATCAATGCAGGGGGATTGCATTATGTTTAACGTGCGCACCTGACTATTGCCTTAATCGCACGGCCATCCTTGATGACGAGAAACAGTTTGGTTTAGAGTGTAAGGCTCTAAACCCCTACTGCGAGAGGTCGGGATAGCGAAATTCCCTTAGGCGACGGGTGAGCAAAAAAGAAATAGAAAACCCCACTTACGTTAAAGAACAGGTACCACAGCCACCACGTTTCTCACCGAAGGGCCTCACCATGACCGAGAACAGTCAAGGCTGTTGGGCTCCTCGGTCCCCGTGGACCCAGCTTAACCCCTGGGAGGGTTCACAGTTCAAAGAACTGCTACAGTTTTGCTCCTTACAGCTCGGGACTGGTCGCCCTTTTCGCCCCCTGGACAACACAACATAAAACAAAAAGCACCCCATACATTATATGGGGTGTTAGCACCACACCGATGACCCCCAAGTTTACACGCCCGCTCTCGCAGGCTGTCCGTCCCTCACCATTTGGCGCCGACGTCTGAACGCCAGGCCCGCGAACCTCTTGGGCTCCATGAAGCTATCCCGCCGAGCAAGCACGGCAGAGAAGTCAGAACCATCACCAAGACGCGAAATCCTCAAGTGGTCAACATCTCAGAATTCCACATAAAGAGCACATTCACACAGCACATGCAGCCAGCCTTCAGAGACTGAGCCACACATGCATTCCGCAGTCTCACTCAGGTTCCTTCTGCACAGAAATTCATTCAGGGAGCCATGGCCCATGGCCCGTGATCAAATAACCTATACTCAGACTAATGTCAAAGAATGGGCATTCTCTCACAAAGCGGACGTATCTTATGAACCTGTGCGTAACCCGCCCTTTCTCACTTACCTCCCATCTAGTCTGCCATCGCGATGTGGCGCATTCATACACGATTTCCAATCAGGGCAGATAAAGGGAAGTCCCCTCTTTACCCTGAAAAGCAAGCTTTTACAGCTCACTTCCAGGTCCAGAGGTAACGCCCCCATCAGCACCTGTAAAGCCTCAGTGGAGACAGTGCGGCAGACAGGTAAGCATGCGAGTAACATTACACGCTGGCAGGAGTCAATCCCTGCCTTCCCTTTCACAGTCTGGACCACATCACCCCACAGAGAAGCACCGAATGAAGCCACTGCCTCAAACAGCCCCCTGCAAATGGTGCGAGTGGCCATCCTGCTAAGGCCCCAATCAGACCGTAAAACCCGACGAAGCGTGCACACAGAACTCATGATTTTCCCCTTGACATAGGTCAAGTGGGACATGAAGTTCATCCTCTCACTCATCTCTATTCCCAGATACCTGACTTTCGTCACGTATTTGAGTCTAGCATCCTGACTCTTAGTTACTATTGGAGGTCGACCCAGTGACAATCTGCCCTTAAGCAGCATTGTCACCGTCTTCTCCAAAGAAACTCCAACCCCCACATTCACTCCCCAATTGTGCACAAGACCCATAATATTACTTGCCTTCCTTTCGAGTTCACGCCTAGACGCTCCCTCAACCAGGACGAGCAAGTCATCTGCAAACGCACAGTACAAACACTCATTCTCCAGTTGTTCTAACAGGGAATCCATCATGAGGTTCCATATGAATGGACCACATATGGATCCCTTCGGACAACCTCGTTCCACATCATACCATGCACTCTCTCTTCGACCCATGACACAAGCCCTCCTATTCCGGAAGTAGCTCTGCCATAGGCCGATGTCCCCTCCCACACAGCCATTCAGTTTTCCAATCACACTGTCCCACTCTAGGTGATCGAAAGCGCCCTTAAAATCCACAAATACTCCAAGGACGTATTCGTGGGCACTATCCGAAACACATTGCTTCGCATAGTGCCACGCGTCCTCCACACACATACCCCGTTTGAAACCAAACTGTTTCAACGGACTGTCACCTATCCTCCGCTCAAGCCTATTAACCATAATCCTCTCCAGCACTTTACCAAGTACCGGAAGAAGGCTTATGGCCCGGTAGGACCGCGGATCGCTCCGGGTCTTTTCCGGAGACTTAAGTAAGAGGACCACTCTCGCACTTTTCCACCTGTCCGGGAAGTAGTCTTCACACACACACTGACGAAACACCTGGAGCAAGTACTCAGGGATGGCATGCCAGATGCTTTTACACATCTCGCCTGTCATCCCGTCCAACCCTGGATCTCCTGGATTTCACCAGGGAAACACTCTCATGGACTTCGTCTTCCTCCAGGCCCCGCCCTGCATCCACCACAGCAATTTGCTGTTGCGGATGTCGTTCAGTTCGGGAAAACAGTGTTTCCATCAGAAGATCCACACTTTGCCTCCACGTAGTAGAGACCCTATCACCTACTCGAATGCCACTTATATCCACAGGAGTCTTCCGACCTTGGCAGATCCTGTAGATGAGGCCCCCCTCCATCCACCTTCAATCAACGCCTCACTCAGATCTGCGCCTTGGTTGTGGCTCCGATATCCAGACGAATGGTGGTTTCGATCCCCCTAATGCCTCGCGTCCGCCTGCGCGACCCGGTTTGCGTAAATCGGGCACGCCATCGAAATCATCGAGTGATTCGCCGGGTGGCCCTTGAGCGCACAATTGCGGCAGTTCGCCGCATTTTCACAGTCACGGAGCATGTGCCCCATCTGTCCGCAGTGCCGACAAACGTTAGCTTTTGCTCTGCACTGAGCCACCATATGGTCAAACGCACAGCATCTTGCACACGTTCGAACACTGTCAAACGGCCTCACTCTGAAAGCAAACCATTTAACGTAGCATCTTCCCGCCTCCAAGAGAGCATCCGTCACCTGACTTTTGCACTCAAGGATGACGTTGACCACCACGTTATCCGACTGCTTCCAGGGAGAGGTCACAATCCGCACACTCTTACTGAACTCCTCCAGAGACATTTTCTCCTTGAAATTCAGCTCAAACACTCTGCAGTACCACCTTCGAGCCCAGATGCTTGGTCGCCGAAATATCAAGGCCACACTCGCCGAACCTCGCGTTTTTGGCAATCTTCCGCTGCTCAGCAACAGAAGGGGTCCTGATGACCGCACCACCGTCCTTCAGCGGTTTCACCTCATGGACACGAACTCCAAGAGTTGGGCCCACCTCCTTCACCACCTTCTGGACTACCTCCTTGGAGGTCACGTCCTTCGACTTGGATCTCACGACTAACGACCAAGTCTCAACCGGCTTCCGCAGTCTTGGAGCCGGTATCGGTGCCATCGGTGTTGCACTATCAGGCTGAGCGGCCTTGGGACCAGCACTGGTAGCAGCAGCCGCTGTTCTATCCGGAGCTCCCGCAACCGCGCCCATACGTTTCATCCCCTCTATTTCGCCTTTCAGGTACTCATTTTGGAGTTCCGCTTCCTTAAGCAGGCCCTGCAGGTCACCGACCAGGACAAGCACTTCCTCCGCCACATCAGTCTCAAGTGCACTTCTCAAGACCAATTTGGTTATCGCCTTCCCGATCTCCGTCGCGCCCTTTGGCTTCACTGTCTTCTTCTTTACCGCTCTGTTCCTCCTATCCTTTTCGCCCTCTGACTCCACCGCAGATGACTCGGATACCCCCTGCTTCTTCCTGTTCTTCCCTACCACTCCACCTCCAGGTGACAACGGTCCATCTGTCCTGGGCCTCTTCTCACCCCGAGGAGTGTTTGGCAGAACAAACACAACGCCGGGCTTCCCCACGTCCATGTCTAAGACCATTTTGGTCTCGCAAGCGCCCTCCCTGGCACAGCCAGCCGACCTCACGACTGTACAACCTTGCGACCTTACAACCAACAGACCTAGACCTATCAATCAGCCGACAACGACCTATCAGCCAATCGACCAATCGACCAATCAACCCAAATAATTCAGCAATATCCAAATTCAACACGATTCCAATAGACTTCTACTAAGGAAGTACCAAGCTTATTAATTCAATAGGATTCCTATAACTCTACTAGGCAACTCCGAAGGCTATCAAAACTATAAGGAAAACTAGTAAATTTTATATAGCACTATGGCAATATATAAAAATGTATAAAACCTCAATGAAGGCACTAATGTCTATGGCCAAATCGATTTTCGATATATCGATTTTCGATATATCGATTTTCGATATATCGAAACTTCGATTTTTTTTTACCCAAAACCAACTTCGATATATCGATTTTCGATATTCACCCACCACACCCACTCGTTCGGTCTCTGAGCCACCAGAATGTTCTCGAAACTTCCAGAACGTTCTAGAAGGTTCTCGAACAAGCAAGCACCCCAGCAACTCACACCTGCTCAGACACCCAGAATTCTCTGGAATGTTCCAGAAGGTTCTAGAATGTTCTAGAACGTTCAAGAGCCTCCAGAGCACTTACCTGCCACGTGCCCAGCCCAGGCACACTCACACCAACTCCACACTAGCCACTGACACCGACCGATTTTCGATAGCCGACCGCCGATCACCGTCGAGTGGACACAGTTCCCGAAAATACCACGCAATTCCCACAGGAACCTTGCCAGAAGGGCTTCAAAATTGCACTTCCAACTTATTCGCGCCAAATTACACTCCAAATCACTCGAAAACTGCCAAAATCGCCAAAGTAAACAATATCCGCAAAACGCATCCGCACAGTACCAATGCTCACAGCAGACTGAGTAGATAGGGACAGTAGGAATCTCGTTAATCCATTCATGCGCGTCACTAATTAGATGACGAGGCCTTTGGCTATTTTTTTTTTTTTTTTTTTTTGTAAAAGTGGTGGAAAAACCTTCAAAAGGCACCCGGCCAGATGTTATGGGCCGGGTAGTGTGGGATTTTTACCCACTAAAAAACCACCACTCTTATGTTATGCCTGGTAAGCGCAGGCAGCACGCATAGAAACACAGAAAAAGGACAGGAAGGGATGGTACCGGCTTTATAATAATTATTTGTTTTTTTTTTTAATACCTCATTAACGAACGTTAGTACCATTAACGGACTCTTTTTTTTTTCCGCATTAACGAAGGATACGTAGCATTAACGGGCTGTTTTTTTTTTTTTTTTTTTTGTGTAAATTATTAATAAAGCCGAGGCACCTTGAAAGGAACACAAGGAACGGCTATCCCACCCCATGCCTGTAGTCCACAGACATACGCATATTAAACATCCGGAACGCCAGCACCGACCCAATAGCGACACGCGTGCTTAACACCGCAGTATCCCTTTCATTAATCAAATTTTTGTCCAGGAGCTCGTCCACGGACTTCCCGCACCAAATCCCTCTCCAATTTAACGTAGCCGACAAGCAAGCTACACTTCTGACATCGTAGGTGGTCACAACAGCCTCCCTCACACCGGCCGTGTTATAATGGTTCTTTTTCCTATTATGGGCCTCATCCAGGCTCCTGCCATCCGTTACAACCTGGGCATCGATAATGACGGCATCACCATCCTTGACGGCAAGTAAATCAGGCTTCCGTAAGCCCTCCGGCGTCTCCAATCGAGGTTCTAAAACAGTATTAAAGCCCTTCTGGTCCAGGCCTCGCTTTATGTACTGTACCACACTATTGTGTCGATCGACTCTCGTCGAGTGCGTTCTGTGGCACTGTTGGACAATGTGGTTAGTTGTTTCCGCAACTCCACAACCGCCACAACAAACCCTGTCCCTTTCAGGTCTACCTCTTGTAGTGCGTGATGCAGATGGAAGGGCATTAATGCGTAACTTGATGCAGTTCACGAAATCCCGACCCGAAAGCATTCGAGTCGGTTCTCGTACCCACCGATGTGCTTGTTTGTGTTTCGCTGACTCACGCAACCCGAAGCCATCAACGGACATATGAAGCCTCTCACTCCAATATTTAGCTACGTCATTATTGTTTTGAAGGGCGAATCCCTCAGCCCGCAATCTCTTCTCCGCCTTGTCTATTTCCGCCGCTATTAACGTATTCGCAATCTAACAAGGCAATCTAACACGCAGTAAACGATCTCGTCTTCTCATTGGAGCATGCCAGCGAATAGACGCAATGCCCAAACCGCCATGCTCAACGGGTGCGTGGAAAAAGGCTGTACAAGTATCAGGAGGAAGATGGAGCCACCCTCGTACAGCTGCACGGATCATCCTATCCGCCTTATTCATAACACCAAGCATCACGTTCCCCAGCGTTAGCTTATGAAACAGTCTCGGAATGAGGACTATTCTCAACGCATGAAGCCTCTGTTGAGGTTTCAAGGCTGCCTTAGTTAGCCTGTCCAACAGAGGCCCTATCTCCAGGTGCGGGTGGTACTTGCACCGACCATCAGGACTAAACGTGACGCCCAGATATCTCCACTGCTCTGAACGTTTAAGGAATGGAATCGAATTCCCCGCCACCTTGAATGCCCTCTGCTCTACAATCGTATTCTTCTGCTTCGGCTGCCCTTTGATGCTAACCGTCAAGCACTTTGATGTATTCAGGTTCATGCCGCAGGACATCAGGAAAGAATGCGTTACATTCAAAAGTAACTGAAGGCCTTGAACCGTTGAGCCGCAAAGCAGCAGGTCATCGGCAAAGGCGATGGCATTTGTTTTCGCACTACCAATATAGCATCCAACATCACGTGGTAATGATTTCAACAACCTATCCATTACCATGTTGAAAAATATAGGAGACATGGGGTCGCCCTGCTTAACCCCCCGTCTCGGATGCAAGATGTCCGACATCCAACCATCGCCAATAAGCCTAGTGCCCGACGTGTTATAATAGTTCTCAATATACTTCACATAATCTATCGGCAAGCCGAAGCACTCCAAAGTCTCATAGATCGTCTCTGTCGTATTTTTTTAATAGCCTCTAGGGTTCTCGTGGTATAAAAACTTGACAATTCCTGGTTCATAAACCGGACACTACCACTCACTAACAACTCGGCTTCCTTCCTGGCCATCAACAACATCTCCTCTTCACTCCAGCGCAATTTAACATCGACTCTTGCGCGTAGCTGGCCATGCTCATCAGGATGAGCCCGGCGCATATGCACGCCCAACCCAATTACTGTGCTAAAAGGTCGACTACATATTGTACAGGTATGGGGTAAGTTCGGTAAGGTATTAGGAATGGGTAAGGATTGTTGGGTTGTGGAACCAGTGGGCTCCACTTGATTTATCCGAGGCCTTATTTCACTAGTAGACCTGCCAACAAAAACAAGCTCGAGTGGGCTGGCAACCCCCAGGAGCCTCAAGCCTTCTCACTCTTAGCCAGTATGCTAAGCATAACTGTTACTAGCGGTGAGATAGGCACATCCATGACCTCTTAGGAATCGCTAGCGCAGAGAGCGAAGGGACCTTTCCGCGTGCCACTAGAACCTAGTGACCGCACCAGAGGCAAGCCCCTGGAATCAGTCCCTACACCATGCAACACCGCCTTAAGAGAGTCATAGTTACGACCCGCCGAACAGGGGTGTGGGGACAGTTTTGTCCCCACTCTGCAATCCGAGTTGGTGTCAAAGGCTAACCGTGGTTACTCCCCAACTGTTAGAATCCTTTTACCCACCGTAGCATTCCGCTATTACAGTGCTTCGGCTTCGCTCCCTAGACAGGGAAACCTCCTACACACCCGGTTATCACATTACGTGATAGGGTTAAAAGTCAGACGTAAAGGGCTATGGTTTCACCAACGTGTAACTTGGACTTGACTTTCTCATTATGCCTATGATGGTCCCTAGGCAGCAGGGAACTACCCGCTTCGTGGTAAAGACCATCCACCTCAAGTGCGATAGCCGGGATTTTAACCCAATAAGGCGATATGCGCGCATGAAAAGGATCACGAGCGCATTGTGCCAAGCTCAACCCGACAGCCCCTAGGAATCCGACACCAATTGAAGGAGCATCAGAGCCATCCTGATGGGGCTTCTCCTTCTCCCCTAGTACTTGTGTTATCTTCTTTATATTTATTGTGATAGGAGTTACACATGCCCTGTTTATCCTCTTCTCACTATATAAAGAGAACCGTTGGACAAGTCACCGTCGTAGGTCACCACCCTACTATTTCTGTCTATCATGATGTCTTCAAACCGCGCTACTGGTAATCCGTCTTTACCCATATATATTTGGGATCGACTGGAAGATCATCACTCAATAAGCCGAGGACTTTTAGGTATCGCCCAGAAGTACAGCAAATACCTATTTCTAGATAACACAGCTGACAAGCTGCTCCCTTTTGAATTCGTACAGTTACGCCCTTTACTCACTACCAACTTGAGATCGGGTAGTAACATGCACGTTCTAGGGGTAAACGGTAAAAGGTAACTCTAGATAAAACCCGTTTACCCACGCTTACTTGAATTTCTTCACTTTGACATTCAGAGCACTGGGCAGAAATCACATTCTGTCAACACCCGTTAGGGCCATCACAATGCTTTGTTTTAATTAGACAGTCGGATTCCCCAAGTCCGTGCCAGTTCTGAATTGATTGTTAATTGATAGCCGTTATAAATTTATAAAAAATAAATTCTTTTCAAAATTAACATTTCTATAAATTATTAGCAAGAAAGTTCCACAATTGGTTACATAAACTTCTATCCGGGGAACAGATATACACAATCTCCATTTAAAAAAAAATAATTAAAGAAAAATTGCGTAAATCCTAATTTACCCAGAACGAGTACATAAACCATAATATTGCTTCCCAATCAAGCCCGACTATCTCAATTTTCAGAGCCAATCCTTATCCCGAAGTTACGGATCTAATTTGCCGACTTCCCTCACCTACATTATTCTATCGACTAGAGACTCTTCACCTTGGAGACCAGCTGCGGATATCGGTATGGCCTGTTAAGAAATTTGCGTAACCCTACCATAAATTTTCAAGGTCCGAGGAGAAAATATCGACACAGCAGTAAATGCCATACTCTCTTCGAAAGACTTCCATGGTAGTACGACTATGAAACAGAAAAGAAAATTCTTTCGATATTTCTCGACGGCTTCTTTATGGTAGTTTCTGTTGCCAGGATGAGCATAAGAGCCCATTTTTAATAACAAACGTATACTCAACAGCGAAACCGATACATTCGAAACCGATATGGTTAACTGCAATGGCAGCTAGAGCGTTGCTGCCAAGCGAAGGAAACACACGCATGCTCGCTGGAAGCCCCATAACACGGCCAAAGCCCATGAGGGGTTCCTGCAAGAGGGCGAGCTGTACCCCATTCTCGCACATCGACTGACCAAGATCATGCATCACACCAGCTGCCCGTCCACAGTTTAACTGTAGGATGGAGACAGCCATTGTGTTTAATGTCTCGCATTAGCACGTGCCATCATAGCGGCGTATACGGGACATAACGGTGACTTCACCGTATGCCCACTAGGAAGTCCCCGGAACTGACAGTTCCGACATCGGGGATCGTTGCTGCACCTGGCAGCAGTGTGGCCACTACCGCAGCAACGCGAACAAACCGTTTCCTTTGCCTTGCATTCCGCCACGCGATGGTCGAAGCCGTGGCAGCGGAAGCAGGAGAAGACTGCATCGTGCGTGCGTACGCGGTATGAAAACCATTTGACGTACGCACGGTCGGAAGACACAAGTGCCTAAATAATCTTTGGAGTGCCCTCCACAATGACATTCGAGACGGCTTCAACACCGTCTCTCATCGGTCTGCTGACAATTTTAAGCCCCCTACAGTAGGCTTCAGCGGATATGCCCTTCTCCTTGAGATTATTCTCGAAAATTTGCTGCATGAGCTCATCGTTGGCAACCGCACAGTGCACACCTTGAATCACCGCACGCGGTCCCAACTTGTCAAGGACAGAGACGTCAAGTCCCACTTCTGAAAATTTAGCATTCTCAGCCACTTTCCTCCGCTCCGACATGGACGGAACACGGATGGCAACACCGCCATTCTTCCGTGGATTCACTGAGTGCACCCTAACCTCCAAGGAAGGAGCAACCTCCTTCCTTCTGAACAGTTAACGGCTTCTTCCTCCTAGGGGACTTCGGATCCTTCCCCTCCATGTCTGACGTATCAGACGCGACACTCGACGCAGCCCTTGTCACCGGTACGCTCGAACCCGGTTTTTTCTTGGGCGGCCTCACACCCAGGAAATTACAACAATATAACTAATGAAAATGTAACAAAAGTCAATCTTACAACTAGCAAACCTGTCGAATTGTCCGTCCTCGAAGACACACACTTCCTCTTCCCAGCAGGGAGAACACTGAGACGTCCTGGTCCAGTTGGCGCCTTAAAAGCGTCCAGATGCACTTAAAAACACACTACGGCACTCGCGATGGTGTCCGCACTAAAATCACAAATTTTTCAAATTTTCTCAAAAAATCACCAAAATCACCAACATTTTCAAAAATTTTAAAATTCACCAAAATCACTCAAAATCACTTCACAATAGTTGCTTTTCACTAAAAATGAGCAAAAAACACTATTTGAATCACTTCTGGCACTCACACGTGTCTAAAAACGCGAAACTCCCAAAAAGTCACTAAAACGCGATTTTAGTGACTTTTAACGAAAAAACGCGATAAAACCCGAAAAAACGACCGCAGGACTACCGGAACAACTCCTAATAGTAGATTTTCACAATCTACACGAATACAACGCAAAAAACCGTATTAAAAAGCTCAAAAAACCGCCAAAATCGCAAAAAAATCGCACACCTCGTGTGACACGTCTGCTCGCTATGACAGCTGGCAGCAGACTAGTGAATAGATAGGGACAGAACGCCACTGTGTTTTACATGTGCACCTGCCTGAAAGGCTTAATCACACGGCCTTCAAGAGGACAACGGATTGTTTTTGAGACTACAATCAGAGCCCCCCAGCACTTGAAAATGCGTGGGGTAGCAGTCAATACCACATGTTAGGAGTGGTATCCTTACTGCTGGAAGCGAGACCTCTCAAATCTCTACCGGCATATAGGTGTCGGCGGCCCTTGAACCTGAAGGGTTCGGTTTAACCACAGCCCGCATGATGCTCCCACAAGGGGGCCAACCTCAACAAACCGAGCCGGATGCACATCCTCCAAGGAGAATGCGCATCCGAGGGCCTGTCTTAATTCCCATGCTCCCAATTAACACTTTGTGAGGGTGCCAGATGGATTTCCTAACAAATCCTGGTCCCTGGCGCCTTCCTCGGGTACGTGGGGGCGGCACTCCCCAAAGGTTCCACCGGAATCGTCCGTAGACTTTCAGCCGGTCCCCCCCCCCCTGCGTTCCCGCCACCATGCCTCACCAACACAACCACCAGCAATCATACACAAAAGTTAGTATACAAATCCCAACACCAACACGCAACATTTATCCCAGGCCTCTACCTACGGTGCAGGTTCTGTAAGCTCCGGTGTGGTCCGGCGAAGCAACAACAGGCGCCTACGTCTAAAAAGGAGGCGCGCATACCTCGTGACTTCCATCAGGCTCTCCCTTTGTCCCAGTACCCTGGAGAAGTCAAGTCCCCAGTCCACTCGCAGAATACCCATTCTCTCCATATCCCTCAAGTCTTCATACAACGGGCATTCAGTAAGCACATGCAACCAGTCCTCCACAGGCCAGCCGCACATGCATACCGCACTCACGCACAGGCTCCGCTTACACAAGAATACATTCAGGGAGCCGTGTCCCGTGATCAAGTACCCCAAACCAAGACTCACGTCAAAGTCCGGGCACCCGGATGAATCTGTGCGTCGTCCTCCCCACGTCACTCGCGTCCCACCTTTCCTGCCAACGCGACATGGCACAGTCCCAAACAAGCTTCTTACACTCCTTTACACTCCTACCAGTCACCTCCTCCTTATCCTGAAGAGTATATCCTTACAGATAACCTCCAGGTCCAGAGGAAGCGCCCCCACAAGCACCTGCAACGCATCCGTGGAGACAGTCCGGCAAACAGGCATAGATGCCAGGAGCATAATCCGCTGGCAGGAATTAATCCGTGCCTGGCCCAACACTTTCCGAACCGCGTCAACCCACACAGACGCGGTTGACATATGCCAAGTGGACCAGCAAGTTCATTCTTTCACCCATCTCTATCCCCAGATACCTGACTTTCGTCACGTACCTTAGGGAAGAGCTCCAATTCACCCTGATCGTCGGGGGACGACTAAGTGACAATGTGCCTTTAAGCAGCATCGTCACCGTCTTGTCCAACGAAATCCCCACCCCTACATTCACACCCCAGTTGTACACCACATCCATAATACGGCTCCCTTTCCTTTCGAGTTCCAGCCTAGACTGTCCCTCAACCAGGATCAGGAGATCGTCCGCATACGCACAATACAAGCATTCTCCTTCAAGCTGTCCAAGCAGAGGCTCCATCATGAAGTTCCATATAAATGGGCCACAGATGGAACCCTGTGGACACCCACGCTCTACCCTGAAGGAGATAGTCTCCCTACGACCCGTGACACAAGCTCTCCTATCACGAAAGTAGCTGTACCACAACCCCATATCCAGTTGCCCCACTTCCCCCAGACGCTCAAGCACTCTTTCCCACTCCAGATGATCGAACGCTCCCCTGAAGTCCACAAAGACACCAAAGACGTATTTGCAGTTACTACCCAGAACACACTGCCTGGCATAGTACCACGCGTCCTCCACACTCATACCCTTCCTGAAGCCTGCTTCAGAGAGCTAACACCAACTCTTCTCTCAAGCCTTTTTACCATAATCCTCTCCAGAACCTTTCCAAGAACCGGCAGCAGGCTTATGGCCCGTTACGAGGCAGGATTACTCCTAACCTTGTCCGGAGACTTAAGAAGAAGTATCACTCGCGCATACTTCCACCTATCCGGAAAATACCCCTGACTCACACATTCGTGGAATACATCGAAGAGGCGTTCGGGGATAGCGCGCCAAATGCTCTTACACATTTCGCCCGTCATCCCGTCCAGCCCAGGAGAGCGCCTAGATTTAACTAGGAAAATGCTCTCCTCTACTTCTTCCATCTCCAAGCAGCGAGCAGCCCCCACCTCGGCACTTCGCCTTAGCAACGGCCGCTGCGAACCCGGAAACAGTGCATCCACGAGCATATTCACACTCTGCCTCCACGTGGTAGAGACAGTCTGACCCACTCTAATGGCACTTATGTCCACAGGACGCCGTCGACCACGACAAATCCTGTAGACGTGCCCCCAGGGATCATTCTTCCCCACCCCAACGAAGCGGACCCAGTCCTCCTCCTTGGCTCGGAAAATCATGTCCCTGTACTCTTTCGCGCACCTCGCATACTCCCGCGCGAACCTGCGGACCTCGGATACTCCCGAAGCACGCGCCCGCTGCATCCGCCCGCGAAGACGTCGTACAGCTCTCCGCTTCAAGCGGAGTTCCTCGCTCCACCAGGTAATGCGCCGGTGACTCGCTCCCGAATATCTTCCAAATAAGCGGTCGTTCACCTCAACTATCCACCGTTCAATCAGGGAAACCTTATCATCTATTGTGAGATCCTGAAACACACCAAGAGGCTGGCTGTCCGCCAACTCTTTCATGCACTCCGAGTAATATGCCCAATCCGCCCCGGTAGTGTTCCACCTAGCGACCCGGGTAATATCCTCTTCCTCCACAACCCCACCAGCACACTCAATAACGATGAGGCTATGATCACTGACTCCCCAGTCCCCCCGAACATTCCACCGAAATGTCGACGACACCGGAGCACCAGCCACCAAAGTCACATCGATATCACTCGCTCCATTCGTGCTACAAAAAGTATAGTCATTAGACGGTTCATTAAGAATCATCCAATTACCCTCAACCAGGTACTCACTCAAGGCCTCACCTCTCAGCTGGTTCACGTGTCCTGACATATTCCTGGGCACTTTACTATACCACAACGGCGAGACCGCGTTTGAGTCCATCCCCACAATGATATGTTTCCCTCCCAAAGTACTCCGCACATCCATAAGGTACTGGATGTAGGGGTCTATCGGGGCCCTGAACTTGCAGTA
Organism: Leptogaster cylindrica; assembly: GCA_963082835.1. NCBI lineage: Eukaryota > Metazoa > Arthropoda > Insecta > Diptera > Asilidae > Leptogaster > Leptogaster cylindrica. Next base: position 12,229,918 of record OY720108.1, read on the forward strand.
AACACTGACAAGATAGAGTTCCCCAAAATTACCCCTCACCCAGACACAGACACGCCACTCACAGCACAACTGGGGAAGAGCCATGCATTCAATTGACGCATCGTTTACTACGACCGCTGCGCTTCCTCTCACATCCGCGAAGACCCGAAGACTTGCAGGGAGTCCCCTTACACTGTTTGCGACAGTATAAGGCTCCTGCAGCAACGCGAACTCAGAACCTGTCTCAATCATGTACGCCCCCAATTCACTCGTTACACTATACGCACGCATACAATTAAGTTGTAAAATGGAGAACATTGTGATGGAAATCACAGGTACATGCTCCCCCACACCATCTAATGCCGAGCATTAGCCCGGACCACCAGGTTGCTATAGACTGGGCAGTCCATGGACATCATTCGATGTCCAGCAGGGTGCCCCTTGAACGCACAGTTCCTACAATGCACTGTGTTTGGGTAGTCGCCTACCCTATGTCCAGTCTGCCCGCATTTGCGGTAAACGTCCGACTTCAGCCGACATTCAGAGACACGGTGGTCAAACCCGAAGCACCTGTAACAGGCCATCACGCTGTCAAACGTTCTGACCCTGAAGGCGAACCATTTGACCTAGCAGCGTCCTGCGTCCAGAAGGGCCTCCGTCACTTGACTTTGACCCTCAAGTACTACGTTAACCGTGCCGTCCTCCGACTGCCTCCAGGGCGCGGTAACTAAACGTACGCTCCTTTTATACTCCTCAGGTGTCATCTTATCCTGGAAATTGAGCTCATATACCTCCTTCATAAGCTCGTCAGGCGATATTGCCGAGTGTACCCTTTGGAGGACCACCCGAGGCCCTAACCGCTCATTAACAGAAACGCTAAGTCCGCATTCGCCAAACTTAGAGTTTCCGGCAATCTTCGATCGCTCAGCCGCCGATGGGGTTCTTATCACCACCCCTCCATCCTTCATAGGCTTCACCTCATGGATCCGAACCCCAAGGGTGGGACCTATTTCTTTCACCACCTTCGAGGCCACCTCATTTGCGGTCGCATTTTTACTTTTGGACCTGACCACGAGGGACCAGGTCTCCACTGGCTTCTTGGTTAACAACGGCAGAACCGGGGCCGGAGCCCCGAACAGCTCCGCGGTCAACGCTGGAGCCGAACTCGTCAACGCGCCCTGAACTCGCTCAGGAGCCGGAGCGCACAAGCCCCCAGACCCCGACGCCACATATGGGACACTAGCTCCACCTCTTACCTCCTTATAGGCTGCGAGCTGCCCTTTCAGGAACTCGCAATGTCCCCCCACAGCCGTCAGCCCATGCCTAACCTGATTTAGCAGATCCATTGCGTTGTCCCGATCATATCCTTTCAACGCAGACGCGCATAGGCTGTACAACCTATCCAAGCTAGCCTCCGCTTTTTTTCTTGGCCTACCTATGGCTTTGTTCTCACCTCCCGGTGCATCATTTAATGCACTAGCACTTTCATAACCCTCCGCAGCAGATCCGTAAGAACTTTGCTGCAACTCCATGGCGTCCGACCGCAGCGTACCATCGTTGTCGTGCGCAGATTGTTCAACCTCGCTATTTCGACCCGCCTCCTTTCCTTCGTTACGTTCCTTTCCACATTTGGCTTTTTCCAGCAGCTTCCCCTTCCTCCCCTTCTTCACTTTTTTCGCCTTTTCCGTACTACTTTCCTGCCCCCTTATCATCAGAAATTGCTCTAATTCCGTAGTGCTCGTCTCCGAGTCACTACTATCACCGGCTGTCCCCTTGACCTTAGCCACCTTCTTTCCCCCTTTTCCACCCTTTACTTCTTCGGATGAGCTGCCCTTCTGGCACTTCTCAGCCGTGCGCTTAGAAGCCGAAGGTGCCATCCTCGAGCTCTTCAATACAGTTGCTCTCTTTATTCGGTTAAATTTCATAAAAATCTAACCAATAAAATGGAACAGTATTTCAATCAGAGTACCCTACAAGACCAAAATCCAATTAAAATTCAATATATTTCGGCTCTCCGCACCTAAAAATCAAATTCTCCAGCCAGCTATTAGCTTATATTCAACTTAATACTATCTAACCACTCCTAATAGTAACGAAATTAAAAATTACAATACCTTAAACTAATAATTCAAACAATATCCAAATTCAATATGATTCCTATAGACTTCTACTAAGTAAGCACTAAGCTTATTAATTCAATATGATTCTTATTACTCTACTAGGTAAGTGCTAAAGTTATCAATGAATAGATATTGACAGTAAATGTCACGTGCGTTTAACGTTAGTACCTGCTGTGAAGGCCTACCTCACGGTCCTCTTCGGACACGGATTAATTTTGTGACCACAATCAGAGCCCCATGGTCAATCAATAGATAGGGACAGTAGGAATCTCGTTAATCATTTCATGCGTGTTACTCATTAAGAGAGTCACAGCTACTCCCGCCGTTCACCCGGCGTTTGTTTTTTTTTTTTCTAAATTTAAGTTCATAATACAGATCAAGCAGTCTATTAAATATTAAGCAATCATTCCGGGTAAGTCGCGTTTTTGAATAACATGAGCGACCAAACGTGTTTCCCTAACAATCATCATGCAACATGAGTATTATTATAAAATGGTCTTTCTTAGTATTTCCATAATAACACTTCATATTCATTTTCCATTAAACGTGTTTTCCTAATAAGGAGCATGCAACATGAGTATTATTATAAAATGGTCTTTCTTAGTATTTCCATAATAACACTTCATATTCATTTTCTATTAAACGTGTTTTCTTAATAATGAGCATGCAACATGAGTATTATTATAAAATGGTCTTTCTTAGTATTTCCATAATAACACTTCATATTCATTTTCTATTAAACGTGTTTTCCTAATAATGAGCATGCAACATGAGTATTATTATAAAATGGTCTTTCTTAGTATTTCCATAATACGACTTCATATTCATTTTTTATTAAACGTGTTTTCCTAATAAGGAGCATGCAACATGAGTATTATTATAAAATGGTCTTTCTTAGTATTTCCATAATAACACTTCATATTCATTTTCTATTAAACGTGTTTTCTTAATAATGAGCATGCAACATGAGTATTATTATAAAATGGTCTTTCTTAGTATTTCCATAATAACACTTCATATTCATTTTCTATTAAACGTGTTTTCTTAATAATGAGCATGCAACATGAGTATTATTATAAAATGGTCTTTCTTAGTATTTCCATAATAACACTTCATATTCATTGTTCAAGGAACTTAATTAAGGAATTTATTAGTTTTAAGTTTATGTCAAAATGTTACTGTGTTACTGTTGTTACTGTGTTGTTATTTATTTGTCATTGATATGTTGATTTGAAGTTAAGAAAAAATACTTTATAAATTTTACTATGTTACTTTACAAATACTATGACATTAAAATATTAAAATACTTGTAAATTAGGGTTACTTGTTTGCCTGAACGTCTGTTAGGAATTAATTTCAATTGATTATAGTAGGAATGAAAATTTCCTATAAAAAGGCGGCAGGCATTCAAATTTGACTCATTATCATTTCAATTTCCAAGCGATCAAGAGATTCCAATAAGGGTATTTGATTTGTAAGGAAATTGAAAGAGGTAATCATATAAATACAAAAACACAAGTCAAGTTATGCTTTAAAAGAGCATTTGACTCACATAACAAAAAATCAAGTTATTCCTACAAAAAGGGCATTTGATTTTACATTAAACATGTTAATTTAGTGAAACACTTTGATTGTTTTATTTAATAGAATTTAATTAGATGTTTACAATACGAGCGATAGCGATAGAATAATGAAAAAATAACAAAAACTAACAAAATGCTATTGCGATGTATGCAAGTTCGCCACTTTGCTAATTATCAAATAAACTCTGAAATGCTTGCTGCGTTCAAAGTCTCTCTTTTAAATTACTATTTTCAACAAAACAAACACAGGACATATATAGAATAGGATAGATAGGCAATTCTAAAATAATAATTAGAGCATAGATTTTATGTAATTTTGCATATTGTTTCACATATAAATAAAAGAATTGAAAACATAATTAAGTGAACCTCTTTTTCTTTATACCGCTACACCCACCATTTTATTTGTTGGTATAACATTTTTTGGTGGTTCCATGCAGGAATTCATTTAACGTTTTCAATTCATTGATTTTTTTATCTTCTGTGAACAAAAGAGTAAGGAGCAAATCACAAAATGCCTAATTTAAAAGAGCTTATGATTAAAGAAAAAGCGTTACGATGTAGATTACAAAATTCAATTCAAAATGGGAAACAAATCCCAAGAGAAAACCGAACACGTGGTTTTCTCGAAGCGAAGTCTACAGAAATTAATAGAATATGGATGAATTACGAAGAAACCGATCAAATAATAAATGAATTATTACAAAAAAGTCCTACCAGCACTCCCCAATATTTAATTGATGATACGTATTCTAAAATGGAATCTGAAAAATTCTCAGACATACACCGATTACAAATGAAGATTATCTACCTGCTTTAAATAAATTGAAAGAACAGTTTGAAAATAAAAGAATATTATCAAATCATCAATTAAAACTATTAACTGGACAACAAAAGCTCAATATTGAAACAGCTACTGGATTAAAAGGATTAATTAATACTACTGAGGAATGTCTACAGCAATTAAAAGGTTTACAGATTGAGAATTCTTCATGGGATTTATTAATTATTCATTTATTGGTACAAAAGTTACCATTTGCTACTTTAAAGCAATGGGAAGAATATCAAGGAGCTTCCCAAGATCTTCCAACATATAAACAATTCAAAACCTTTTTAGAAACACGACTGAAGGTTTTAGAAGCAATTACAGATTCGGTAACACCAAGGCAAATTCAATTCAAGCCACAATTTCAAAATTCTAAATTGAACACAAAAGTGTATCATATAATCAAGCAAATACAATGCTCATTGTGTCAGCAATCACATTCAATACAAAAATGTGATAAATATTTAAACATGGATATTAAAGCTAGAAAGAATTTAGTATTTTCAACAGGAAGATGTTATAATTGTCTCTCAAATGAACATAAAACTAAAGCCTGTACTAATAAATTCAGATGTTTTAAATGTAAACTTAAGCATCATACTACTTTACATGATAATTTCCATGAAAATAGTTTACAAAATCAAGCAAAATCTATAGAAAACAAAGTGCATTTAATGAATAAGGAGAATGTTATCTCCACATCCAAAACAAATCAAAGTACTTCTTTAATAAATACTACGTTAAGTAATTTAAGTAATACTTCGTCACATCAAGCACTGTTATCTACTGCAGTCGTTATAGCTCAATATGACAAAGGAAAACCTACATTCCTTCGATATCTTATTGATTCAGGTTCAGAATCTTCTCTTATTACGCAAGAAGCATGTAACAAATTGCAGGCAAATTTAAAACCAATTGTAATTCAGATTACGGGATTAAATGCAACAAGCACCGGTAATGCTACAAAACAAACTAAACTTGTGCTACAATCACATTTACCTACTGGAATTACAATAAACGAAGATTTCTTAGTAATGGATAAAATTACTCAAATATTACCTACAAAAATAATTAGTAGAGAAAATTTAAAGCATCTTGAGAAACTAAATTTAGCAGACCCGTATTACTGGAAACCAGACACAATAGATGCATTGCTTGGAGCTAAAGTTTATGCAAAAATTATTCGAGAAGGCATATTATTAGGATCAGACTCTATACCAACAGCAATTAATACAGAGTTTGGTTGGCTTTTAATAGGACCAGTAGAGAATATTGAAAATTATAATGTAAATGTTCATATGGCAATAAGCAATGTAGATACAATAGATAGTCAATTAAAGAAATTTTGGGAAATAAAAGAAATACCTACTAAATCTATGTTAACAAAAGAAGAACAGCAATGTGAAGATTATTATCTTACAAATTGTGAACGGTTAAAAAATGGAAAATATCAAGTGAAATTACCTTTTTTCAATAATCGTTTACCATCATTAGGAGAATCGAGGCAGCAAGCTATGAAAAGATTTCAGACTATGCAAAAACAACTTTCTAAAAATGATGAGCTCAAGAGTAGTTATGAGAAATGTTTAGATGAATATATTGATATGGATCATATGGAAATGACTTCAATACCTCAAATTGGAGAATTGCATTATTATTTACCACATCATGCAGTAGTAAAAGAAAGTACTACTACTAAAGTACGCGTGGTTTTTGATGCATCTGCTAAAACATCCAATGGAAAGTCATTAAATCAATGTATGTTGAATGGTCCAAGACTTCAACCGAAACTTTTCATGACTTTACTAAATTTTAGAAAATATAAAATTGCTATGAATGCAGATATAGAAAAAATGTATCGAATGATACAAATACATCCCGAACATAGAAAATTTCAAAAAATTATATGGCGTGATCCAATTACTGAAAAGTTACAGGATTATCAGCTCAAAACGGTTACTTTTGGAACAAAATCAGCTCCTTATTTAGCCATTCGAACACTTTTACAGTTGGCCAATGATGAAAAACATATTTTCCATTAGCAGCAGAAGCAATTCTTAACAATTTTTATGTAGATGATTTGTTGTCAGGAGCAGATACATTAGAAAACGCGAAATTATTACAAAATCAATTAATTCAAATTATGAATTCAGCAGGTTTTAATTTACGTAAATGGTGCAGTAATGATCCGATGATATTAAAAGGTTTGCCACCAGAACATGTTGAGCTAGCAAGTGCACTAACGATCTCGGAAACTGAATCCATTAAAACATTAGGAATTAGATGGCATCCTAAATATGATTATTTCACATATTCAATAAAACCAATAGTAAATTATCCAGCTCTTACAAAACGAATACTATTATCATGTATCGCTTCGTTATATGATCCATTAGGTTGGTTATCACCTATAGTTATTGAAGCAAAAATTTTGATGCAAACTTTATGGATATCAGGAACTGCTTGGGATAATATTGTTTCGAATGATATAAGTAAACAATGGTCAAATTTTGCACAAAATTTAAAGGAATTAGAAAAATTGCGAATTCCTATATGGATAAATTTCATGCCGACAGCACATATGCAAATCCACGGATTTTGTGATGCTTCGTCAAAGCGTATGCTGCAGGAGTATATCTTCGAGTGGATCAAGGCAATGGTATAATAACATCACATTTATTAGCTTCAAAAACAAAAGTTGCACCTATCAAATTAACAACAATACCGCGGTTAGAATTAAACGGAGCTTTAATTCTCGTTAAATTATTAAAAAACATAGTGGAAGGAATGTTTCTAAAAAATGTTGTTATTACGGCTTGGACTGATTCAACAATTGTTTTACAATGGATTAAAGAACATCCGTCAAAATGGAAACCATATGTAGCAAAGAGAGTAGTAGAGATCCAAGAAACTTTGCGATTTGAAAAATGGAAACATGTATCATCAAAAGATAATCCTGCTGATTTAGCATCACGAGGAATTTCTGCAACAGAGTTAATATCTAAAAGTCTTTGGTGGAATGGACCAGAATGGTTAATAAAAAATGAGGATCTATGGCCAAAACAAACTTTAGTAATAGAATCAACTACATTAGAAAAAAAATTACCAGCTATACAAAATTTTCTAACACAATTAAAGGATAACATTCTTTTAAAATATTCTTCTATTACAAAATTAAAACGTATTGTAGCTTTTATACAACGTTTTTTATATAATTGTAAAAACAGTCAAATGAAACGAAAAGGTTATTTAACAAATACCGAATGCATACAAGCAGAACAAACCATTTTGAAATTAGTACAACAAATTACTTTTGGAGAAGAATATAAATTGTTAAAACAAAATGAATCAATATCAAAACAGAGCAAGTTGTTAAAATTGAATCCATTTCTCGATCAAAACGGATTAATTCGAGTAGGAGGAAGGTTAGAAAATGCATTAATATCTTATAATCGAAAGCATCCAATTATTTTGCCACGTGATCATCATGTAACGGAATTGATTATTAATAAAATCCATTTAGAAACATTACATGGAAATACAGCTTTAGTTTTAAATGAAAGCAGAAATATGTATTGGATTTTAAATGCTAGACGTACAATATCAACTAAATTACATAAATGCGTTAAATGTCATAGACAACGACAAATAGTAAACACTCAACTAATGGGAAACCTACCATCAATAAGAGTAAATATTACAAAACCATTCACAAACGTTGGAATAGATTATGCTGGTCCAGTTATAATAAAATCATCATTGTTAAGGAATGCAAAATTGCAAAAGGCTTATTTTACTATTTTTATATGTATGGCGACAAAAGCGATTCATCTTGAATTAGTTTCCAGTCTCACTTCAGAAGCCTTTGTAGCAGCCTTAAAACGATTTATTGCAAGAAGGGGGCTTTGTTCCAACATTTATTCAGATTGTGGTACTAATTTTGTTGGAGGTAAGACGTTGATAGAAAAAGAACTTTCAAATGCGATAAAAAAGGCATAGCCTAATGCTGCGGAATATTTAACTACAAAATCCATTACATGGCATATGAATCCACCAGCTGCCCCACATTTTGGAGGTCTTTGGGAGGCGGGAATTAAATCTACTAAATATCATCTTCGTAGAGTTATTGGAAATGCAAAATTTACATTTGAAGAATATGTAACAGTTTTAACACAAATTCAATGCTGTTTAAATTCTAGACCTTTGTGTTACATAACAAATGATATCAATGACTGTTTGGTTTTAACTCCTGGACATTTCCTTGTTGGTGAATCATTAAATGCTCTTCCAGAAGCTAATTATGCAGAATCAAAAATATCAATTTCAAATAGGTGGAAAATGTGTCAACTAATTATACAACAGTTTTGGAACCTTTGGTCGAAGGATTATTTGAACCAAATGCAAAATCGGCCAAAATGGTTAACAAAGCAAACAAATATTAATGTCGGTGATGTGGTAATAATTAAAAATGAAAATTCACCTCCTACTTACTGGCCATTAGGAATAATTGAAAATACATATCCGGGCAAAGATGGCTTAGTTCGTGTAGTTGAAATCCGCACTCAAACAAATAAATTTCTTAGACCTATTGCAAAAGTGTGTAAATTACCGATTGATAAGTAAAACTTACTTTTTAATTTTTTATATATGTCCTGTAGTACACATTCATTCATATATTATGTTTATTCAGTAATTCACTTAAGCATTGTTATATTTTTTAGATTTCAAAAATTAATTAAGAATATGGCTCAATTTTATGAAGATTGTCCAGATATGTGGTTTGATATCTTACAAAGTTGTAATGATGAATCATTAACACCACCTTCAAGTCCAATTAATGAAAATATGTTGTAGGACGAAATAATAATTAAATCCCCATTAAATAAAGTTAAAATTCTGGAAGATGTCAAAATAATATCTACCAGAAAAGAGCAATATCAGAGTATAAAAATATCACCTTACACGCAACCATTATTGAAACAACCAGCAATCATAAATAAGGCAGCACTCAACAATTTAGAACATTTACAATTGTCTACCACGATAAAAGAAGTTCGTTTACGGTCTGAAAACTGTTTTCAAAAATTCAGTACGAAGGAAGGTACTAATATTTTTTTGCCAAAGAAAGTCATAGATCGAATTGATTTTGAAGCGGTGCGAAAATTAAAAGGTCGATCTAAAACGATAAATCTTCCGCATCAATTTCAAGTCCAGCTCAAAATTCAATCTGGAGGAAAATTGGTGTTTCATCACTATCATAAACGAGGTGTAACAAAAATAAAAAATTAATTGAACATAAATGTTCAAAGGGGGGAGAATGTTCAAGGAACTTAATTAAGGAATTTATTAGTTTTAAGTTTATGTCAAAATGTTACTGTGTTACTGTTGTTAGTGTGTTGTTATTTATTTGTCATTGATATGTTGATTTGAAGTTAAGAAAAAATACTTTATAAATTTTACTATGTTACTTCACAAATACTATGACATTAAAATATTAAAATACTTGTAAATTAGGGTTACTTGTTTGCCTGAACGTCTGTTAGGAATTAATTTCAATTGATTATAGTAGGGATGAAAATTTCCTATAAAAAGGCGGCAGGCATTCAAATTTGACTCATTATCATTTCAATTTCCAAGCGATCAAGAGATTCCAATAAGGGTATTTGATTTGTAAGGAAATTGAAAGAGGTAATCATATAAATACAAAAACACAAGTCAAGTTATGCTTTAAAAGAGCATTTGACTCACATAACAAAAAATCAAGTTATTCCTACAAAAAGGGCATTTGATTTTACATTAAACAAACACAGGACATATATAGAATAGGATAGATAGGCAATTCTAAAATAATAATTAGAGCATAGATTTTATGTAATTTTGCATATTGTTTCACATATAAATAAAAGAATTGAAAACATAATTAAGTGAACCTCTTTTTCTTTATACGGCTACACCCACAATTTTATTTGTTGGTATAACATTCATTTTCTATTAAACGTGTTTTCCTAATAATGAGCATGCAACATGAGTATTATTATAAAATGGTCTTTCTTAGTATTTCCATAATACGACTTCATATTCATTTTCTATTAAACGTGTTTTCTTAGTAATGAGAATGCAACATGACTATTATTATAAAATGGTATTTCTTAATATTTCCATAATGCCACTTGACACTCCAATAGATAGGAACAGTAAATGTCATGTGCGTTTAACGTGAGTACCTGCCGTGAAGGCCTACCTCACGGTCCTCTTCGCACACGGATTGATTTTGTGACCACAATCAGAGCCCCATGGTCAAGCCATGGTAGCAGTTGATACCATTAGGAGGATGGCATCCTTACTGCTGGAAGCGAGACCTATCTAAATCTCTACCGCGTTATGGGACACGGTACCCGGTTGTATAACGCAACTCCACGCCGGATTCCGAGGAATCCTACCCGCGATTTGGGTGTCAACCACAGCCCCCATGATACTCCCACTAGGGGGCCGACCTCAACAACCGAGTTGGAGCAAGCTCCAAGGGCTGTCTCGGTTCCCATGGTACCTGACAATCTCAGGTGAGATACCAGTGAACTTTCCTCCTAGTCCTGGACTGGCGCCATCCTAATCGGGTACGTGGGGTAGGCACTCCCCAAAGTTTCCACCGGAATCGACCGTAGTCTTTGACCGGTTTCCCCTCCCTGCGTATGAACTCTGCAGCAGAGTCGGGCAGGAAGGCGCCGCTAGGCGCCTAACTGCCTCCAGCCACAGCCAACTGCCTGACACGCTGCCTCCTCCTATCGAAGGCCATACACGCAAAGTCATTCAACATATTCCAGCCATCATCACTGCATACACACCTACTGACGTCAACACTCCCGCCGGTGTTGACGACACCCCATGCATCTACATTCCTAATGTCCGCGTACATTGGACACTCAAGCAAAACATGCATCCAGTTCTCTTGAGGGGCGTCACACATACGGCACGAGATCGTGTCAGAAAGTCCGAATCTCACAAGTGAGTCATTCAGACTTCCGTGCCCCGTCAAGAGGAACCCAAGACTCAGCGAGAGTTTTCTATCAATATTTGCCCTAGATAGGGCAACGTCCTTAATGTACGCAAACGTAACGCGGCCACATTCAGACAATTCCCACCTACGCTGCCACCGCTCAATGATGCAGGCGTCCAAGAGATCAAGGATGGCTCCTTTACTCATGGAGGCCACATCAGCAGAAGTGACCCAGTCATTTTGCAGCAATGGCATACCCCTCCGGATCTTATAGAGGGTGGCACGACGCTCAACCTCCAAGTCAAGAGGGGGCACACCCATCAGTACCCGCATGGCGTCCGTCGACACAGTACGACATACACGTATGCACGCATACATCACAACACGCTGACATCTATCCAGCAACCTTCTTCCGTATGCGCTTCTCGCGAAGTCGACAAATACGGAAGACCCATACGCAGCACACGCCACAAACAAACCATCATAAATGACCCTGACAGCACGTCTGCCAAGGCCTCATTCTTTCCGTAGAACGCGACGCAACGAACCGGCGATCACAGCTAACCGATCTTAAGCTCGAGAAAATGAGCCTGAAACTTCAGTCCTTCACTTACACTAATCCCCAGGTACTTGACGTTAGTCGCATACCTGAGGCTTGACCCGTTCATTCTTACCACTAGAGGCCGACGTACAAACGAGGGACCCTTGAGGACCATCATTGCAGTCTTATCCAGCGATACACTAACACCTACCTTACAGCTCCACTCATGCACAATACGCATGAGCGGAGCACTCAAGGTCTCGAGCTCACTCCGCGTCCTACCCTCCACAAGGATAAGGAGGTCGTCCGGCTACGCGACAACTTTAGTGTGACGTCCCAGCTCATCAAGCAGTTCATCCATCATTAGGTTCCAAATTAATGGACCCGCAATGGAGCCCTGTGGACAGCCACGCTCGACCGTCTTCCAAACTTCGTCGAACTCGCCACGAACAAAAGCACGCCTGCCGGAGAAGTAGCTTCTCCAGACATTCAGTTCCTCGCACCCACATTCATATAGTTTCCTACATACAGTATCCCAACACAGGTAATCAAACGCACCCTTAAAATCAACAAAAATCCCCAGGACATATTTAACTTCAGACATACTTACGCATTCACGAACGTAACTCCACGCATCCTCCGTGCACCTGCCAGGACGAAAGCCGTACTGGTTTGGCGACATCAGATGGGCAATTTTCATCTTCAATCTCTCAACAAGAATCCTCTCCAGCACTTTTCCTAGTACCGGCAAAAGACTAATGCCTCTATAAGACCGAGGATTACCCCTCACCTTATCTGGTGACTTAAGCAGCACGACTACGCGCGCGATCTTCCAATCTGCCGGAAAAACGCCATCTCTAACACAGCCCTGAAATAGACTGAGGAGATGGTCAGGGACAGCACGCCAAATGCTCTTACACATCTCACCCGTTGTCCCGTCCCACCCCGGCGACTTCCCGGGGCGGAGCAGCGAAACAGCCGCCTCCACCTCCATACCAGAGACCCCAGGTACAGATCCCGTGACCACCGGCAGGGGAAGAGACCCGTCCACAGGCCCAGCACGCGGAAAGAAGCAGTCCAACAGGGCTGCCACAGATTCACTACAATTCCTTGTGTATCCCTCACCCACACGTATACCAGACACTACATGCCTGTCATTTTTGCTTCGACAGATTTTATAAGCTAACCCCCACGGATCTCTGGCATTGGAATGAACGAAGTCCATCCAGTGCTTCTCTTTCGCCCGGGCTAACATTTCCTTATATTCTCTCACACCTCGCCAAAAAGCGAGCCTGCGTTGAGATATATCATCACTCTCTCTAGCACGTGCCCTTTGGAAAGCCTTCCTTAGGCATCTTACATGCCTCCGTTTAAGGCTGAGGGAGTGCGTCCACCATTTAACTCTCCTAGGGTTAGTGCGCATACTAACCGCAAGGAGCTCATCATTCACACTTTCAATCCAGGACTGGATGATACTAACCCTATCACCCAGATCCCGCTCACAAAATTCGGACAATGGGACGGAGGAGGAGATCTCCACCATCCGAGCCTCATACGTATACCAATCAATCCCACTCGCACGCCACCTCTTGCCTCGTGGCGCTTCAGGCGCTTCCACAGCACGATCACTGCCCAACTTAATTGTAATTGGTCTGTGATCACTTATTCCCCATCTATCATCGATGGCCAATTCAAAATCATATGCCATTGCTGCTTCATTAAACAGTGTAACATCAATATCACTCTCTCCTTGGACCGTCTGAAACGTGAAATGCACACTGGGCACATTCAAGACATGCAGATTGTTCTGCAGAATCCATTCACTCAATTGTTCCCCCCTGTGGTAGCTACGACTGTTGGAAGTATTCCGCGCAGTCTTGCTAAACCACATGGGAGAAGAAGCATTCGCATCCATACCAAGAAGGGTGGGCTTATTACTGCAAAATTGCAGCACCCTACCCATATACTCTAAATACGGTCCAATTTCGTCACTAAACTTGCAATAAACAGACACCAGATACAATTCGCCAAACTCACCTTTGATCCACACACAAACACCCCACTGAGATGTGAGGTACTCGATAGCCATACATTCAAAACCGACATGGTTAACTGCAATGGCAGCAAGAGCGTTGCTGCCAAGCGAAGGAAACACACGCATGCTCGCTGGAAGCCCCATAACACGGCCAAAGCCCATGAGGGGTTCCTGCAAGAGGGCGAGCTGTACCCCATTCTCGCACATCCACTGACCAAGGTCATGCATCACACCAGCTGCCCGTCCACAGTTTAACTGTAGGATGGAGACAGTCATAGTGCTTAATGTCTCGCATTAGCACGTGCCATCATAGCAGCGTATACGGGACATAGCGGTGACTTCACCGTATGCCCACAAGGAAGTCCCCGGAACTCACAGTTCCGACAGCGGGGATCGTTGCTGCATCTGGCAGCAGTGTGTCCACTGCCGCAGCAACGCGAACAGACCGTTTCCTTTGCCCTACATTCCGCCACGCGATGGTCGAAGCCGTGGCAGCGGAAGCAAGAGAAGACTGCATCATGCGTGCGTACGCGGTATGAAAACCACTTAACGTACGCACGGTCGGAAGACACAAGAGCCTCAATGATCTTGGGAGTGCCCTCCACAATAACGTTCGAGACGGCTTCAACACCGTCTCTCATAGGCCTGCTCACAATTTTAAGCCCTCTACTGAAGGCTTCAGCAGATACACCCTTCTCTTTGAGATTGTTCTCGAAAATCTGCTGCATGAGTTCTTCGTTGGCGACCGCACAATGCACACCCTGAATAACCGCACGCGGTCCCAACTTATCCTGCACAGAGACGTCAAGTCCCACTTCTGAGAATTTGGCATTCTCAGCCACTTTCTTCCGCTCCGATATGGAGGGAACTCGGATGGCAACATCACCATCTTTCCGTGGGTTCACAGAGTGAACCCGAACCCCCAAGGCAGGAGCAACCTCCTTCTTAAAAACCGTCGCCACCTCTTTAGCATTGGCCTTGCCACTCTTGGACCTGACCACCACTGCCCAAGTGTCCACGGGAGCCGGTACACTGGGCACCGCAACGGCGACAGGTGGCACCACGGTCGACCGTGCGGCCACAGCTCCGCCCCCTATGGACCCCAGCATCGAGTTCAAGTCCGAGAATGCCTCCAGCTTCCCTCGAAGTCTGGCATTCTCCTCAGCCATACGGACGATAAGCTCCTCATACTCAGCTGCTACTCTATACACCTTAGTAGATGTACCAGCCGGAGCCTCGGCATCCAGCATGCCCTCCGCCATGCTATTCCTAATCGCCTTTAGGCGCGTCGCCACATTCTGCTCTGGGCCCAGGGTAAGTTTGCGTGCCACCTTGGGCCTCTGAAAGGCTCCCTCTCCATTTCCTTGACCGGGAGGAAGGGTCAATGTCTGCTTCCTCCTTGGAGACCTCAAGTCCCTGCCATCAGCGTCAGACAGTCTCCATAGTCGACGCAGCACTCTCAAAAGTGCTCACCGGCGCACTCGCTATTCCGGGCTTTTTCTTGGGTGGCATCACACCCAGCAAATCACCAAACAATAAACAATAAAAACAAGAGTCAAAATCTTATGTCTACCAAACCTGACGAATTGTCCGTCCACGTAACAGGCACTCTCACTTCCTTCACGATTGGGAGCTCACCGAAGGTCCGGGTCCTAAAAGGCGCCTAAAAGCGTCCAGATGCACTTTATAACTCACTACGGCACTCGCGATGGTGTCCGCAGTAAAAACACAAATTTTCGAGAAATTTTCAAATTTCACCAAAATCACCAACATTTTCAAAAATTTTAAAATTCACCAAAATCACTCCAAATCACTTCAAAATAGTTGCTTTTCACTAAAAATGAGCAAAAAACACTATTTGAATCACTTCTAGCACTCACACGTGTCTAAAAACGCGAAACTCCCAAAAAGTCACTAAAACGCGATTTTAGTGACTTTTAACGAAAAAACGCGTTAAAACTCGAAAAAACGACCGCAGGACTACCGGAACAAGTCCTAATAGTAGATTTTCACAATCTACACGAATCCAACGCAAAAAACCGTATTAAAAAGCTCAAAAAACCGCCAAAATCGCAAAAAAAAATCGCACACCACGTGTAACACGTCTGCTCGCTATGACAGCTGGCAGCAGACTGATAGATAGGGACAGATTCTGTTCATTGTTAAACTCGGTACCTGACAATGAAGTCCCACCCGAGCTCCCTCTTCGGGACGGATATGCTTTATAGACTGCAATCAAAGCCCCCAGGCATATAACATGCTTCGGGTTACCGTTTATACCCTTTATTAGGAAGGATAATACTACGGTTTGAGTCCAGTCCTATCCAAACTGTACCATTATAAAGGAAATGGTAGCCTGTTTCAACCACAGCCCGCACGAAACCTTACCCAAATACCGAATTGCATGGCATTGAGACGAATCCCAACGCCATGCAACGGGCTCGGATCGGTATCCCGTGCTCCCTAATTAGCCTTAGGTAAAGGCGACAGTTGAAAGTCCTAACACATTCGGCACCTGTCAAACTGCTCACGATACTTCATGCTCGCAACGCATGTAGCCTCATAGGAATCGCTCATAAGCTTTCAACCTATGAGAACCTCGTTAAAGGTTGATAGATAGGGACATACATACATACATATCAATGCAGGGGGATTGCATTATGTTTAACGTGCGCACCTGACTTTATTATTGCCTTAATCGCACGGCCATCCTTGATGACGAGAAACAGTTTGGTTTAGAGTGTAAGGCTCTAATCCCCTACTGCGAGAGATCGGGATAGCGAAATTCCCTTAGGCGACGGGTGAGCAAACAAGAAATAGAAAACCCCACTTACGTTAAAGAACAGGTACCACAGCCACCACGTTTCTCCCCGAAGGGCCTCACCATGACCGAGAACAGTCAAGGCTGTTGGGCTCCTCGGTCCCCGTGGACCCAGCTTAACCCCTGGGAGGGTTCACAGTTCAAAGAACTGCTACAGTTTTGCTCCTTACAGCTCGGGACTGCTCGCCCTTTTCCCCCCCTGGACAACACAACATAAAACAAAAAGCACCCCATACATTATATGGGGTGTTAGCACCACACCGATGACCCCCAAGTTTACCCGCCCGCTCTCGCAGGCTGTCCGTCCCTCACCATTTTGCGCCGACGTCTGAACGCCAGCCCCGCGAACCTCTTGAGCTCCATGAAGCTATCCCGCCGAGCAAGCACGGCAGAGAAGTCAGAACCATCACCAAGACGCGAAATCCCCAAGCGGTCAACATCTCTGAATTCCTCATAAAGAGCACATTCACACAGCACATGCAGCCAGTCTTCAGATACTGAGCCACACATGCATTCCGCAGTCTCACTCAGGTTCCTTCTGCACAGAAATTCATTCAGGGAGCCATGGCCCGTGATCAAATAACCCATACTCAGACTAATGTCAAAGAATGGGCATTCTCTCACAAAGCGGACGTCCCTTATGAACCTGTGCGTAACCCGCCCTTTCTCACTCACCTCCCATCTATTCTGCCACCGCCTTGTGGCGTATTCATACACGATTTCCTTGCATTCACGCATGCTTCTGCCCGCCACCTCAACCCCACGATGCCAACCAGGGCAGATAAAGGGAAGTCCCCTCTTTACCCTGAAAAGCAAGCTTTTACAGCTCACTTCCAGGTCCAGAGGTAACGCCCCCATCAGCACCTGTAAAGCCTCAGTGGAGACAGTGCGGCAGACAGGTAAGCATGCGAGTAACATTACACGCTGGCAGGAGTCAATCCCTGCCTTCCCTTTCACAGTCTGGACCACATCACCCCACACAGAAGCACCCAATGAAGCCACTGCTTCAAACAGCCCCCTGCAAATGGTGCGAGTGGCCATCCTGCTAAGGCCCCAATCAGACCGTAAAACCCGACGAAGCGTGCACACAGAACTCATGATTTTTCCCTTGAC
Organism: Leptogaster cylindrica; assembly: GCA_963082835.1. Classification (NCBI taxonomy): domain Eukaryota; kingdom Metazoa; phylum Arthropoda; class Insecta; order Diptera; family Asilidae; genus Leptogaster; species Leptogaster cylindrica. Next base: position 12,247,930 of record OY720108.1, read on the forward strand.
ATAGGTCAAGTGGGACATGAAGTTCATCCTCTCACTCATCTCTATTCCCAGATACCTGACTTTCGTCACGTATTTGAGTCTAGCATCCTGACTCTTAGTTACTATTGGAGGTCGACCCAGTGACAATCTGCCCTTAAGCAGCATTGTCACCGTCTTCTCCAAAGAAACTCCAACCCCCACATTCACTCCCCAATTGTGCACAAGACCCATAATATGACTTGCCTTCCTTTCGAGTTCACGCCTAGACGCTCCCTCAACCAGGACGAGCAAGTCATCTGCAAACGCACAGTACAAACACTCATTCTCCAGTTGTTCTAACAGGGAATCCATCATGAGGTTCCATATGAATGGACCACATATGGATCCCTTCGGACAACCTCGTTCCACATCATACCATGCACTCTCTCTTCGACCCATGACACAAGCCCTCCTATTCCGGAAGTAGCTCTGCCATAGGCCGATGTCCCCTCCCACACAGCCATTCAGTTTTCCAATCACACTGTCCCACTCTAGGTGATCGAAAGCGCCCTTAAAATCCACAAATACTCCAAGGACGTATTCGTGGGCACTATCCGAAACACATTGCTTCGCATAGTGCCACGCGTCCTCCACACACATACCCCGTTTGAAACCAAACTGTTTCAACGGACTGTCACCTATCCTCCGCTCAAGCCTATTAACCATAATCCTCTCCAGCACTTTACCAAGTACCGGAAGAAGGCTTATGGCCCGGTAGGACCTCGGATCGCTCCGGGTCTTTTCCGGAGACTTAAGCAAGAGGACCACTCTCGCACTTTTCCACCTGTCCGGGAAGTAGTCTTCACACACACACTGACGAAACACCTGGAGCAAGTACTCAGGGATGGCATGCCAGATGCTTTTACACATCTCGCCTGTCATCCCGTCCAACCCTGGATCTCCTGGATTTCACCAGGGAAACACTCTCATGGACTTCGTCTTCCTCCAGGCCCCGCCCTGCATCCACCACAGCAATTTGCTGTTGCGGATGTCGTTCAGTTCGGGAAAACAGTGTTTCCATCAGAAGATCCACACTTTGCCTCCACGTAGTAGAGACCCTATCACCTACTCGAATGCCACTTATATCCACAGGAGTCTTCCGACCTTGGCAGATCCTGTAGATGAGGCCCCCCTCGGTTCATTCAGAACCCTCCATCCACCTTCAATCAACGCCTCACTCAGATCTGCGCCTCGGTTGTGGCTCCGATATCCAGACGAATGTCTACATACCTTACTGAACCACAACGGAGACGTCGTATTCGCATCCATGCCCACAATGATCGGGGCTTCCCTACAAACATTCCCAACCTCTCTCAAGTACTGAATGAAGGGTTCAATTGGTTCGTTAAACTTGCAGTAAACACTGACCAAGTATAACTCCCCAAAGTCACCCTTCACCCTGACACAAACACCATTGGGTAACACACAATTGCACAATTGGGTAACAGCCATACATTCCGTGGTGAGACTGTTGACAACAACTGCCGAACCACCTCTAGCATCCGTAAAAACCCGTGAGCCTGCTGGCAATCCCCTTACCCTGTTACTCACAGTGTAAGGTTCTTGCAGCAAGCCAAAGTCAGAACCTGACTCAAGCATATATCCCCCAAATTCACACATCACACTTTACGAACGCATACAATTCAGCTGTAGGATCTTGACCATGGTGGTTTCGATCCCCCTAATGCCTCGCGTCCGCCCGCGCGACCCGGTTTGCGTAAATCGGGCACGCCATCGAAATCATCGAGTGATTCGCCGGGTGGCCCTTGAGCGCACAATTGCGGCAGTTCGCCGCATTTTCACAGTCACGGAGCATGTGCCCCATCTGTCCGCAGTGCCGACAAACGTTAGCTTTTGCTCTGCACTGAGCCACCATATGGTCAAACCCACAGCATCTTGCACACGTTCGAACACTGTCAAACGGCCTCACTCTGAAAGCAAACCATTTAACGTAGCATCTTCCCGCCTCCAAGAGAGCATCCGTCACTTGACTTTTGCACTCAAGGATGACGTTGACCACCACGTTATCCGACTGCTTCCAGGGAGAGGTCACAATCCGCACACTCTTACTGAACTCCTCCAGAGACATTTTCTCCTTGAAATTCAGCTCAAACACTCTGCAGTACCACCTTCGAGCCCAGATGCTTGGTCGCCGAAATATCAAGGCCACACTCGCCGAACCTCGCGTTCTTGGCAATCTTCCGCTGCTCAGCAACAGAAGGGGTCCTGATGACCGCACCACCGTCCTTCAGCGGTTTCACCTCATGGACACGAACTCCAAGAGTTGGGCCCACCTCCTTCACCACCTTCTGGACTACCTCCTTGGAGGTCACGTCCTTCGACTTGGATCTCACGACTAAAGACCAAGTCTCAACCGGCTTCCGCAGTCTTGGAGCCGGTATCGGTGCCATCGGTGTTGCACTATCAGGCTGAGCGGCCTTGGGACCAGCACTGGTAGCAGCAGCCGCTGTTCTATCCGGAGCTCCCGCAACCGCGCCCATACGTTTCATCCCCTCTATTTCGCCTTTCAGGTACTCATTTTGGAGTTCCGCTTCCTTAAGCAGGCCCTGCAGGTCACCGACCAGGACAAGCACTTCCTCCGCCACATCAGTCTCAAGTGCACTTCTCAAGACCAATTTGGTTATAGCCTTCCCGATCTCCGTCGCGCCCTTTGGCTTCACTGTCTTCTTCTTTACCGCTCTGTTCCTCCTATCCTTTTCGCCCTCTGACTCCACCGCAGATGACTCGGATACCCCCTGCTTCTTCCTGTTCTTCCCTACCACTCCACCTCCAGGTGACAACGGTCCATCTGTCCTGGGCCTCTTCTCACCCCGAGGAGTGTTTGGCAGAACAAACACAACGCCGGGCTTCCCCACGTCCATGTCTAAGACCATTTTGGTCTCGCAAGCGCCCTCCCTGGCACAGCCAGCCGACCTCACGACTGTACAACCTTGCGACCTTACAACCAACAGACCTAGACCTATCAATCAGCCGACAACGACCTATCAGCCAATCGACCAATCGACCAATCAACCCAAATAATTCAGCAATATCCAAATTCAACACGATTCCAATAGACTTCTACTAAGGAAGTACCAAGCTTATTAATTCAATAGGATTCCTATAACTCTACTAGGCAACTCCGAAGGCTATCAAAACTATAAGGAAAACTAGTAAATTTTATATAGCACTATGGCAATATATAAAAATGTATAAAACCTCAATGAAGGCACTAATGTCTATGGTCAAATCGATTTTCGATATATCGATTTTCGATATATCGAAACTTCGATATTTTTTTTACCCAAAACCAACTTCGATATATCGATTTTCGATATTCACCCACCACACCCACTCGTTCGGTCTCTGAGCCACCAGAATGTTCTCGAAACTTCCAGAACGTTCTAGAAGGTTCTCGAACAAGCAAGCACCCCAGCAACTCACACCTGCTCAGACACCCAGAATTCTCTGGAATGTTCCAGAAGGTTCTAGAATGTTCTAGAACGTTCAAGAGCCTCCAGAGCACTTACCTGCCACGTGCCCAGCCCAGGCACACTCACACCAACTCCACACTAGCCACTGACACCGACCGATTTTCGATAGCCGACCGCCGATCACCGTCGAGTGGACACAGTTCCCGAAAATACCACGCAATTCCCACAGGAACCTTGCCAGAAGGGCTTCAAAATTGCACTTCCAACTTATTCGCGCCAAATTACACTCCAAATCACTCGAAAACTGCCAAAATCGCCAAAGTAAACAATATCCGCAAAACGCATCCGCACAGTACCAATGCTCACAGCAGACTGAGTAGATAGGGACAGTAGGAATCTCGTTAATCCATTCATGCGCGTCACTAATTAGATGACGAGGCCTTTGGCTATTTTTTTTTTTTTTTTTTTTTTTTGTAAAAGTGGTGGAAAAACCTTCAAAAGGCACCCGGCCAGATGTTATGGGCCGGGTAGTGTGGGATTTTTACCCACTAAAAAACCACCACTCTTATGTTATGCCTGGTAAGCGCAGGCAGCACGCATAGAAACACAGAAAAAGGACAGGAAGGGATGGTACCGGCTTTATAATAATTTTTTGTTTTTTTTTCTCATTAACGAACAATATGTACCATCAACGAGCCGTTTTTTTTTTAATACCTCATTAACGAACGTTAGTACCATTAACGGACTGTTTTTTTTTTCCTCATTAACGAAGGATACGTAGCATTAACGGGCCGTTTGTTTTTTTTTTTTTTTTTAAATTATTAATAAAGCCGAGGCACCTTGAAAGGAACACAAGGAACGGGTATCCCACCCCACGCCTGTTGTTGGAAAATTGATTGATGTACAATCGAAAACCGAAAAGAGCTCAGTCAACGAAGATAATCAATGGTATCAAGGATATTTTAGAGAGAGATCAAGAAGACTGGGTTCAAATTTATAGTCGTTTCGAGTTATTAGAAGAAGTACATCGACAGTTGGATGAGCTGGATAATCAGATATTTAATGCCATGTTCGATGCTAATACAGAAGATGACGAACAAGCTAAAGAAGCGGATGATTGTAATCGGTATAAACTTAATTTTTTGATGTTGAAACGGCAAATTCAAGCTTTGAAGGAAATGAGAACGCCTGCAATCAACGATTTAGACATAGTGAATGATATAGACAATATATCAAATAGAAGCATTCCTACGAATAATGTGAGAAGAAATGTCAAATACCCCAAAATTGAGTTGAGGAAATTTTCTGGGGATTTGACTGAAAAAACCCATGAAGATGAATCTTTGTATGAGACAGACAAGATGCATTTCTTAATGCAGTCAATGGAAAAAGGTACCGAAGCTTACGATTTAGTTAACAGTTATCCACAGACGGCTGGTAATTATCAGAAAGTAGTAGCAGCGCTTAGAAGAAGATATGGAAATAAAGATCTACTCCTTCAAGTTTACATTCGAGAGCTTCTGAAACTGGTAATATCTAATTCAAACGCTAAGGAAAAGCTATCCATGGAGATGTTGTATCTGAAGTTGGATTCTCATTTACGTTCACTTAAGTCGTTAGAACTTGAGCAAGCAGATCCAGCATCTTGGTTATTCCCTCTGGTAGAATCTAGTTTACCGGAAGACACTTTGATCACTTGGCAGCGTAGTTCATTATGCACCAAAGATGGAAGTATTGAAAATCCTCAAAAAAGTAGGCTAGATTATATGATGGAGTTCTTAGCGAAAGAAGTGGAGATTCGACAGCGAGTTGTATTAGCGCAAGATGGATTTAACAAGCATGAAAAAATTGTAGGCAGAAGTGATAGGAAAGAAAAGAAGTTAGAATTTCCATCGCTTGCTGCATTTACAGCAAATGACAGTAAAGGTTGTGTTTTCTGCGAAAAAAATCATTTATCACAGGAGTGTTTTAAAGCGCAAAAGATGTCTTTAGAAGATAAACAGAAGATTTAAAAAAAATAAGAGATGTTGTTATATATGCTTTAGTGACAAACATATTAGTAACAAGTGTAAATAACTTGTATAGTGTTTCATCTGTTCAAAACGTCATTATACCATCATGTGTCAATCATATAGTGCTAATGATGAAGGAAAGGAAAAGAATATCGCTAACACAAAACAGGAAGGAAGAAATGACAAGACAGAAATTCTCTCAGGTTTCACGAGTCATTTAACAAATACAAACTCTTGTTCTAGAGAAGTTCCACTTCAAACTCTTATGGTATTGATTCATGGATCGAAGAAATCAAAATTAGTTAGAGCAATGTATGACGGTGGATCCCAACGGTCTCATATACTTACTCGACTAGCGAAGAAATTAGGACTTAGTCCAAAGAGGAGTGAACGAGTATCACATTCTTTGTTTGGAGGAGGTCAAACAACACCTGTAGATGAAAATGTGTATCATGCTACACTACAGAAGCAAGGAGGAGGTTACCAGTGTTTCTTAGGAGTTCGCGGTAGAGATCTTATTTGTAATAAAATTCCTCGCGTTTCTAGAAGAAAGAAAGAACTATTCTCTGCATTAAAGAGAAATTCAGTGTACCTCAGCGATGTAGGAGAAGATTTTCCAGAGATCGAGTTACTGCTTGGAAACGAGGTTATGGGTAAACTTCTAACTGGAGGAAAGGTGGATCTTACTGAACAGATGACCGCTTTGGAAACCAAATTGGGATGGATATTATCAGGGACTTTTGCAGAGATGAAAGAAGATAGTACAACAACTTTATTTACACTGTCGGTAAATGAGATGTCAGTTACTCAACTTTGGGATTTAGATACTGTTGGAGTTCGAGATCCTGTAGAAGTCAAAACGAAAAATGAAGAAAAAGTTGCTGTTACAAAGAAGTTGATTTCTACCCTGACGAGGAGTTCTAATGGCCGCTACTGTGTGTCACTTCCGTGGAAAAATGGTCATCCTCCATTACCAAGAAACATGGAAGTAGCTAAATCTAGGCTGAATAGAGCTGTAAATAAACTTGAAGAAAATAGTATGTTCGAGATATATGACAAGTTATTTTTGGTCTGGATAAATCAAGATTTTATAGAAAAAGTACCAATGGAGGAACTTTCGAGGGAGTCCCATGTTTTGCCGCATAGGCCGGTTATCAAATTGGAGAGTAGTACGACTCCTGTAAGACCAGTGTTTGATGCTTCTTGCAAAATTGGTTGCCATCCATCCCTCAATGATTGTTTGGAAAAAGGAAATAATATGATTCAACTTATTCCAGAAATACTTCTGAGATTTAGAGAAAGAGCCGTGGCGTTTACATCAGATATTAAGAAAGCCTTCCAAATGATTGATGTAAATAAAAAGGATCAAGATTATATGAGTTTTTTGTGGTATGATAAAGGGAGAAATAGTCAAGTTGTAGAGTTCCGACACAGACGTGTAATGTTTGGAGCAACTTGTAGTCCTTTTATCTTGGCAGCAATATTAGAACATCATCTGAAAAATGTGAATTCTGAAGTTAAGTTTGTTGCAGACAAACTTTTGGAGAGTATGTATGTGGACAATTGTGTAACATCAGTAGATTCTTTGAATGAGTATTTGAGTTTTAAAGAAAAGTCAATTAAAATTTTTGCTGATGCTCAAATGGATCTACGACTTTGGATGAGTAATCCAGATAAAGAAATAGATTCAAGTTCAGAAGAGGTATCTGTATTAGGTTTGATGTGGAATCGTAAAAGAGATACTTTGTCTATCCATATGCCACAACTTAGAGTGGAAAAAGTTACCAAACGAAATATTTTGTCAACGATTCAGAAGGTTTTTGATCCTGTAATAAAATTCCTCGCGTTTCTAGAAGAAAGAAAGAACTATTCTCTGCATTAAAGAGAAATTCAGTGTACCTCAGCGATGTAGGAGAAGATTTTCCAGAGATCGAGTTACTGCTTGGAAACGAGGTTATGGGTAAACTTCTAACTGGAGGAAAGGTGGATCTTACTGAACAGATGACCGCTTTGGAAACCAAATTGGGATGGATATTATCAGGGACTTTTGCAGAGATGAAAGAAGATAGTACAACAACTTTATTTACACTGTCGGTAAATGAGATGTCAGTTACTCAACTTTGGGATTTAGATACTGTTGGAGTTCGAGATCCTGTAGAAGTCAAAACGAAAAATGAAGAAAAAGTTGCTGTTACAAAGAAGTTGATTTCTACCCTGACGAGGAGTTCTAATGGCCGCTACTGTGTGTCACTTCCGTGGAAAAATGGTCATCCTCCATTACCAAGAAACATGGAAGTAGCTAAATCTAGGCTGAATAGAGCTGTAAATAAACTTGAAGAAAATAGTATGTTCGAGATATATGACAAGTTATTTTTGGTCTGGATAAATCAAGATTTTATAGAAAAAGTACCAATGGAGGAACTTTCGAGGGAGTCCCATGTTTTGCCGCATAGGCCGGTTATCAAATTGGAGAGTAGTACGACTCCTGTAAGACCAGTGTTTGATGCTTCTTGCAAAATTGGTTGCCATCCATCCCTCAATGATTGTTTGGAAAAAGGAAATAATATGATTCAACTTATTCCAGAAATACTTCTGAGATTTAGAGAAAGAGCCGTGGCGTTTACATCAGATATTAAGAAAGCCTTCCAAATGATTGATGTAAATAAAAAGGATCAAGATTATATGAGTTTTTTGTGGTATGATAAAGGGAGAAATAGTCAAGTTGTAGAGTTCCGACACAGACGTGTAATGTTTGGAGCAACTTGTAGTCCTTTTATCTTGGCAGCAATATTAGAACATCATCTGAAAAATGTGAATTCTGAAGTTAAGTTTGTTGCAGACAAACTTTTGGAGAGTATGTATGTGGACAATTGTGTAACATCAGTAGATTCTTTGAATGAGTATTTGAGTTTTAAAGAAAAGTCAATTAAAATTTTTGCTGATGCTCAAATGGATCTACGACTTTGGATGAGTAATCCAGATAAAGAAATAGATTCAAGTTCAGAAGAGGTATCTGTATTAGGTTTGATGTGGAATCGTAAAAGAGATACTTTGTCTATCCATATGCCACAACTTAGAGTGGAAAAAGTTACCAAACGAAATATTTTGTCAACGATTCAGAAGGTTTTTGATCCTATTGGATTCACTGCACCAACTCTTGTGCCCATGAAAATACTTTTGCAAGGAGCATGGATTGCTAAAATTAATTGGGATGAAACATTGCCTCAAGATACCGTTAATAAGTTTTTGAGTTGGGTAGAAGAGTTGAGAATACTTAAAGAAATACATATTCCACGGATGGTTACGGGAGGTGTTGAACATAGAAGTCAATGGTCATTACATCTTTGTACTGATGCAAGTTTCTATTGTTATAGTGCTGTTGTGTTTTTGAGAACAAAAGGACAGGAATGTGTGCATGTTCATTTATTGGGAGCACGAGTAAGGATGGCACCTCTAAAGAAAATGACAATACCAAGACTTGAGTTGCTTGGGTGCCTGATTGGAAGTCGTTTACTGTTATCTATCAGACAGTCATTACGTTTAACAGGAGTGCAGGAATATTGTTGGACAGATTCTACTACAGCTCTTGCATGGATAAAGAGGCAAGATAATTGGGGAACTTTCGTAGGAAATCGAGTAACAGAGATCAGAAGAAATAGTGATGTCCAAAGTTGGAGGCATATACCTGGATCCCTCAATCCTGCAGATCTTCCTTCACGAGGTTGTAGTCCCCAAGATCTGGAACGGTCAAAATGGTGGGAGGGTCCATCATGATTAAAATTGACACCAAAGGATTGGCCTAAGATGTGTGTTGAAACAAATGACGATGAAATCTTAGCTGAGAAAAGGAAAACTGTTGAGAAGAAGCTAATGATGGTCAATGTTGAATATGTTCGCTGTGATCGGTCTTATCGTCAGTTAATTCGTATTCAAGCTTATGTTATACGAGCCTGCCAAATAATGAGGAAAAAGAAAATAAGTGGACCTCTAAGTATTCAAGAGTTAGAAAAAGCTGAGCTTCAGATTTTAAAAGAAACTCAAGAGGAGACAATCGGAATAAATGTTGGAGAAATAGCAGCTGGATTTCCTATTATTAAGGATGAAGAAGGAATATGGCGGGTGAAAACTCGCATTATTGAAAGAGATGATACGGTTGATTTTCGGTATCCCATTTTATTACCCCGTCAACATAATTTAGTGATGAAGATTATACGCGATGCTCATCAATTATATTCCCACGCAGGAGTTCAATTTTTAATGGGAAAACTACGTGAAAAGTATTATATTGTAAAGTCTCGACAAATCATAAAGAAGGTGTGGTCGAGTTGTGTCGTTTGTCGCAGATATTCGTCCAAACCTCTAATTGTGGAAATAGCTCCACTACCATTAGATCGTGTTAAAGATTCGAATGTTTTTCAGACTACTGGAGTAGATTTAGCTGTTCCAATTCGTTTGAAAGGAGGACAGAAGATGTGGATTGCAATTTTTACATGTGCAGTTTACAGGGCTGTTTGCCTAGAAACAGTTAATTCTTTTGACACGAAAACTTTTTTACAGGTACTACGAAAATTTGTCAGAATGCATGGTCGTCCTGAAGTAATCTACAGTGACAATGGAACAAATTTTGTAGGTGCTGCGAATAATTTTAAAAAAATCGATTGGAAAATCATACAGGAAGATATCAAAGAAATTATCAGGAAGTTTAATCCTCCAACTGCTGCATGGTGGGGAGGATGGTGGGAGCGTTTAATTCGATCCATTAAAGATCTGATGAGAAGAATGGTGGGGAAAGGAACTCTTACGAAGACGGAGTTGCAGGAGGTATTACTAACTCTGGAGGAGGTCATGAATAATCGACCCCTTACATATGTATCGGATGATCCTAATGATCTTCAACCATTGACTCCGGCACTCTTCTTACGACCTGGTGGAGGAGTTGCATTTCCTGAAATAGATGGTTCGGAAGCAGAAAAAATGCGACATCGATATAAGTGTTTACAAGCTCTCAAAAAAGATATCAAAATGCGATTCCGGCGAGAATATTTATCTCAGTTAGTGAACAAACCCAGAGGACGTCCATCCAGACCTCTACAAGTCGATGAAATAGTGATTGTTGAAAGAGATGATAGTAAACGGTTGATGTGGCCACTAGGACGAATTGTAGAGTTAATACCAGGTAATGATGGAAAAAGTCGAGTAGCAAGAGTCCGTGTGCAAGATGGAGAGTTGATTCGTCCTGTTCGACGATTATATCCTTTGGAGGTGACAAATTATCGAGAAGAAGAAAAGGCTACAGGAAAAATTCTACGCGGAAAATATGGTCGTGTTATGGACTTTAACGATCGGGAAAATAATATTTAGATGTTAATGTTAGAGATTTATAAGATTTAAGAAAAGATTAGAAATTAAATTAAGTAATTTAATTTGGTGGGAGAATGTTGGAAAATATTAAGTGTTTAAAATTGTAATAGTGTATTTTAATTCTAATTTGATAGGCGTTGTATATGTGTATGATAATTAAGTAGGTCGGGTGAAAAAAACTAGAATAAAAGCAGTGTAATTCGAAACGTAGAGACGTTAGGATAACAAAATAGTTGTTTAATAAATAAAAAATAATAAAACATTTTAAAATAAGATATACATGCTTTCTTGCTTAAAAACTAACAATTGGTTGTTAATCGGTTAGATTGCAATTGATTTGTAATACCTGTAGTCCACAGACGTACGCATATTAAACATCCGGAACGCCAGCACCGACCCAATACCGACACGCGTGCTTAACACTGCAGTATCCCTTTTATTAATCAAATTTTTGTCCAGGAGCTCGTCCACGGACTTCCCGCACCAAATCCCTCTCCAATTTAACGTAGCCGACAAGCAAGCTACACTTCTGATATCGTAGGTGGTCACAACAGCCTCCCTCACACCGGCCGTGTTATAATGGTTCTTTTTCCTATTATGGGCCTCATCCAGGCTCCTGCCATCCTTTACAACCTGGGCATCGATAATGACGGCGTCTCCAATCGAGGTTCTAAAACAGTATTAAAGCCCTTCTGGTCCAGGCCTCGCTTTATGTACTGTACCACACTATTGTGTCGATCGACTCTCGTCGAGTGCGTTCTGTGGCACTGTTGGACAATGTGGTTAGTTGTTTCCGCAACTCCACAACCGCCACAACAAACCCTGTCCCTTTCAGGTCTACCTCTTGTAGTGCGTGATGCAGATGGAAGGGCATTAATGCGTAACTTGATGCAGTTCATGAAATCCCGACCCGAAAGCATTCGAGTCGGTTCTCGTACCCACCGATGTGCTTGTTTGTGTTTCGCTGACTCACGCAACCCGAAGCCATCAACGGACATATGAAGCCTCTCACTCCAATATTTAGCTACGTCATTATTGTTTTGAAGGGCGAATGCCTCAGCCCGCAATCTCTTCTCCGCCTTGTCTATTTCCGCCGCTATTAACGTATTCGCAGTCAAAACTTCATCTACACAAGACAATCTAACAAGTAGTAAACGATCTCGTCTTCTCATTGGAGCATGCCAGCGAATAGACGCAATGCCCAAACCGCCATGCTCAACGGGTGCGTGGAAAAAGGCTGTACAAGTATCAGGAGGAAGATGGAGCCACCCTCGTACAGCTGCACGGATCATCCTATCCGCCTTATTCATAACACCAAGCATCACGTTAAGCGTTAGCTTATGAAACAGTCTCGGAATGAGGACTATTCTCAACGAATGAAGCCTCTGTTGAGGTTTCAAGGCTGCCTTAGTTAGCCTGTCCAACAGAGGCCCTATCTCCAGGTGCGGGTGGTACTTGCACCGACCATCAGGACTAAACGTGACGCCCAGATATCTCCATTGCTCTGACCGTTTAAGGAATGGAATCGAATTCCCCGCCACCTTGAATGCCCTCTGCTCTACAATCGTATTCTTCTGCTTCGGCTGCCCTTTGATGCTAACCGTCAAGCACTTTGATGTATTCAGGTTCATGCCGCAGGACATCAGGAAAGAATGCGTTACATTCAAAAGTAACTGAAGGCCTTGAACCGTTGAGCCGCAAAGCAGCAGGTCATCGGCAAAGGCGATGGCATTTGTTTTCGCACTACCAATATAGCATCCAACATCACGTGGTAATGATTTCAACAACCTATCCATTACCATGTTGAAAAATACAGGAGACATGGGGTCGCCCTGCTTAACCCCCCGTCTCGGATGCAAGATGTCCGACATCCAACCATCGCCAATAAGCCTAGTGCCCGACGTGTTATAATAGTTCTCAATATACTTCACATAATCTATCGGCAAGCCGAAGCACTCCAAAGTCTCATAGATCGTCGCATGAGATACGGAGTCAAACGCCTTGCTCACATCCAGCGAGGCAAGGTAACAGGAAGCAAACCTATGATGATGCTCACGCAAGAGCATATCTAATAGAGTTACATTGTCCGCACAGCCGTCCGTCTTTACAAACGCCCGCTGCCGGTTGTCCAGGATGAGCAAAGACTGGAGCCTTCTTGCCAGTATCGAATGCAACTGCCTTACTATTACAGACGAAACCGTTATAGGTCTGTAATCCCCAGGGGAAATTGAGTGAGACTTCTTCGGAAGGAAGATTGTCTTAGAGGTTCTAAGCTGCAAAGGCAGCCTACCGCACCACATAATCAATGTCAGTATTCTGGCCAGTATGCCTGGTGGTATCGCTCTTAATTGCCTAGAGGTAATACCATCCGGACCTGGTAACGTGGACAGAGAAAGTCTACAGTTAGATATCTCAGTCGTATTAATTGGGGCCCATACTGCATCCAATGGTTGACGAAAGTCACCACGTGCTGGTGTCGAATCTGAGTCTCCCTCCATAACAGTTCGCCAATACGGTTCCATCACATCCTTAGGTGGCATTACAGATGTGTTTTGCCCATCCAAAATCGTCTTAATACACCTTCCTTGGTGTAACTTCCAATTCCGTTGCGTCAATGCGTACTCTCTTCGTCTTTGTTTACGGCGTGAACTCAAAATGGTTTCAGCAGTTCGTCTAAGTCTTGTCGATCGAGAAGATTCAGTGAATATGTCCATTAAATATGACGAGAGACGCAACAATGTGGCGTTCTTTCCGTCAGTGCTCGCTCTGTCAATCATATGTACCAGGGAGTCATACTTGTAATCTTGGGTGTCTAGTACAGGTAAACTATACAGGTGTTGCAAAAAGGGATCTGGGCCGCGCATAATGGTGGTATCGTGGTCACTGCGCGATGATGTGTTGATTGCCGGATCCGCAATCGAAGACAATTGCGAGTCATTCGCCATTGCAACCGTGGTTTCAGAGCCAGGAATACTGGAAGGTCCAGCTTCAAGCTCATCGACATACCGACGGACAGCCTCTTTATAGAGAGCTCTCTGTCGTATTTTTTTAATAGCCTCTAGGGTTCTCGTGGTATAAAAACTTGACAATTCCTGGTTCATAAACCGGACATTACCAATCACTAACAACTCGGCTTCCTTCCCGGCCATCAACAACATCTCCTCTTCACTCCAGCGCAATTTAACATCGACTCTTGCGCGTAGCTGGCCATGCTCATCAGGATGAGCCCGGCGCATATGCACGCCCAACCCAATTACTGTGCTAAAAGGTCGACTACATATTGTACAGGTATGGGGTAAGTTCGGTAAGGTATTAGGAATGGGTAAGGATTGTTGGGTTGTGGAACCAGTGGGCTCCACTTGATTTATCCGAGGCCTTATTTCACTAGTAGACGTGCCAACAAAAACAAGCTCGAGTGGGCTGGCAACCCCCAGGAGCCTCAAGCCTTCTCACTCTTAGCCAGTATGCTAAGCATAACTGTTACTAGCGGGAACCACGAAGAGGTGGTGAGATATTAACATCCATGACCTCTTGGGAATCGCTAGCGCAGAGAGCGAAGGGACCTTTCCGCGTGCCAATAGAACCTAGTGACCGCACCAGAGGCAAGCCCCTGGAATCAGTCCCTACACCATGCAACACCGCCCTTAAGAGAGTCATAGTTACTCCCGCCGTTTACCCGCGCTTACTTGAATTTCTTCACTTTGACATTCAGAGCACTGGGCAGAAATCACATTGTGTCAACACCCGTTAGGGCCATCACAATGCTTTGTTTTAATTAGACAGTCGGATTCCCCAAGTCCGTGCCAGTTCTGAATTGATTGTTAATTGATAGCCGTTATAAATTTATAAAAAATAAATTCTTTTCAAAATTAACATTTCTATAAATTATTAGCAAGAAAGTTCCACAATTGGTTACGTAAACTTCTATCCGGGGAACAGATATACACAATCTCCATTAAAAAAAAATAATTAAAGAAAAATTGCGTAAATCCTAATTTACCCAGAACGAGTACATAAACCATAATATTGCTTCCCAATCAAGCCCGACTATCTCAATCTTCAGAGCCAATCCTTATCTCGAAGTTACGGATCTAATTTGCCGACTTCCCTTACCTACATTATTCTATCGACTAGAGACTCTTCACCTTGGAGACCAGCTGCGGATATCGGTACGGCCTGTTAAGAAATTTGCGTAACCCTACCATAAATTTTCAAGGTCCGAGAAGAAAATATCGACACAGCAGTAAATGCCATGCTCTCTTCGAAAGACTTCCATGGTAGTACGACTATGAAACAGAAAAGAAAACTCTTTCGATATTTCTCGACGGCTTCTTTATGGTTGTTTCTGTTGCCAGGATGAGCATAAGAGCCCATTTTTAATAACAAACGTATACTCAACAGGTTACGGAATTGGAACTGTATTCCCTTTCGTTCAATATATTAAGTATTATATTTTTATATAACTTAACATTTTTGAGCTTTCGCCTTGAACTTAGGACCGACTAACTCGTGATCAACCACTGTTCACACGAAACCCTTCTCCACTTCAGTCCTCCAAGGTCTCATTCGATTATTTGCTACTACCACCAAGATCTGTACCAATGGCGGCTCCATGTAGGCTTACGCCAAACACTTCTACGCACACCATTGTACCCTCCTACTCACTAAGGTATCAAAATTTATTATAAATTTATGTTTATATAAATCATATACTTTAGCGGTGATGTATAGGCATACAACTTGAGCGCCATCCATTTTAAGGGCTAGTTGCTTCGGCAGGTGAGTTGTTACACACTCCTTAGCGGATTACGACTTCCATGTCCACCGTCCTGCTGTTTTAAGCAAGCAACGCCTTTCATGGTATCGGTATGAGTTGTTAATTTGGGCGCCGTAACATCACGTTTGGTTCATCCCACAGCGCCAGTTCTGCTTACCAAAAGTGGCCCACTGGGCACAATATATCATAGCCTTCATCTTCATATCAAGAAAGGTAAGGTTCTTACCTATTTAAAGTTTGAGAATAGGTTAAGGTCGTTTCGGCCCTAATGCCTCTAATCATTCGCTTTACCAAATAAGATTATGTTATACAATATTTAATTGCACCAGCTATCCTGAGGGAAACTTCGGAGGGAACCAGCTACTAGATAGTTCGATTAGTCTTGCGCCCCTATACCCAATTCTGACAATCGATTTGCACGTCAGAACTGTTTCGGTCTTCCATCAGGGTTTCCCCTGACTTCAACCTGATCAGGTATAGTTCACCATCTTTCGGGTCACAACATATATGCTAAAGGTACGCTCTAGTTAGAGGCATATTTAATATAAATAAAATTTATATCAAAATGCATAACTGTATAGAACGCCCCGGGATGGAATATATATTTCAATTATATATATATAATAATCCCATATTTTTTAAAAACAGTTAAGTTAATTACGCCCTTAGGTTTATTTTAAATACCTAATGACTTGCACACATGTTAGACTCCTTGGTCCGTGTTTCAAGACGGGTCCCGAAGGTATCCTAAATCTATAGCATTGTTAATCATATAAACGCATATAATTAACATAAGTATATATAAATATCTATGTTATTACAACATGTAAAATGTTAGCGTTATATATTAAAAAATCTGTCAATAATTTATCCATATTTGCATTTAAATTAGATTTTATACTTATTATGAATAAAATTCATAAAAATGTATCAACTGATCTAAGCAAACCTTTTGATAAATTTATATTCAAATATTAACAGATTACAATGTCCTTATATGAAAAAATTGCACATTATCAATATATTAATATAAGTTTAATACATCTTTAACGATGAATTTTTCATATTGGATATTCAGGTTCATCGGGCTTAACCTCTAAGCAGTTTCACGTACTATTTAACTCTCTATTCAGAGTTCTTTTCAACTTTCCCTCACGGTACTTGTTTGCTATCGGTCTCATGGTTATATTTAGTTTTAGATGGAGTTTACCACCATATTAGTGCTGCACTATCAAGCAACACGACTCTTAGGAAACATCTTCTAATAATCATTAACGCCTCTACGGGCCTGGCACCCTCTATGGGTAAATGGCCTCATTTAAGAAGGACTTGGACTGTTAATTATTCATATTAGATAATAGATATTCCATACACTGCATCTTATATTTGCCTATACAACAAAATAACTCAGTGCTGAACTATTTTCTTTTCGCTCGCCGCTACTAAGAAAATCCTTGTTAGTTTCTTTTCCTTCCCTCATTAATATGCTTAAATTCAGGGAGTAATCTCATATGAGTTGAGGTTGTTTTATTTATATTTTATCTATATTTTCCATATATAAATATATAGCATTTACTTTTTCAGGCTATTCTAGAAGCAAAAATTTTACATTTTTATACTAGATATGCCTTCTTAATAATGCATATATATATATATAATTTATATTAATATCATAGATGATAATCTATTGATATAACATATGCTAAAAATTATATAATTATATATAATTTAGCAACTCTTTCGGAAAATTCTTACAACCCTCAACCATATGTAGTCCATGCAGCACTTTTAAAGTACCTGATGATAGCATGGACTGCAATATGCGTTCAAAATGTCGATGTTCATGTGTCCTGCAGTTCACACGATGACGCACAGTTTGCTGCGTTCTTCATCGACCCATGAGCCAAGTGATCCCCCGCTTAGAGTATTCATTTTTTTTTATCTTTTTATAATATTGTATCATTATATTTAATATGTATATTTTATATGATCTTTATTTGCGAATGTCTAATATTTCATAGTTTTAGAAAAAATGACAAACAAACAGGTACGACTCCACCTTATATAAACACATTCAAACAATCAAACATTTTACTGTTGTCATATTAGAAGGCTATATAAGGTTTCAACATCATAATCCTGAATGCATCTATTTAATATATTTGAGTCTCGTTCGTTATCGGAATTAACCAGACAAATCACTCCACGAACTAAGAACGGCCATGCACCACCACCCATAGATTCGAGAAAGAGCTATCAATCTGTCTTACTCATTTATGTTCGGACCTGGTAAGTTTTCCCGTGTTGAGTCAAATTAAGCCGCAGGCTCCACTCCTGGTGGTGCCCTTCCGTCAATTCCTTTAAGTTTCAGCTTTGCAACCATACTTCCCCCGGAGCCCAAAAGCTTTGGTTTCCCGGGAAGCGACTGAGAGAGCCATAAAACTAGCTACACCCAATTGCTAGCTGGCATCGTTTATGGTTAGAACTAGGGCGGTATCTGATCGCCTTCGAGCCTCTAACTTTCGTTCTTGATTAATGAAAACATCTTTGGCAAATGCTTTCGCTTAAGTTAGTCTTACGACGGTCCAAGAATTTCACCTCTCGCGTCGTAATACTAATGCCCCCAACTGCTTCTATTAATCATTACCTCTTGATCTAAAAACCAATGAAAGTAGAACAGAGGTCTTATTCCATTATTCCATGCACAAAATATTCAGGCATTTGAAGCCTGCTTTAAGCACTCTAATTTGTTCAAAGTAATTGTACCGGCCCACAACAACACTCGGTAAAGAGCATTGAAGCAGGTTTAAATAGGAGTTATATATATTTAAATCAATAAATTGATATATAGAACTCTAATATATAGAACTCCACCGGTAATACGCTCGCAAAACATAAGGTAACGCACGAACCAATATTATAGTTGTGCTACCCGTATGGAGCACAGGTTCAACTACGAACGTTTTAACCGCAACAACTTTAATATACGCTATTGGAGCTGGAATTATCGCGGCTGCTGGCACCAGACTTGCCCTCCAATAGGTCCTTGTTAAAGGATTTCAAGTGTACTCATTCCAATTACAGGGCCTCGGATATGAGTCCTGTATTGTTATTTTTCGTCACTACCTCCCCGTGCTGGGAGTGGGTAATTTACGCGCCTGCTGCCTTCCTTAGATGTGGTAGCCGTTTCTCAGGCTCCCTCTCCGGAATCGAACCCTGATTCCCCGTTACCCGTTGCAACCATGGTAGTCCAAGATACTACCATCAATAGTTGATAGGGCAGACATTTGAAAGATCTGTCGTCGGTACAAGACCATACGATCTGCAAATTATCTAGAGTTCAACCATTGTAACGATGCCTCAGAAGAGATATCGCTTGGTTTTAGCCTAATAAAACCACACGTTCCAAAAGGTCCATGTTTATATTGCATGTATTAGCTCTAGAATTACCACAGTTATCCAAGTAACTGTTAACGATCTAATGAACCTGTTCTGAATGGCAACCTTAAACCATTCAGAGTATATATAGAAAACCGTATAAGAAATAAGTATGAGTAAAAACTAAATATGTATGTATAAAAATATAGAAGAAGTCAGTCGCGTCGCAGAACGCGAACGATAAAGTCGTATATACAGTGGAGTGAATGCGGAGGCTGCCGAGCCCCGCAAGTAATGTAACGGGAGTTAGTTGGAGTTATTATATATTATAATAAGACAGGAGTGTAAGCACAATAGTGCTAGGAGAATTAAAAGGAGTAATTTGGAGTTTGGTACATGAGTGCCAGGAGTAATGGAGTATAGCAATGGTTCAATAAAAGTGGGTTTTTTTAGCACAAAGCTTTTTCCCACTCAAACAATTCTGGTGTTTTAATCAATCCACTGTCCCTACCCTGAACATTATGGTCCTTCGAGCCGGATTGAGAAAAAGCGTCCAGAATTGTTAAAATTGTGGAAGTTAGAATCACATAGAAAAATTTTTCCGATCAAATGTGATCACTTCAAGAAATTTGGCAACGTTGTCATTTACTCAGAACCACTTTTATTGACACCGGTTGCATGGAGTTGCCTGTATGTGAGTAGCGTTTGGAGGCTGCTTGCACAGGTAAATGGAGTCGCTTGTATGCGAGCGGCGTTTGGAGGCTGGAGATTTATAGAGACAAGGGGCCTTTGTCCCAACTGTCTCAGGAGAGGTCACAGGAAGGAGAGCTGCGAAGACGTCAGGTGCACAACCCCGGAGTGTTCAAGTCATTCAGCCCATAACAGTTTGCTGTGTCCAAATAAGGTGATGCCAAAGCACAGTGGAGTACATACAATGGAGACTGGTGTAGGAGCACCCAAGGAGAGGAAGCGGGTATTATGAGAATACCAGGAGAAACCAGCGAAGCGGAGGAGATTAAACCCGGAGCATAAAGCAACATTAAATTGGAGTAGGAATCCTAGGAGTAAAAAACAAAAAAAAAAAAAAAATTAAGTTCAAACTTAAATGTAAACTTTGAAAATAAAATTAATAATAATCTATATATTAATAGGCAAGCACAAAAATTGTCGTACGCTTTTCTCAGCATGTGGGCGTCGTAGGAGAAATTCAAGCATACCGTTAGAAAGGTATTTTCGTGCAGATTTGCAGAATATAAATATTTCTTTTATGCGTGTTCTTTAACACAAGTAAAAATGATATAGAAATTTACATGAATTCTCCCAAAAACAAAATGCACTGCAATTTTAGGGTAGTAAACGTAGATGGATTTACATAGGGTTTTTTATTTTAGAATCAGTGAATGGGGATCTTTCCAATGGAGCAAACATTTTTGACGTTTTTTTGGGGTGGTGGGGGTGGTAACATTACCCGTTGGGGTTCTCCAATTTAGGGCGTGTGGGGTATCAAATTAAAGCTCCTGATTACTACTATTAAATGGCATATTTTTTTTCTTCTGTAAGAAACTTTACAACAGACTTTTTTCATTCGAATATCATTAAAAGCGTGTTTTCGAAATTGTCTACAGAGGGGTTGTAGGTTGCTGTGGGTAGCTGACTTTTCTTTTAAATGCTTTAGCATAATGTTTTACGTACTTCATAGGAACATTTCAATTTTCTATGTTAAACCATTATATGGCTTTTGATGTGGAATAAAAATTTTCAGCTCTTTTACGTAATTTTGTTTTACATGGAGGTTCTTCAATTAAATTTCTGTAATTTTCTAAACTACTTATCGCAGTCAAAAACTAAGTACACTGACATTTTCGCAAGAGAACGTAGATACGAATTAATATGCATATGTCACATAGATTATGTACCATTATATGAGTTTTCAGCGAAAATGTAATGATTTTTTAAATATATTTGAGTGAAAAAATTACGTTCATTCTTCGTTAATTCATACCGTGGCACGTGACGTCACTATGTTCACCATTTGTATGAAAAACGAAATTTGCGCGACAACAACAACGAGATTTGCGGTTTCGTTTGCAAGATGGCGCGGGTGCTAAATCTTAGGAATACCTTATGTTTTTTGTATCATGTTTCGCTCTAATGTTGACATTAGGCCAACGGTTTAGTGATTAATAATTTTTCATAAGAATCAAAACAAGAAGTTTTCTCTTCTGTCGGCAGTTCTAAATGACTGCCTGTTTTTTTTATGAGGACATAAAGGTAAGTTAACGGTCAACATGTATGTTTTTAATTATTTTTAGCATTATTTTGACGGTTGACATGAAAACCAACCACGGACACGAACCTAACCTAACCTAATTTCTCAGTGCTGTCTAGCGGAAAATCAGCGAACAAATCACACAGTTTAAAATCTAACGGCAGCGAAAATTTTTATTTCATACAGAGTACAGACATACGTGACAGGGAAAAGAAAACGAGCAGCAGTAATTTTAAAGTAATGGAAAATAATTTTAGGTTTGAATTGAAACCTGTTTTAAGAATACTTCCAAATAATTTCTGTAGTTATTATTGTGGATTACTGAATCTAAAGGATACATTTTGCTAAGTTAAACATTTGCAATCAGGAATTGCTCAACGTGAAAAAACGGCATTCAAGTTCATGCTGGCATAAAAGAAAAATTGTTTTAAAACAATTAAGTGTTTATTTATCAAATATATAATGAGGACATAAGGGTAAGATAATGTTCAACATAACTGTTGTTAAATATTGTCAAGAAAGATTTATTTTAGCGGATAACTGCAGTAGGAAAAACAACCACGAACCAAGCTATTCGCCAGTGTTTCCTACAAACAGCGGCATTCACTTCATGTTTTCATAAAAGCGAAACTGTTTTAAAACCGCATTAAGTGTTTTTTTTTTTATCAGATATATAATGAGGACATAAGGGTAAGATAACGATCAACATAACTTTTGTCAAATATTGTCAAGAAAGACTTATTTTAGCGGATAACTGCTGCAGGAAAAACAATAACGAACCAAGCTATTCGCCAGCGTTTCCCAGCGAAGAATCAGCGAACTAATCACACGGTTATAAATTTAACGGAAGCGAAAATTTCATACAGAGTAATCTTAGAATTTGAGGGATTTAGTTGAGTAAATTTTTAAATTGAATTTTAATAAAAATGCCTACACGACGTACTTTAACGGGTCGTGTTGAAAGACATATAGATAGACAGGGAAATACAAACAGACGTAGATTTCGTCATCATATAAATGCTGAAGATAATAATTTGAGTGATGAATTTAAATCTGCTTTGAAAGTATTGCCAAATAATTTTAATAGTTTTGATATTGGATTTATGAATTTAAATTGTACATATTGCAAAGCTAAACATTTCGAATCTGAAGTTACTCAACGTGAGACAACGACATTCACTGCATGCTGTCATAAAGGTAAAACTATTTTACAACCCTTAACACAAAATTCATTTTTCAAAGAACTTTATGACGGTCTCTATTCTACTGATCAGAACACTAAAAGACGATCTATGAATTTCTATAAAAACATTCGTAGCTACAATTCGTCATTTGCAATGGTTAGCTCTGAGGCGAAAATCGCCGATACAACGTCACACGGTGTGTATCATTTTAAAATTCATGACGCATTCTATCACAGAGCTGGCCCAATGACTTCTTTGAACTGTGCGCCGATGTATGCACAATTATATTTCTATGACGTGGACACTGCCGTTAATTCCAGATTCTGCAATCAATCAAATAATACATGCGATAGAAATTTAATGCTTGAAATTGCTACTGAATTGCAACGTGTAAATCCTTTTGTGCATTCTTTTAATACAATGAGAGATCATTGCAATATTCCTCAAAATAAAAGCAAAGAGATTTGTTTGGTAATTAAAGTAAATCGTGATTTAGATATCAGTCGATATAATGATGCAATTCAAACAGATGTAGCAGTTATTTTCAGTACTGTTGATGGTGAACCACCTTTTGAACGAAACATGATTGCGTTTTCAAAAGTAAATGGTACAGTACGTAATGTTTCGGTTTTGGATTCGTCACTTGATCCATTAGCTTATCCACTGTTATTTCCAAATGGAGATACTGGATGGAACGCTAATTTAGTACATAATGTAGCAAGTGCATCCACTTCAAGAGCGCCCAGAACTAAAGTTACAATGTTGCAATATGCATGCTACAGACTTGCTATTCGAGACGATTTTAGTCTCTTACACCACTCACAGAAATTATTTTTGCAGTGGGTAGTCGATATGTACGTACGTATAGAGGGCACCAGATTGCATTTTATTCGACAAAATCAGGCAACTATAAGAGCAGAAGTGTATAACAATTTAACTGATTTTTTGGAAATGAGCTCCAGTAACGGTGATGCTATAAACATAGGTCGAAGAGTTATCTTACCATCTTCATTTAACGGGTCTCCAGGAAATATGTTTCAGAATTATTTAGATGCAATGTCAATTGTTCAAGTTCATGGAAAGCCTTCTTTATTCATTACAATGACTTGCAACCCACAATGGCCGGAAATTACTAGGCTAATTGCTGGAATAACTGAAACAGCAAATTATCGTCCTGAAATTATTGTGCGTGTGTTTAATGCCAAATTAAAAGAGCTGATTTCATCAATCATGCAGAAAGAAATTTTCGGTAAAGTGAAAGCATTAATATATACAATTGAATTCCAGAAACGAGGCTTGCCTCATGCGCACATTTTGCTAACTTTGGATGAAAATGACAAAATTATTGGTGCAACTGACATTGATAAAGTTGTGTGTGCTGAACTTCCAGGCGTTGAAACACAACCAAAACTGCGTGAATATGTTGTAAAACATATGATGCATGGTCCATGTGGTCAGTTAAATACAAATTCAGTATGTGTGAGAGATGGAAAATGTTGCAAACAATTTCCAAAGGAATTCAATGAATTCACACGCGAATCTTTAAATGGTTTTCCTATGTACAGAAGACGCGGCAATGGCGATAGTGCTGAAGTCAGAGGTTCTTCACTTGATAACCGATACGTTGTATCATATAATCCATATTTACTTGCCAAATTTAATTGCCACATAAACGTCGAAGTTTGTACCACTGTTCGAAGTGTAAAATACATTTACAAATATGTGTACAAAGGTTATGACAGTGCAAGTGTTCAAATAGGAAATGCATCAAACGAAACAAATCAAAATGGACAAATTGATGAAGTAAAAGATTTTTTAAACGGTCGATATGTCGGCTCAACTGAAGCTTGTAACGTTATTTGGTTCGCGGAGTGTTACAAAATAAAGATGGAGACAAGCCTGTCTCGCCGGGGTAGCGTCAGTGGAGAAGTAGTAAAAGATGGCGGTGTCCTCTTGTACTTTCTTTTATTGTTTCCTCCTGACTTATTGCTAACAATTCATGCTTACTCTAACCTGCCTACTACAATTATGTCCCTGCCCTGTGTTTAGTGCGGGAGTACCTTCAGGGGCTTCCGCTCACCACGCGTACTGCCCAGGGAGGATGTCTTTCCGCTCACCACGCGTACCGGACTTTGGTCGGTAGGAACCTTTCCGCTCAACACGCGTACCAGGCTTTTGGGGTAAAGGGGGAAATCTTTCCGCTCAACTCGCGTACCGGATTTGCTCGGAGGGGTTAACCTTTCCGCTCAACTCGCGTACTGGGTTCGGTCGGTTCGGGGGAGATCTTTCCGCTCAACTCGCGTACTGGATCTTGTGTCGGTGGGGGGTGAGGAAGTCTTCCGCACTCTAATGTGTGCTTGGATGACTTTAGCTTCTGGGTTTGTTAAAAAGCGAAGCTGGGGAACACTTGGCTGTGACGAGCTCAAGCGGGGAAAACGACTTGCTGGCTGGAACCATTCTGGCCCTCTTATATGATTCGTTCAAATACCGCTCGCGAATCATATAAAGAAAAGTTCATGGTTCGAATGCTGGCATGGGAGGCGGACTTTTTTTTCCTTTTCTACGTAACCAATTCCTAATTCGAGTAACGAGATTTTTGTCTCGTTACATCCCCCCCCCTACTTCGGGCAGATCGCCCTCGATCTTTTCCAACTTTCTAGCGAGTAACTAAGTGTCTACTTCCTACTATAAGTCCGGTTTCTGATATATTATCCTATTCTTTATCTCATCGCTTATTCATATTTACATTTTATTCTTCGGTTTAATTCATCGGTTTTCCCTAAGTTTATTTACATTTCATTTCATTTTATATTATTTTACTTTATTTTCGGCTTCTGGTTTGGTTGCTACCTTGCCTCATCTAATTTAGGTCCTTCTGGAGGATGCGGACGACCTGTCCTCCAGTCCGGAGGCGGAAAGTGCGGCGTGACACGCGGCGGGGTTTCCGTTGCCGCTGGACTGGTTCGGTGGTCGCGGGTTCCGGGGCGTTTGGTTTCGGTGGTGGGTCGATTGGTGCTGGCGGTGCTGGGTTGGCTTCGGTGGCGGTTGCTTGGCCGGCGGTTGGTCGCTTGGCGGTGGCAGTTGGTGGTCTCGGCCTGGCGGTTTTGTTTAATTGGACGGCCTTGTTGCGAGCCTTGATGTCCCGTTGGGCGACGGCGGTACTTGCTTCTCTGACGAGGGGTATCGGCGGCGTCAGCGCGGCTATCTCTTTGAGGCGGGGGTTGTTGCTCGATGTCGGTAGTTCCTTGTGCGGCGATCTCCGCTTGATCGTTGTCTTGGGCGGTGGCGGTGCGGCGATAAACTGCGCCTTCTTTGGATCGGGGGTCGGTTTGGCTTTCCTTGTGATGACTCGGGGCTGCGTTCGCTTTCGTGTTGCCGGTTCCATGGCTAGACTGGTTATGATCTCCAACGGCTTCGGTGTCTGAACTGGTAGTGGACGCCTTCAAATCCTTAACGTGGACTGTGATTCCTCGCGCTCTCGGATTGTCGACTGCTTTTACTATGAATATCACGGGCGAGATCTTCTTCGCAACTCGGTACGGACCTGAGTATTTTGGGGCTAGCTTGGCGGCGTAGTGTTTTTCTGCGGAAGATATGGTATGTTCTCTTTTGTACACTAAGTCGTCGATTTGGGGTTGCCACGACCTTCGTCGCAGATTATAATGGCGTTGCTGTTCGGTGAATGCTCTTGCCAGATTGATTTTTACCAGTTCATGGATCTCTTTCAGTCGAATCCCTTGATCTTCGGTGTGATCCAAGAACTCGTTTGGGCTATCATTCATGTCTAGGGGCGGTCGTAGCTCGCGACCGTAGTTGAGGAACGCTGGGGAGAACCCGGTGGACTGGTGTGTCGCCGTGTTGAGGCAGAATTGAATTTCGGGGATTCTGCCGTCCCAGTGTCGGTGGTCCTTTTCGCAATACTGTGCCATCATCGGTCCGATGACTCGGTTCACTCGCTCGGTCGGATTGGTGTGCGGGGTATACGGCGGTGTTAGGCGGTGTTTTATTTTCAGGTCGTCTAATGCCTTGGAGTACTGCCGACTGATATATTGGACGCCGTTGTCGGAGATTACGGTGCGGGGGCATCCATGGCGGAGTAGGACGAGTTCTCGAAAAGCCTTCGTAACGGCTTTGGCGGTGGCGTAGCGGAGCGGTCGGAGTTCTACCCACTTGGTGAACTTGTCTTGGAAAACGAGCAGTTGGGTATGTCCCAGCGTCGATCTCGGTAGCGGGCCGATCAAGTCGGTTGATACGATTTCCCATGGCTCTTTCGTGGGAGTCCAATGCATTAGCCCGGCTGGTTTCTCGCACGGGGTTTTGTATCTTAGACATGTATGGCACTGTCGGACGTAGCGCTTCGCGTCTCTCTGCATCCCCGGCCAGTAGTATCGGCGGCAAATGCGCGTTATAGTTTTGGCAGTTCCCATGTGCCCAGCGGTCTCTGAGTCATGGTTTGCCTTCAAAATGTCACTTCTGAGCTCGGACGGTACGCATAATTTCCATTTTTCCTCGGTAATCTCGCTGGGGAATCGGCGGTATAACTTCTCGTCACATATTCGGTAATCGGGATATTTGTCGGGGTTTTCTATAACTGCGGCTAAGCGTTTCTGATACCACTTACATGTAGTATTGGCCAGTGTGCAAATGTCGGTCGGTAGGCTGGGGGAGACGGGGTTGCGTGAGAGTGCGTCGGCGACTTTGTTGTATGCGCCCTTTCGGTATTGCGCCTGGAAGTCATGTTGTTGCAACTCCAGTGCCCATCGAGCTAGTCTACCGGACGGATTATCTAGCGTATTCAGCCATTTTAATGCCTGGTGATCGGTAATGACTTGGAATCGATAACCTTCCAAGTACGGTCGCATCTTGCGAATACCCCATATGACGGCGAGGCACTCTTTCTCGGTCGTGGAATATCGGTTTTCGGTATCACTCAAGCTCCGGCTCGCATAGGCTATGACGGATTCCCCTTGCTCGGTCGGTTGCGTTAACACGACACCTAGGCCATTGTCGCTGGCGTCGGTTTGTAGTGTGAACGGGCGGTTGAAGTCGGGACACATTAAAATGGGTGCTTGTACCAGTTTTTCCTTGAGTCTGCCCATTGCTTGCTCTTGGGCCTCAGACCACAACCATTTTTCACTTTTCTTTAGTAGTTTGTTTAGCGGCGCTGCGATTTGTGCGAAGCCTGGTATGAATCGGCGGTACCAGGACGCTAACCCTAGGAACTGTCTGAGTTGCTTCAGGTTCTTGGGCGTGCTAAACTCCCTAATGGCGGTGGTTTTCTCGGGGTCGACCGCGATTCCTCCTTTGCCAACTATATGCCCTAAGTATTTTATCTCTGATTGACAAAATGTACATTTCTGGGGGTTTACTCGGAGGTTTGCGTCTCTGAGCTTTCGGAAGACAACCTGGAGATGTATCAGATGTTCATCATATGTTTTGCTGAATACTATTATGTCATCCAGGTACGCTAGAGCGAACTTTTCCAGTTCCGGGCTTATGACCTTGTCGAGCAATCTCTGAAAAGCGGCTGGCGCGGAGTGAAGTCCGAACGGCATGACTCTAAATTGGAACAGCCCGCGGCCGGGAACAGTGAAGGCTGTCTTGGGCTTGCTATCGTCGGACAGCGGTATCTGCCAGTACCCGTGTTTCAGGTCGATAGCGGAGATGTACTCAGCCCCCTTCAACTTGTCCAGAGTTGCTTGCACTTGTGGTAGCGGATAGGCGTCCTTCATAGAGATTTTGTTTAATTCTCGATAGTCAATGCAGAAACGGTTTTCTCCGTTTTTCTTCTTGACTACGACTATCGGCGAACTATACGGGCTGGTAGACGGTTCGATGATGCGTTCTAGAAGCATTTTATCGACTTCAGTGTCTATAATCTGTTGGATGGCGGGATTGCGTGGTCGGTACCTTTGCTTAACTGGCTCGGCGGTGGAGACTCGGATGCGGTGTTCGGTGAGCTGAGTTGTCGGCGCAAGGTTTTCGAATTGTGCCATCTCTCGGGTAATGAATGCTTTAAACCCTGGCGGTAAAGTGGCGGCTGTCTCGGTGGTTGCGGTCTCGGCGGCGAGGCTGGCAATTCGGCTATGGGTTACGGTCGGGCTTAGTACTTGCCCTAGCGTGTACATTCTCAAACCCGTGGCTAGCATCAGATCCATGCCGATAATGGCTTCTTCGCCTAGCTCTGGTAATATCGCAAAGCAATGGGTGAACTGTTGTTGGTTCACCGTAAATTTTAGCTTTACGGCTTCGGTGATGCGGACTTCTTGGTTGTTGGCCGTTTTGACGGTGGTCGTGGCCAGTGTAGTCGGTGTAAATCATTTTCGGCGCAATGCCTCGGTTAGACGGTTGGCGATGTAGGATCTGGCTGCCCCAGTATCCACTAACGCTTTCATTATTAGGCCTTTTACATTAATCGATAGGAAAAGGCGATTGTCATCTAGGACTGTCGTGGGGTCCGGCGCGGGGCGAGTGGGGCGGACCCTCTGGCGGCACTCGCTCGCTCGTTTCCCTGCTGGCATAGGCATTCGCGGGTTTGTATGCCCTCGGTGCCACACTGTGAACAGAATAAAATTCTTTGTTCCCGGCACTGCCCTCTTCTGTGGCCTGGTTTGCCGCAATTCCAGCAACAAGTGTCTCGGTTATAGCCGGCTAAAGCGCACACCCGCTTGGTG
Source organism: Leptogaster cylindrica (assembly GCA_963082835.1). Classification (NCBI taxonomy): domain Eukaryota; kingdom Metazoa; phylum Arthropoda; class Insecta; order Diptera; family Asilidae; genus Leptogaster; species Leptogaster cylindrica. The sequence goes on from OY720108.1 coordinate 12,277,037, forward strand.
GGCCAAGCTTTCGGGGGGTCACGGGGTTTATTTTGCTTCTCTTCCCGTTTCAAGCCTTCGTACTGGTCGCATACTTCCAATAGTCCGTCCAGGTCTGTGTAGTCGGTCTTTCGTACGTAATATTTGTACTCACACCTCAGGTTATCGTAGACGCGGTGGAGTTCCTGTTCTGCTGTCAGACTAGCTTGCCGTCTTATCAGTGTGCGTATTTCAGTGGCGTAGGCACGGGCGGTTTCGCCGTCTCTTTGCTTACGAGCAACTATCTGATCTAGCAACTTTTGCCGGTAGTCGGCTGGGAAATAATAGGCTTGGAATTGGTGGAGGAAGTCTTCCCACGTATTCCATCCCAGGCGGTCATTTCTAAACCACAGCAGTGCTTTGCCTCGCAGTAGTTCCGTCATGGCTACCATTAGCCACTCTTTCTGCCATGAGTAACTGGCGGCTAGCTCTTCTACTCTTTCGATGAAGGCCACTGCGTCTCCGGTTCCGTCAAAGTGGACGTTCCACTTTCTGGCTCGGTCTAGCACGTCGCTGCTTAATAAGTTGGCCACGGGGCCGTCTGTCGGCGCGCCCCTCTCTTGGTGGCGGCTAGACGAAGTACTAGGTCTGACGTTCGCGGTCTCGTTCGTCAGCCTGTCCGTCCCACGGTCTCCTTCGGTTGATCTGCTCGTCTCTTCGTCCCGCCTGGTAAGTGCAGTTGTTCCTTTTAGGAAGCTGCTGAGCCGCTTCCTCATTTCTTCTACCGTCCCTGAGGCATCTAGTGCGTATTCCTCTAGTGCACTTGCCAGGTCTTCTTTATTGAGCCGGTATATCCAACTCACTCCCCTTTTGCTATTCTCGTCCGGCATCTCGCTACTCTGGTCTGATTTACTCGAGGCTGGGTCTAGTTTTTCTTCGCTATTCCCCTCGGTGTCGTCTGTCGCGGTATCGTCTATCTCGGTGTCGTCGTTTCCCCTCCCGGTCTCGAGCTCTACGGTATCGTCTATCTCCGTCACGGTGTCGTCTTCCACGGTATCGGTTATCTCTGTCACGGTGTCGTCCTCCACGGTATCGGTTATCTCTGTCACGGTGTCGTCCTCCACGGTATCGGTTATCTCTGTCACTGTCGTCCTCCACGGTATCGGTTATCTCTGTCACGGTCGTCCTCCACGGTATCGGTTATCTCTGTCACGGTCCCTGCTCGGGCGCCAATTTTGTAACGTTATTTGGTTCGCGGAGTGTTACAAAATAAAGATGGAGACAAGCCTGTCTCGCCGGGGTAGCGTCAGTGGAGAAGTAGTAAAAGATGGCGGTGTCCTCTTGTACTTTCTTTTATTGTTTCCTCCTGACTTATTGCTAACAATTCATGCTTACTCTAACCTGCCTACTACAATTATGTCCCTGCCCTGTGTTTAGTGCAGGAGTACCTTCAGGGGCTTCCGCTCACCACGCGTACTGCCCAGGGAGGATGTCTTTCCGCTCACCACGCGTACCGGACTTTGGTCGGTAGGAACCTTTCCGCTCAACACGCGTACCAGGCTTTTGGGGTAAAGGGGGAAATCTTTCCGCTCAACTCGCGTACCGGATTTGCTCGGAGGGGTTAACCTTTCCGCTCAACTCGCGTACTGGGTTCGGTCGGTTCGGGGGAGATCTTTCCGCTCAACTCGCGTACTGGATCTTGTGTCGGTGGGGGGTGAGGAAGTCTTCCGCACTCTAATGTGTGCTTGGATGACTTTAGCTTCTGGGTTTGTTAAAAAGCGAAGCTGGGGAACACTTGGCTGTGACGAGCTCAAGCGGGGAAAACGACTTGCTGGCTGGAACCATTCTGGCCCTCTTATATGATTCGTTCAAATACCGCTCGCGAATCATATAAAGAAAAGTTCATGGTTCGAATGCTGGCATGGGAGGCGGACTTTTTTTTCCTTTTCTACGTAACCAATTCCTAATTCGAGTAACGAGATTTTTGTCTCGTTACAAGCTATCTGGCGCATTTACGAAATTCCAATGCATTATCAATCGCAAGTCATTTATAGACTTGATATTCACTTGCCGCGGCAACAAAATGTATATTTTAGACAAGAACGTCAAGCTATTGAAAACAGTAAACAAACAAAGTTATTGGCGTTTTTTGAGTTGAATCAAAATGATGTATCAGCCAATAATTACAAATACACTGAAATTCCGGTGCATTACGTTTGGATGGATGCCCAGAAAAAGTGGAAGAAAAGACTTAGACGAGGTCATAAAGTTATCTCACGCATCTATTCAGTATCTCTAAAGAACATAGAACTTTTTCATTTGCGAATTCTTTTGTTACATGTTAAAGGTCCAACATCATTTGAAGATGTCAGGACATACAATGGAATTGTACACAATATTTTTGTTGAAACATGTCATGCTCGTGGTATAGCTTCAAATGATAATGAGTGGATTAATTGTTTAAATGAAGCGAAAGATTTTCATTCGCCAAATAAATTGCGTGATTTGTTTGGCTTCATTTGTGCATTAAATGTGCCAACAAATGCGTTAGCATTGTGGAATGAGTTCAAAGTTTTTCTCAGCGAAAATTTTTTAAAAGAATATGACGAAAATACATCATTTAATCGTGCCCTTTTACAAATTCAAGAAATTTTGATTGCACATAATATGTCATGTGAATCACTTGGATTGCCAATTCCTATATATTTCTCTGAAGGTGATACAATCGATATGTTCGACCCACATGATGAATTGTTACTATTCAGTGAACTTTATAATACTGCAACCGTTGAGCAGCGTAATGTAGTAGATTTAGTTATTCGTGAAGTTCAGCATCATGACACAAGTTCAAATGTTTTTTGTTTAACTGCTCATGCAGGATGTGGGAAAACATTCACGCAAGCAGCCATTATTCGTAGAATGAATTCACTTAATCTTCGTTGTATTGTAACTGCATTCAGTGGTATTGCTTCAACTCTTCTTATTGGAGGTAGAACTTTGCATAATGTGTTCAAACTACCAATTCCAATTCTAGAAACTTCAGTAGCTAATGTTACTCCAAATAGTAATCATGGTAGATATATAAATGAAGCGTCATTAATTCTTATTGATGAAATTTCTATGTGTCTACTTCAAGTACTAAAAATAATCGATACATTGCTCAGAGATTTATGTACCAATGAAGAAAATAAAAATAAACTATTTGGAGGTAAAACAGTACTTTTATGTGGTGATTTTCGTCAAATTTTACCTGTTGTTCCACATGGATCACGTGCAACATTAATTGAAAACTGTGTTACAAGTTGGAATTTATTCCCAACATTCCATCATCTAACTTTAAACCAAAATATGCGAGCATTACCAGAGGAAGAAGAGTTTGTAGTATTCCTAAAAAAAATTGGCAATGGGCAGGCAAATCAATATCCACAGTTTGGCGAAAATGTAATTGAAATTCCCTTAGAATTAGTTGGAGATGAGACCAAAATAATTGATGATATTTTCGGGAGTATTCCTGAAAACATTTTATCAGAAAACATGTTGAATTCTGTTGTTTTAACACCTACGAATGATTCTTGCTCCGTAATCAACAACGATGTGCTAAATCGAATACCTGGTGAACAGAAAACATATTTCAGCTACGATAAAATAATTAGTGATAACATTAATGAAGCCAATAATTATCCCATTGAGTTTTTAAATTCGTTGAATGTTAGTGGTTTGCCACCACATAAGTTAGCATTAAAAATTAACGCCATTGTTCTACTAATTAGAAATTTGAATACTTCCAAATCATTAGTTAATGGTACAAGAATGCGCGTTCAAGCTATGCATCGTAATGCGATTGATTGTGAGGTTTTAACAGGAACTGCACGCGGTGAACGAATTTTGATTCCACGTATAAATTTGACCTATTCAGGTACTATTTTACCTTTTGATTTCCAAAGAACTCAGTTCCCAGTCATTCATGCATTTGCAATGACAATGAATAAGTCACAAGGTCAAACTTTCAATAAGGTTGGCATTTTGTTGCAGCAACCAGTCTTCACACATGGACAACTTTATGTTGCCGCAAGTCGTGTACGCTCATTCAATGGATTGAAATTTTATATTTCAAAACACAGCGGTCAAGGTCATTTGGCAAATGATGAAAGAGTTTTCACAAAGAACATTGTCAATACGGAAGTTCTACATTTCTAAAATCATTTGTTTAGTGCAAAATTTAATACAGTTTTATAGAATTTATTGGAAATAAGTCAAATTTTGTTTTATATTTAATTTTTCCTTAATGTCTCTAAAATTACATTGTTATACATAATTTAAAACAAATAAATAAAGACATTTCCAATAACATTGTTTATTATAAACACTATAAACACAAAACACAAATAGAAATGAAATACCTAAGTATGTTAGTATGCGCGAAAAAAACCTCGCATTAAAAAAAAAAAAAACAAAAAACTTTATCGTAGTAAGTTGTGTTTAGATAAATTGAATTTTTGGTCGAATTTCGACCACTGGGCGATACTAGTAACAATAAAAACAGGGAAAATATAATACACGTTGAAAAATATTCAAACGTGTTTCATACTCGTATAAAATCATTGCAATTTTTGTCGACAGTTTTAGTAAAGGTGGTAGTAAAGGGAGTCTGCGTTGGTAATTGGAGAGGTTTCGTTGACACCGGGGCTCAACCAAGTTTGGTAAGTTCAGACCTACGAAGGGTGCTAAAGCCATACATACGACGAACGTCGCAAAAAATCATAGGAGTAAATGGAGATCCATGCAATATCAAGGAAAAGGTTACGTTACAGATATTGCCATGGTATAGTGGAGACAAGGAGAAAGGTTTGGAGGAAACTTTCTGGGTGTTACCAAAAGAAAGTAAATGGCATCCAATGATGCCAACGGAGAATATAAATTTAATAGGAGCAGGAGAAAGGGAGATGCCGTTGGCAGATCCGGAGTATTGGAGAACGGAGAAAGTACATATTGTATTTGGAGTAGGTTTCTTCGCTAAAATGGTAGTTGCGATAAGGGAAAAGGTAGGTGATAGCACGGTCTGGATAGAAACCAAACTTGGAATGATGGTGTGCGGAACGCAAACAAAGGAGGTGGAGAATTCAGGAGAATTAGTATCATGCATTAAGTATGAAAAGGAGGATCAACTAGATCATTTACTGGAGAGACTTTGGCAACAAGATCAAGTCGGAGAATTTGTAAAAGTAACAAAGGAGGAAGAGGAGGTGGAGAGACATTTTTTAAACACTCATTATAGAGATGAGTCAGGGAGATTTGTGGTGGTAATACCATTAAAGGAGAATACTGGAAATTTCGGGAGTTCAAGGGAAATTGCGCTAAAACGATACATGTACTCGGAGAGAAAAAGAATGAAGGATTCGGAGATAAATAAAATTTTTGTGGAAAAACTGAAGGAGTATATGGAGTTAGGCTATTTAAGGCCAGTCACGGAAAAATTAAAGGAGGGAGAGCTGGAATATTATATTCCTTACCACTGTGTTACAAAAGGAAGAATAGTATATGATGCTAGCTGTAAAACAAATCGAGGAGTCTCGTTAAATGAAATACAGAAAATAGGAGAAAAATTGCAAAAGGATTTGCATGAAACGTTAATGCGTTTCCGGAGACATAAAATTGCAATTTATGCAGATATAAAGAAAATGTTTAACCAAGTAAGGTTAACAAAGGAGCAATGGAGGTTACAAAAGATATTTTGGAGGGAGAGTCCCAAACAACCGTTAAAGGAGTATTGGTTTACGGTCGTCATATTTGGTATGGCAGCTTCGCCATTTCTAGCAGTACGATCTGTAATTCAATGTGCGAGGGAGGCGAAAAAGGAGTTCCCATCTGCAGCCAAAACCATAGAAGAGGACTTCTATGTGGATGACTGCGTTACAGGTGAAGGAACGGAGGAGAAGGCTATAAAATTAGCTAAAGATATGGAGAAAATACTAAAAGGAGCAGGTTTTGAATTATGTAAATGGAGATCAAACAGTGAAAAGGTAGTAAAGGAGTTGGAGACAAATAGGATAGGAGCTAAGGAAGTAGAAAGCATCACGATGCTTTCTGTGGAGGCGGGGACAACTGTTTTAGGTTTAAAATGGTTGATAGGAGAGGATAAATTTACCTTCGAAGTAAAACAACCTGCAGTTGACTTACAACCAACTAAAAGGAAAATAGTAAGCTGCGTCGCTCAATTATACGACCCTAATGGATATTTATCACCAGTTACAATAATTGGAAAAATAATTATTCAGGAGTTATGGAGATTAAAAGTCGGATGGGATGAAGTTCCACCGACGGAGATAAAGGAGAGATGGGTGGAGTTTTGGAGAAATATTATTCATGTGGAACAATTTACCATAAGCAGATGGTTAGGAGCAGGAGATGGAGTTAAATTAACAATTCATGGTTTCTCAGATAGTAGCAAATTAGCACTAGGAGCAGTGTTATATGTACGGAGTGAGAAACAAGGAGTAATAACAAGCACACTATTGACATCGAAAACACGGGTTGCCCCATTGAAAACTGTGTCGATCCCGCGTTTGGAGTTATCAGCAGCGGAATTGTTGGCGAGAATGATAAACCGCATAATTAAAACCATGGAGTGGGAGTCTGTGGAGTATACGTTATGGACGGACTCTAGTGTAGCATTCCATTGGATGCAGAAAGTACCTAGAGATCTGAGAACGTATGTAGCAAATCGTGTATCGTCAATTCAAGACAATACAAACATAAAAAATTGGAGACATATAGCTGGTAAAGATAATCCTGTAGATCTACTTACGAGAGGAGTACCGCCACAGGAGTTAAAGGAGAATAAATTATGGAAGCATGGGCCAGAGTGGCTAATAAGATCACAAGATTCATGGCCGGTTAGCTCTGTGAGGACAGAGAGAATGTCGGAGATACAGGAGGAGTTAGTTGTTAATGTAACAATCAATATCAAGGAGACACTGACGATTAGATTGGAGAAATCACAGGAGGCTGTGAAATTATTGGAGTATACAAATAAATTGGAGAAAATAATAAATATGGTTAGCTATGTGTTTCGATTTATCGAAAAATTGCGGAATTCACATAAAAGAAGGAGATATGCTTTGAAATTAAGGAGTAGTGGATCACGGTTAAAAGTGTACCCACCTACGATGGAGGAAAAAGCAGGAGCAATGGAGTATTTAATTAAGAAAACTCAGCAGGAGTATTATAAGCAGGAGATAGGAGCATTGAAACAAAATAAAGCGTTTCCGGAGAAAAGTAAAATAGAAGCGCTCAAACCAATTTTAGATCAAAAGGAGATCATGCGAGTAGGAGGTCGCATTGATAGAGCGGAGTTAAATTATGAAACGAAGCATCCAGCAGTTATACCTAATGGCAGTAAACTTGCGTATCTTATTATGGAGCATGCTCATCGGCAGACGAAGCATGGAGGAGTTCAAGTTATGACACAGTTCATAAGGGAGAAATACTGGGTTCCGAAGATAAGGAGTGAGCTGAGGAACATGATACACAAATGTGTAGTGTGTGCAAGATTAAATGCAAAATTGCAAACACAATTGATGGCTGAGTTGCCTGGAGAACGTGTACAGATCGGCAAACCGTTCTTACACACAGGAGTGGATTATGCTGGACCTTGTCAATTGAAATTTTCGGCAGGAGATCGGAGAGGAGAAACAAGGAAGTGTTGGATAGCCATATTTATTTGCTTGAAAACAAGAGCTATGCACATCGATGTGGTCACGGATCTGACCGCAGTTGCATTTATCGCTTGTTTTGAAAGATTTATTGGCAGGAGAGGGAGATGCGAGAAAATCTTTAGCGATAATGGGAAGCCGTTTGTAGGAACAAACAAGGAGTTACGGAGAGAATTGGAAAAATGGTTGGAGAAGGAGACTTTGGATCATTTACACGCCAAAGGGACTACTTGGAGATTTATGTCCCCTGCGGCGCCACATCAAGGAGGTATCTACGAAGCCGCTGTCAAATCGATGAAACATCATTTGAAGCGGATTGTGGGAGTGAGGACATTCCCATATGAAGAGTTTCTAACGTTCTTAGTGCAAATTGAGGCGATCCTCAATTCGCGACCATTGCATCCCCTTAGCGATGATCCAATGGACATGCAAGCGCTAACACCTGGGCATTTTTTGGTAGGTGAACCGTTAATATTACCATTTCAGATAGATCAAAGGCCTGAAACAACGGGAGTAAAATTATGGAGGGAGCGACAGAAGATGGTCAACCATTTCTGGGAGCGATGGCAATCTGAGGTGCTAACTACCTACCAGGAGAGGAAGTTATGGAGAAAGGAGAAGGAGAATCTCAAGCTGGGACAGCTAGTCATTTTGAAGAACGAACGTTTCCCCCCAGCGATGTGGGCTTTGGGTAGGATTAGTGAGCTGATCCCTAGCAAGGATGGGCTAGTTCGGAACGTCGTTGTAGATACGGCCAGCAGCCGATTCAGGAGACCGGTACAAAAGTTATGTATTGTACCAATGGAGGAGGAGAAGCTACTTGCGGAGACAAATTAAATAATAAGGAGATTTAAGAACTTATATTGTAATATATTAGGAGATAAAAGGAGAATTAGGAGTAATAGGCGTAATAAGAAAACCCTGTGGGTTTTCGGAGGCTGTGTTCTGAATGGCAACCTTAAACCATTCAGAGTATATATAGAAAACCGTATAAGAAATAAGTATGAGTAAAAACTAAATATGTATGTATAAAAATATAGAAGAAGTCAGTCGCGTCGCAGAACGCGAACGATAAAGTCGTATATACAGTGGAGTGAATGCGGAGGCTGCCGAGCCCCGCAAGTAATGTAACGGGAGTTAGTTGGAGTTATTATATATTATAATAAGACAGGAGTGTAAGCACAATAGTGCTAGGAGAATTAAAAGGAGTAATTTGGAGTTTGGTACATGAGTGCCAGGAGTAATGGAGTATAGCAATGGTTCAATAAAAGTGGGTTTTTTTAGCACAAAGCTTTTTCCCACTCAAACAATTCTGGTGTTTTAATCAATCCAATGTCCCTACCCTGAACAGAACCATAACTGATATAATGAGCCTTTTGCGGTTTCACTGTTAATTCGTTTGTACTTAGACATGCATGGCTTAATCTTTGAGACAAGCATATAACTACTGGCAGGATCAACCAGAATAATATTTAAAATAATGTTTTAAACATATATATTTATAATATATGTAGGAATTAAAAACATGTAAACAAATAATATGTTTAATTTATTACATGATTTTAAAATATAGAAATATTAGATATTCAGATATACGTCTTTCTCGTTCCCGTGTGCTAACTAGACTGACTATATCAACTTTAAATATCCAAAACCTAAACTCAAAAACAGACGAAAGCCTGCTCTAATTAGAAAACTATCGTTATTACTATTCATTTATCCTACACTCTCGGCCATTCGACCATCTTTCGTAGAATGATGTATTAACCTTCATATCCGGCCCACTTGATCATATTGTCTGCGCTCGAACTTGTGCAAAATGGACCCTCATGAATGCCGACTTTCTGTACATCATATCTTTCGTTGCCCTTTCATTTGATCACCTTGTACGAACCAAAATTTTTTCCTTTTAATTTCAGTCCCGTGCCGAATTGTGTTCGCTTAATTGCAACTAAATCTCCTACTTCGTATTGTGTAGCTGACTTCCGTTTTCGGTTGTAAGTGCGTTTGTTTTCTTCTTCAACTACGAGAATTTGTTGTTTCGCTTGTTCTCGCAACACGTTTCGTTCAAATCTAAACGATTCGATAATCTCTTGCTCAATCAAATGCTTCAACTCAATGTCCTCTTTGGTTCTCATGGGCACACCACATAATAGCTCAAATGGTGTTGTGCTAATTGATCGTTGATACGTTTTGTTCAAAAACTGTTGAACTTTGTCGGTATGTAAAAACCATTTCTCCGGGTTTTCGATCGACAATTTAGCCAAAACTGATATAATAACGCGATGAATACGCTCAACTTGGCCGTTTCCTCTTGCCACACCCGTTGTCGTCTAAACAATTTCGATCTCCTCATCTGAACAATCGTCTTTGAAATGATTTGCCGTGAACGCTGAACCTTTGTCAACAATCACACGCTTTGGGTTGCCGAACACTGCTTGTACTATCTTGAACTTCTTTATAGCCTCCTCTGCTGTCGTCGATTTCACAGGAAAAATCCAAACAAATTTCGTAAAAGCATCGATTATCGTTAGAATGTGATTGTAATTCTTACGGGTCGATGGCATCGGACCCAAGTGATCCAAATGCAACGTAACTAATGGTAAACCATCCTTTGGAATTGGATGCAACATTCCTTCCGCTTTACCAGCTTTTCGATCCGTTAAAATGCACGTCACACAATTTTGAACAAAATGCTCGATTTTTTCCTTCAACTTTGGAATGTAGAACTCTCTTGCAATGATGTCTTCCATTTTCTTTACTTTGAAGTGCCCCTGATCGTGAGCACGTTTGATGATTTCGAATTGCATTTTATCGGGAACAACAACTAATTTATTCCCATCAACTTGTCGATAAAGCAATTCATTTTCCAACACGTAGTCGTCGTTCATTCAGTATGTTCATAATCACTTTCAAATGATCGTCACTTTGTTGATTCTTCTTCAAACTTTCGATGATACCGTTGACTTGAATGATGCAAACGCGACTTAAAGCATCAACATGTCTCATACGACTTCCAGCTCGATGTACAACTTGAAAATCCAGCTTCTGTAAACTCATTGCCCATCTGGCAATTCTTGGTACTGCATCTTTCTTATTCATCGTATCAGCAAACGCTTTGCAATCGGTGACCACTTTGAATGGGCGGTCAGCCAAATAAATCCTCCATATTTTGATTACATTGACCACAGCCAACACCTCCAATTCATAACTGCTCCATTTTTGCTCGTCGTTTGATGTTTTCCTGCTCCAATATCTCACTGGATGCATTTGATTATCGTCGTTGCTTCGTTGTAACAAAATTGCTCCTAAACCAAACTTCGACGCGTCAGTATGCACTTCTGTTTCCAAGCCGTAACGAAACATTGCTAAAACCGGTCGTTCAGTGATGATTTCTTTTAACTTTTCAAAAGCCAAAACTTGTTTCGTTCCAAATTCAAACTTGACCTCTTGACGTAACAAATCGTTGAGTGGTTTCGCAATCAAGGCATAATCGGGTACAAACTTTCTAAAATAACCTGTTAATCCAAGAAATCGTTGCAATTGTTTCGCGTTCTTCGGTTGTTTGTAGTTCTTTACGTCAATTGTCTTTGCTCGTGCTGATCGGATTTTGCCGTCTTCAATTTCTGATCCAAGGAATTCGATTTTTCGTTGCAACAATTTGCACTTCTTCCACTTAATCTTCAATCCATAATCAGCTGCAACATTCAAAACTCGCGTTAACTTCTCCACTGCTTCAGCTTCTGTCTGAGCCGGCACAATAATATCGTCCATGTACGGAATAACTGTACCATCAGCGATTAATTCAGCGAAAATAGAATTGATAAATCGCATGAATACCGGTGGGCTCAAACATAATCCAAACGGTGCCCGTAAAAATTCAAACTGACCGTCTGACGTGATGAATGCTGTATATTTTCGACTTTCTGGCTCGACTGGTACATGAAAAAAGCCGTTTGCCAAATCCAATGTTGAAAATATTTTCGCACCCCCTAGTGAATCTATTTGGTCGTCGATAATCGGTAGTGGGTATCGGTCTTTTATGATTTTTCGATTAATTGGTCGATAATCCACACAAACTCTCATTTCTCCATTCTTCTTCGGAACTGGAACCACTGGAACTGCATACGGTGATGCACTCGACTGAATAATTCCTTCTTCCAACCAAATTTTGATTTGTCTACTAATTTCCTCTTTATCCTTTGGTGGAAATCGTCGCGCTCGTTGATATACTGGAACGTCGTCGCTCATAATGATTTTCAGTTCAACCGGTGACTCTTTGATTTTCTTCGGTTGATATTCAGTCACAAGTTTCTTCACTTCAGCTTGAATATCTCGATCTTGAATGTGACTAAATTCTGGAAATTCGTCTTCAACTGCTGTCATTGTGGTGCACATTGGCAAAGCACACCATCTATCGTTGCTTTTACATGACTCGTTCACTTCGTTTTCAATCGTTGTATCTTTGCTTGAAATGCCCTTCTTCATTGACAATCCGTTTGCATTAATCGTGACTTCACCTTGATTCATGACACTCAAACCAATCACAAATTCTGGCAACTGACTTTGATTTCCAATCACAAAACAAATATCATCGTATTGGTCGCCATCTACAACCAATTTCACATCAAAATAACCAATCGCATGATTTTCAGCTCCAACACCATGGAATGCAAAATTCACTCTCTTCATTATGCCAAAATTATTACGGTCGAATCCACTCTTCTGAACAACGTTAATGTCACTACCTGTATCAAACAAAGCAATCACTTTCTTTCCGTTTACTACGACTTCTTTCTTCACACGTTTTCTATCAGGCACAATCATCACATTTGTAGCCACTTTTTCTTCTTTTCTCGGCTTATTTTCTTTCTTTTCAACACAATTTATACTTTTATGTCCAAATGAACCACAAGCAAAACATTTTGGGCCTTTAGCTTTATCAGGACACGACGACGATTCATGTTGATCTGATCCACAGTTGAAACAACGTCGATTTTTGCCACTTTTCGCTGATTTTCTATCATTTTGCTTCTCTTTTTCTTTTTCTTTGGTCGTCAATTTTTCTTTTACTTCTTTTTTCATGGCTTCTTCATACACACGTACTCTTTCTTTCAATTCACTTATAGTTTTAGCAGAATACAAAAACATTTTGTTGGCCGTCGTATCTTGAATGCCGTTTACAATGTATCTTATTATTGCTGCCGTTTCAAACTTAGCGGGTGCTGCCATATCAATCACTCGATAGCAAAATTCACGAAATGACTCATCTTTTTTCTTCCTTACTTCGCTCAGTTTTTCATGGATCAGAGCACTGTTCACTTTCACTTCGAATTCTTTGCACAATCCTTGTTTCAACTGAATCCATGTTTTTGGTTTAAGTTCTGAATTGACATACATTTTCGCCGAATTCTTCAACAAACGTCGTGCGTACACCAATTTTTCGAGCTCATTCCAACCAAAAACTTCGGCTTGCTCTTCAAAATCTTCGATCCATTCATCCACATTTTTATCCTGGTCACCGTCGAATTTTTCAAGCGATTCCTCGATATCCTTGAACGAAAACACTGATTTTCGATTTTGCTGCTGACTAACTGGAGCATTTTCGTTTATATCGCCACCTCCGCCTCTATGATTCGTCCCATTATTGTCACCGCCACCGTTGTTCGATCGATCCGTTTCATTCTTCAAATACTCGTCATCTGGATGTTCATCAAAATATCTTTTTAATCTTTGTATTAATTCCGTTTTATTGCCATTCTTTGGCAATTTTCGCTCTTTCAACAATTGCTTCAATTGTACCGCCGTTTTTCTATTTAAATAACTCATCTTTTCTTCGAAAAAAAAAAAAAAAAAAAAAAATTGTTCTGTTTTCAAAGCAAAACACACTACGTTCTCTCGTTTCGTCGTAACTGTACACTATACAGTATACAACTGTACACTCAATATATCGCAAGTCTCAGCACACTACACACAAAAAAAAAAAATAATATTATTTTTTTTTTAAGCTTCAATTCTTCTAATTGTTGGTTTTCCCGTCTTAAAAAACACACACTTCCTGTTGAAAACTGCTTTCTCGTCTGAAAAGCTGATTTCACGCCGTTTGTCGTAAATCTTTTTTGAAAACAATTTTTCCGTCTAAAATACTGTTTTCACGTCTTTAAAAATCTGAATTTCAATCGGTTGAGCCCCCAAATGTAGGAATTAAAAACATGTAAACAAATAATATGTTTAATTTATAACATGATTTTAAAATATAGAAATATTAGATATTCAGATATACGTCTTTCTCGTTCCCGTGTGCTAACTAGACTGACTATATCAACTTTAAATATCCAAAACCTAAACTCAAAAACAGACGAAAGCCTGCTCTAATTATAAAACTATCGTTATTACTATTCATTTATCCTACATATATATGTGTATTTTATACATTCTTTGATATATTTATATATATTTCATTCGATTCACAATTATTATAAATTGTTTTTGAAAGTGAATTTTTCAATTCCTTTTTCGTTCATTTCATATATTTTATCTTTATTTTTATGAATACCATCTATTTGCGTTAAAGAAGTATAATGTGTATACTCCTTTTACTTGACTTACGTTAATGAATATACACGCACAAAATACTTTGTACATGTATTTTCAATAAGTCAGTTACAAAAAATCTCTTATAACCAAAGGTTATTTAATAATGAATTTTATCATTAATATGAAACATCGTTTGTTAGTAACCATAAAGACAGTTTATCAAACACATCATTATAACATTAATCATAATGAATACTGACAATTTCACTATAGTAAAATTTTCATTCTCGTTCGTGACAAAATTTTGGCTTAAAAAAATAGGATCGACCCAAAGTGCTTTCTTAATAATGATCATGCAACATGAGTATTTATTATGAAAAGGTCTTCCTTAATATTTTCATAATGCCACTTTATACTTATTTTATATAAAACGTGGTTACTTATTAAAACCATCAAGATGGTTACAACACATTTTCTATTAAACGTGTTTTCTTAATAATGAGCATGCAACATGAGTATTTATTATGAAAAGGTCTTACTTAATATTTTCATAATGCCACTTGATACTTATTTTATATAAAACGTGGTTACTTATTAAAACCATCAAGATGGTTATAACACATTTTCTATTAAACGTGTTTTCTTAATAATGAGCATGCAACATGAGTATTTATTACGAAAAGGTCTTACTTAATATTTTCATAATGCCACTTGATACTTATTTTATATAAAACGTGGTTACTTATTAAAACCATCAAGATGGTTACAACACATTTTCTATTAAACGTGTTTTCTTAATAATGAGCATGCAACATAAGTATTTATTATGAAAAGGTCTTACTTAATATTTTCATAATGCCACTTGATACTTATTTTATATAAAACGTGGTTACTTATTAAAACCATCAAGATGGTTATAACACATTTTCTATTAAACGTGTTTTCTTAATAATGAGCATGCAACATGAGTATTTACTATGAAAAGGTCGTACTTAATATTTTCATAATGCCACTTGATACTTATTTTATATAAAACGTGGTTACTTATTAAAACCATCAAGATGGTTACAACACATTTTCTATTAAACGTGTTTTCTTAATAATGAGCATGCAACATGAGTATTTATTATGAAAAGGTCTTACTTAATATTTTCATAATGACACTTGATACTTATTTTATATAAAACGTGGTTACTTATTAAAACCATCAAGATGGTTATAACACGCTTCATAATTTTCATTCTCGTTCCTGACAAAATTTTCGCTTAAAGAAAATGGGATCGACCCAAAGTGCTCTCTTAATAATGAGCATGCAACATGAGTATTTATTATGAAAAGGTCTTACTTAATATTTTCATAATGCCACTTGATACTTATTTTATATAAAACGTGGTTGCTTATTAAAACCATCAAGATGGTTATAAAACATTTTCTATTAAACGTGTTTTCTTAATAATGAGCATGCAACATGAGTATTTATTATGAAAAGGTCTTACTTAATATTTTCATAATGCCACTTGATACTTATTTTATATAAAACGTGGTTACTTATTAAAACCATCAAGATGGTTATAAAACATTTTCTATTAAACGTGTTTTCTTAATAATGAGCATGCAACATGAGTATTTATTATGAAAAGGTCTTACTTAATATTTTCATAATGCCACTTGATACTTATTTTATATAAAACGTGGTTACTTATTAAAACCGTCAAGATGGTTACAACACATTTTCTATTAAACGTGTTTTCTTAATAATGAGCATGCAACATGAGTATTTATTACCAAAAGGTCTTACTTAATATTTTCATAATGCCACTTGATACTTATTTTATATAAAACGTGGTTACTTATTAAAACCATCAAGATGGTTACAACACATTTTCTATTAAACGTGTTTTCTTAATAATGAGCATGCAACATGAGTATTTATGATGAAAAGGTCTTACTTAATATTATCATAATGCTACTTGATACTTATTTTATATAAAACGTGGTTACTTATTAAAACCATCAAGATGGTTACAACACATTTTCTATTAAACGTGTTTTCTTAATAATGAGCATGCAACATGAGTATTTATTATGAAAAGGCCTTACTTAATATTTTCATAATGCCACTTGATACTTATTTTATATAAAACGTGGTTACTTATTAAAACCATCAAGATGGTTATAACACGCTTTATAATTTTCATTCTCGTTCCTGACAAAATTTTCGCTTAAAAAAAATGGGATCGACCCAAAGTGCTTTCTTAATAATGAGCATGCAACATGAGTATTTATTATGAAAAGGTCTTACTTAATATTTTCATAATGCCACTTGATACTTTTTTTTATATAAAACGTGGTTGCTTATTAAAACCATCAAGATGGTTATAAAACATTTCCTATTAAACGTGTTTTCTTAAGAATGAGCATGCAACATGAGTATTTATTATGAAAAGGTCTTACTTAATATTTTCATAATGTCACTTGATACTTATTTTATATAAAACGTGGTTACTTATTAAAACCATCAAGATGGTTATAACACATTTTCTATTAAACGTGTTTTCTTAATAATGAGCATGCAACATGAGTATTTATTATGAAAAGGTCTTACTTAATATTTTCATAATGCCACTTGATACTTATTTTATATAAAACGTGGTTACTTATTAAAACCATCAAGATGGTTATAACACATTTTCTATTAAACGTGTTTTCTTAATAATGAGCATGCAACATGACTATTTATTACGAAAAGGTCTTACTTAATATTTTCATAATGCCACTTGATACTTATTTTATATAAAACGTGGTTACTTATTAAAACCATCAAGATGGTTATAAAACATTTTCTATTAAACGTGTTTTCTTAATAATGAGCATGCAACATGAGTATTTATTATGAAAAGGTCTTACTTAATATTTTCATAATGCCACTTGATACTTATTTTATATAAAACGTGGTTACTTATTAAAAACATCAAGATGATTACAACACATTTTCTATTAATGTTTTCTTAATAATGAGCATGCAACATGAGTATTTATTACGAAAAGTTCTTACTTAATATTTTCATAATGCCACTTGATACTTATTTTATATAAAACGTGGTTACTTATTAAAACAATCAAGATGGTCATAACAGATTTTCTATTAAACGTGTTTTCTTAATAATGAGCATGCAACATGAGTATTTATTACGAAAAGGTCTTACTTAATATTTTCATAATGCCACTTGATACTTATTTTATATAAAACGTGCTTACTTATTAAAACCATCAAGATGGTTATAACACATTTTCTATTAAACGTGTTTTCTTAATAATGAGCATGCAAAATGAGTATTTATTACGAAAAAGTCTTACTTAATATTTTCATAATGCCACTTGATACTTATTTTATATAAAACGTGGTTACTTATTAAAACCATCAAGATGGTTATAACACATTTTCTATTAAACATGAGTATTTATTATGAAAAGGTCTGTAACGAGGCAAAATCTCGTTACACTAGGAATTGTAGTAAAATCAAAATAAACGTTGTAAAAAGTAAAAAGTTGGCAAATCTAAGGAAAAAATGTACTCCACGCAAATCACCGCTGCTAGCACTCGAACCCAGAGCTGCTGGAGCAATTTTTTCCTTCACCGTATAATTCACGATCACAGTTCGAAAGGAAGATATAAGAACTCCACAGTGATCGCTGAAGCCGAGATCCGTCCCGACCTGAAGCGCGACAATATCCGCCCAGGTCTTCCCGTGTTGGCAGAGTAAGCGTGCTGAGCCGAAAACCAATAGTACCGTACCGTGTTGGCAGAGTAAGCGTGCTGAGCCGAAAACCAACTCCCCACAATCCGACTGTTTCGATCGAGAGCTTTTTCTCAACCGGAGATAAAGGTTCTTGTACCTTATCTCAATGTCGCGTGCAAACGGTTCTTGTTACCACTTGCACTGTGCTGTAATGTGAGCCTCAAAAGACTCAATGTTTAATTACGCGAATATTGACTGAGAAATCGACTGAACAGAAGGACTTAAATTGACTACGAAATGACAGCTAAAACAACTGAAAACTGACTGAACTTTATTGATTGCAAACATATTTAAATACAATTAATTTTCTTACGACTAATTGCTTACAACTATTGATTTCTGTTTGCGAAATTATGGTTGGTACCCGTTTGCGACATAGCTTCAGTAAATTCGGGCGTGCGAGTTAGACCGCCTTCACTTTAGCGCAATTTGCAGTTTGGCGCTTCCGCGGTCACCGCCCTAGGTTTTTGTTATGAATCATAACATACTGCCCGCCCAACGAATAACAGTAGTTTCGACTTAATCTAAATCCTATATTACGCTGCAGCTTCTGTGCTAAATTCTGAAGTCCACACGGAATTCGTTTTTTGTGTCATCTGTTGGAGTAGGTCCGGATTCCTCGTTTGTTGGTTTGATTTGTCGAGGTCGAGGTCGAGGTTTTCGCCTAGCTTTGGTGGTGTAGCATTTCCACGTGAGGTAACTTGCGCTTATGATTGCGAGCGCTAATGTCGCATATCCAATAGTAAACTGATGAATGTCTTGGGCTGGCATTTGTGCATCTATTTCTGCATCCGTTTGCATTAACTGCCGCTGAACATTGTCCAGGTCAGTTGATTTCGATTGATAATGCATTTTAAATTGCGGTATTGCGGTGTTGTTTGTATTCTGAATTACGGAAGTAATATTTGCTGGCGGCATATATGACATCTTGGTGATCGTGGGGAAAATGCTATGACCGTGACTTGTCACCAGTGGTTGTTTTATTGTGCAACTACTGGATATTTTCAATGTCCCAGATCCACTCAAGATGTGTTGACTGGTGTTGCTCCCACATACTGGATTGAGTGTAGTTGCCGTTTCCAGGACGTAGATCCAATGGTTAGGATTTTGAAGCTGGATCCAATGCTCTCCTCCTGGTACTGTGACCATTTTGCAGGATGTTCCTTGGTGCATGTTGTTTAGCAGATTTATTTCGCAGGCGTTGAATTGCGATCCTCTGCTGTATATGGGGTGCTTTTGCTTGCACAACTGTTTACCTTCCACTATTGTAATGCAGAAATGCAACTCGTCTTCAGTTAAAGCATAATATTGGTTTCTATGAAGATTAACCACTATGTATGGTGTTGATGGTTGGATGGCAACAAAGGTGTTGTTGAGTTTTGTTGGCACTGGGATGACCTTGAATAGCTCAAATTCCTCCGTTGTTATTAAGGGCAGGTTTATGCGAAAGATGATTTGCTTCGGCATTACTCTTCCTTCTGTGCTTGCCAAGCTGTACAATTTCAATACGTTGTCTTCTTTAACTGGGAAACTGAGCGAGTTGGGAAGGTATTTTTTTATCTTTTTGATTTCTGCTGCGAGTTGTGCTGGTGTAATTAATTGACTGTTGAGCTTTTCGTGATGGCAGTCTGTTAGGACTTCGATCATATTTGTTTGAATCCGTTGCAAATTAAATGCTTGCAACATCACTTGGAGTGTTAATGATGTGAATACGTGTGAAACTCTCTCTTGGTAGAGGACTTGGTCTATGTTTTTTATGTGTTCAGACATTTTTTCGAGATGTATATCCAAGTCTTTGAACTGCAACTGTACTGTTTCCTGATCCCTTTTCATGATATTAGTGGTGGTGTCAATTATGGATGTATGGTTTCTTAACAACTGAACGATATGAGCGTCGTTGTTCTGAAGGGATTTTATTGTTTCAGCCATTTCTTCTGCGTACTTAGAATCTAGGACTCCAAAGAGAGCACTTGCCATGTTTCCGACGAAGTAAATGGCTCCTCTTCTTGCTCTGTTAGTAGTGTGATCTCGCAGCATTTCATTATTCTGTTCTACTTCCTCACAGATTCGCTGCAGTTGTTGGACAATTCTGCTGCAGCTGGCGCTATCCTGAACGTTTTCACACATCGCGGAAAGTTTTTTAGTATTCGATTGCATTGACGTGACTTCCTCCCAGTAGCTCTCCATGTTGTAGAAGGCTATCAGATTCCACTCGTTTACTAATAAGCGAACCTCTCCTAAATTTTCAAAATAAATTCCGGGGTTGGTTTTGAACGGCTTCACTTCGATGGGTTGGCCTTTAGCGAATGGAATGAGTAGACAAGTGAGCAACAAACTTAGCATCGTTGTCCCCATTGATGTTCGAGCTCTTTTCTTGGGAGTTTCGTTGTTTAATTCGCTTGATAGCCGACTGCTGTCTTCCCTTGTTGATCTAGAAGTGCTTCGTTTATGTGTTGACCGTTGCGAACTCTGATAATTCATTTTCTCGTCTGGTGAAGTGCCCTCGGCAGAGTCGTGATCTCCAGATGGGACTTCTATAGGGAGAGGCGCCAATCTGTGAATGGCTCGCCGCACTATCCCTGTAGCCGTGCGGACGTCAGCAACTCGTACAAAATTGTCAGCACCCTTTATTGTCTTTATAATCCGTCCTAGAGGCCATTTCAGTGGGGGAAGATTGTCGTCCTTTATGATGACCATTGTGCCTGGTTGAACATTTTGACATTGTTGTTTCCATTTACTCCGGTGTTGAAGTTGGTTGAGATATTCGGATGACCAACGACGCCAGAACTCATTTTTAACATGAGTTACGAGTTTCCATCGCGTTAACAAGTTGATGTTTGTTGATTGGGCTTTGGCATCTACACATCCTTTCAGTGGTTCCCCAATGAGAAAATGTCCTGGAGTTAGTGCAGCTATGTCGTTTGGATCAGATGACATGGGTGTCATTGGCCTTGAGTTGAGAATGGCTTCTGCCTCGACGATTGCTGTCTCCATTTCTTCATATGTTAGGGATGCTGCTCCCAGCGCACGCTGAAGCAGGTATTTGGCAGATTTTACCGAAGCTTCCCATAGGCCACCAAAGTGTGGTGCTCGTGGGGGTATCATGTGGAAATCGGTTCCTACTTCCATGCATGTCTGCTGAATCTTTGATGTGGATTCACTCGACAACAATTCCTTTTTTAATTCATTGAGTTCATTTTTCGCACCCACGAAATTTGTGGCGTTATCGCAGTAAATGTTGCGGCAATGTCCCCTTCTTCCCATAAACCGCTTCAGAGCCCCTAGAAATCCTTGTGTTGTTAAATCTGTCACGAGTTCCAGATGAATTGCCTTCGTTGAAAAGCAACAAAAGACCGCAATGTAGGACTTTGTCGGCCGCTTCCCTCTGATCTTGTAGTGAGTCCATACAGGACCGCAGAAGTCTACTCCAGAGTTCACAAAAGGTCTGGCTGGCTGAATTCTCTCGGCAGGTAGATTTCCCATTATTTGTGTGAATAACTTTGGTTTCATTCTGGAACATCGAACACAGTTTTTTACTACGGATCGCGAGAGCGTTTTTCCTTTGATGGGCCAAAACGATTGTCTGCTCAATGCTAAGAGCGTTTGAGGACCGGCATGCATGTTCTCCTTGTGTATATCTTCCATTATTAATTTCGTTACCAAATGGGTGTATGGTAATAGAATAGGGTGTTTCGCGTCGAACGAGATGTTAGCTGCTTCTAATCTTCCTCCTACTCGCAAGATCCCTTTCTCGTCTAGAAACGGGGTTAGCGAACTAATTGCACTTGTTTTGGATACCTCTCGATGTTTTCGAATGTGTGAAATGTCGTCGTGCAATTCTGTGCTTTGCATTTCCTTTATAATTACTGATTTCGCATCGTCTAATTCGGTAACTGATGGGACTGCAACTGAATGTGTTTGTTCCCGGCACCATTTCTTGTCGTCATGTGATTGACTCTTTCTGCTGTGTCTCGTGCTGGTTACGAAGCGTAAACAGTATGCCACAATTCGTTGCAGTCTTCGAAATGAATTTCCATGATTTATGTTTTGTAAGATCCCTGTATCCGATGCCTTTGTGGTGCTCACTGTCAGTGATGGCTTTTGCTCACATTTGTTGCGGGCTACATATGGCGCTGGCCATAGTTTCTCTGTGCCATGCAAGAACGTTGGCCCATAGAACCACATATTGCATTGGGCCAGCTTTTCGGGCGCAATTCCTCTAGACAATACATCTGCCGGATTCTCCTTGGATTTCACGTGTCGCCATTGCAGCGCAGAAGTCAGCTTCTGAATTGCTGCAATCCTGTTTGCAACAAATGTTGGCAGCGTTGATGATGTTGATTGAATCCACGCTAGGGTTATCTCTGAATCAGACCAATAGAATGTAGGAGTATCCTTCATCTCGAGGTCCCTTAGAATGCGGCTAGCAAGTTCAGCCCCTAATTTTGCTGCGCATAACTCCAATCGCGGTAGTGTTACTTGTTTCATTGGGGCTACTCTTGATTTGGCACACAGTAATTTGACCACCACAATGTTGTCCTTGTTTGTCGACCTAACATACGCTGCTGCACCGTATGCCTTCTCTGAGGCGTCGCAGAAAATGTGTAACTGAACTGACCTTGGGATTTGTTGAGAGAAGAGATGCCGTGGAAACCGAATATTATTTAGTTCTCTCAGGCCTTCCCGGAAACTGAGCCATTCTGTGTGAAGATCCTGTGGCAAGGCTGCATCCCAGTCGAGCTTTCGGTGCTATAATTTCTGTAAAAATATCTTGGCCATGATGGTTGTTGGTCCCATGATGCCCAGTGGATCAAATAGATGAGCGGTGTCAGAATATATCGTCCTCTTTGTGACCCGGTTTATTTCTGGCCATGAAGTCTTGATCGAAAATAGATCAGATTTTGGCAGCCAAGTGAGCCCGACCGTCTTAATGTGTTCCTCCACCATGTTGTGGAAGTCTAATTGCACTGCCCTTTCGGATTCTGGAATGCTTTCTAAAAGTTTGGGGTGATTAGCGCACCATTTCCTTAGACTGAACCCAGCCGACTTCAGTATGTGTTGCAACTGTTGTTGCAATTCCAAGGCAGTGGATATGCTGTTTGCTCCTGTCAGCACATCATCGACATAAAAATCTCTGGCTAGCGCTGATGCTCCGAGCGTAAATACTTGACCTTGATCTTTTGCCAATTTCTGTAGGCACTTGGTAGCTAAATACGGTGCTGCCGAGGTCCCATAAGTTACAGTTGTTAACTTAAAGCATTTAAGTTTCCGATTAGGATCTTCCCGCCACCAGATCAACTGATACCGTTGATCCTCTTCATGGACGCAAATCTGCCGATACATTTTCTCTATATCGGCTGTGAATACATATTTTGGGAGTCGAAATCTCAGCAGAATTGAGAATACATCGTCTTGCACTGTTGGGCCGATTCCGAGGAGCGCATTCAATGAAAGGTTCGACGAGGTTTTCGCAGACCCGTCGAAGATCACTCTTAACTTTGTTGTTAAACTATCTGGGCGCACAACACAGTGGTGCGGGAGGAAGAAATATGGCTTTTTGATTGTAGCAATGTTGACTTCTTGCATATGTCCGAGTCGTAAATACTCGTTCATAAAGTCTACGTATTGTGATTTTAGTTCTGGATGCTTCATTAGTTTTCGTTCTAAGGCCATGAATTTGTGATAGGCGATGTCTTTGGATTCACCCAATCGATCAGAAGGTTGAAAAAATGGAAGCCGCACTATGAAACGGCCATTAGATCCTCTTGTGGTAGTCTCCTTAAAATGTGCTTCACAATATCTCTGTTCATTTGTGAATTGCTCTTCCTCATTGTTTGTCCCTTCAAGCTTCCAAAACTTTTCAATTTGATGATCCAGTCTTTCATCTTCGCTGCAGATGCCACATGTTGCTGTTATTTTTGGAATCTTTTGGACATTACCTGCGACAGTCCAATCGAACGCAGTGTTTTGCATTATCGGCAAATTCTCTCCCAACTTGATTTGTCCTACAGACAAAATTGTGAAAAATAACTCTGCTCCTATCAGAATATCAATGGTTGCAGGGTTGTAAAATTCTGGATCCGCTAATTTAATGTTTTTTGGGAGATTCCATGATTGGATGTCGATTATGTGTGTAGGTTGCGGCGAAATGATCTTCGGCAACACGTGTGCCTCGACTCTTGTTGTGAATCCATTAATTGGTGATTTGATTAGCACATTCACCCTTCGTTGAGTGCGCTGTTTGCGCTGACCGATTACCTCGATCTGCAGCGAGTCTGCCACTCCATGCAACTGCAATTTTCGAGTCACTTCCTCGGTGATAAGATTCAATTGTGAGCCTGAATCCAATATTGGTCTGTAAAACGTGGTTACTTATTAAAACCATCAAGATGGTTACAACACATTTTCTATTAAACGTGTTTTCTTAATAATGAGCATGCAACATGAGTATTTATTATGAAAAGGTCTTACTTAATATTTTCATAATGACACTTGATACTTATTTTATATAAAACGTGGTTACTTATTAAAACCATCAAGATGGTTATAACACGCTTCATAATTTTCATTCTCGTTCCTGACAAAATTTTCGCTTAAAGAAAATGGGATCGACCCAAAGTGCTCTCTTAATAATGAGCATGCAACATGAGTATTTATTATGAAAAGGTCTTACTTAATATTTTCATAATGCCACTTGATACTTATTTTATATAAAACGTGGTTGCTTATTAAAACCATCAAGATGGTTATAAAACATTTTCTATTAAACGTGTTTTCTTAATAATGAGCATGCAACATGAGTATTTATTATGAAAAGGTCTTACTTAATATTTTCATAATGCCACTTGATACTTATTTTATATAAAACGTGGTTACTTATTAAAACCATCAAGATGGTTATAAAACATTTTCTATTAAACGTGTTTTCTTAATAATGAGCATGCAACATGAGTATTTATTATGAAAAGGTCTTACTTAATATTTTCATAATGCCACTTGATACTTATTTTATATAAAACGTGGTTACTTATTAAAACCGTCAAGATGGTTACAACACATTTTCTATTAAACGTGTTTTCTTAATAATGAGCATGCAACATGAGTATTTATTACCAAAAGGTCTTACTTAATATTTTCATAATGCCACTTGATACTTATTTTATATAAAACGTGGTTACTTATTAAAACCATCAAGATGGTTACAACACATTTTCTATTAAACGTGTTTTCTTAATAATGAGCATGCAACATGAGTATTTATGATGAAAAGGTCTTACTTAATATTATCATAATGCCACTTGATACTTATTTTATATAAAACGTGGTTACTTATTAAAACCATCAAGATGGTTACAACACATTTTCTATTAAACGTGTTTTCTTAATAATGAGCATGCAACATGAGTATTTATTATGAAAAGGCCTTACTTAATATTTTCATAATGCCACTTGATACTTATTTTATATAAAACGTGGTTACTTATTAAAACCATCAAGATGGTTATAACACGCTTTATAATTTTCATTCTCGTTCCTGACAAAATTTTCGCTTAAAAAAAATGGGATCGACCCAAAGTGCTTTCTTAATAATGAGCATGCAACATGAGTATTTATTATGAAAAGGTCTTACTTAATATTTTCATAATGCCACTTGATACTTTTTTTTATATAAAACGTGGTTGCTTATTAAAACCATCAAGATGGTTATAAAACATTTCCTATTAAACGTGTTTTCTTAAGAATGAGCATGCAACATGAGTATTTATTATGAAAAGGTCTTACTTAATATTTTCATAATGTCACTTGATACTTATTTTATATAAAACGTGGTTACTTATTAAAACCATCAAGATGGTTATAACACATTTTCTATTAAACGTGTTTTCTTAATAATGAGCATGCAACATGAGTATTTATTATGAAAAGGTCTTACTTAATATTTTCATAATGCCACTTGATACTTATTTTATATAAAACGTGGTTACTTATTAAAACCATCAAGATGGTTATAACACATTTTCTATTAAACGTGTTTTCTTAATAATGAGCATGCAACATGACTATTTATTACGAAAAGGTCTTACTTAATATTTTCATAATGCCACTTGATACTTATTTTATATAAAACGTGGTTACTTATTAAAACCATCAAGATGGTTATAAAACATTTTCTATTAAACGTGTTTTCTTAATAATGAGCATGCAACATGAGTATTTATTATGAAAAGGTCTTACTTAATATTTTCATAATGCCACTTGATACTTATTTTATATAAAACGTGGTTACTTATTAAAAACATCAAGATGATTACAACACATTTTCTATTAATGTTTTCTTAATAATGAGCATGCAACATGAGTATTTATTACGAAAAGGTCTTACTTAATATTTTCATAATGCCACTTGATACTTATTTTATATAAAACGTGCTTACTTATTAAAACCATCAAGATGGTTATAACACATTTTCTATTAAACGTGTTTTCTTAATAATGAGCATGCAAAATGAGTATTTATTACGAAAAAGTCTTACTTAATATTTTCATAATGCCACTTGATACTTATTTTATATAAAACGTGGTTACTTATTAAAACCATCAAGATGGTTATAACACATTTTCTATTAAACATGAGTATTTATTATGAAAAGGTCTGTAACGAGGCAAAATCTCGTTACACTAGGAATTGTAGTAAAATCAAAATAAACGTTGTAAAAAGTAAAAAGTTGGCAAATCTAAGGAAAAAATGTACTCCACGCAAATCACCGCTGCTAGCACTCGAACCCAGAGCTGCTGGAGCAATTTTTTCCTTCACCGTATAATTCACGATCACAGTTCGAAAGGAAGATATAAGAACTCCACAGTGATCGCTGAAGCCGAGATCCGTCCCGACCTGAAGCGCGACAATATCCGCCCAGGTCTTCCCGTGTTGGCAGAGTAAGCGTGCTGAGCCGAAAACCAATAGTACCGTACCGTGTTGGCAGAGTAAGCGTGCTGAGCCGAAAACCAACTCCCCACAATCCGACTGTTTCGATCGAGAGCTTTTTCTCAACCGGAGATAAAGGTTCTTGTACCTTATCTCAATGTCGCGTGCAAACGGTTCTTGTTACCACTTGCACTGTGCTGTAATGTGAGCCTCAAAAGACTCAATGTTTAATTACGCGAATATTGACTGAGAAATCGACTGAACAGAAGGACTTAAATTGACTACGAAATGACAGCTAAAACAACTGAAAACTGACTGAACTTTATTGATTGCAAACATATTTAAATACAATTAATTTTCTTACGACTAATTTCTTACAACTATTGATTTCTGTTTGCGAAATTATGGTTGGTACCCGTTTGCGACATAGCTTCAGTAAATTCGGGCGTGCGAGTTAGACCGCCTTCACTTTAGCGCAATTTGCAGTTTGGCGCTTCCGCGGTCACCGCCCTAGGTTTTTGTTATGAATCATAACATACTGCCCGCCCAACGAATAACAGTAGTTTCGACTTAATCTAAATCCTATATTACGCTGCAGCTTCTGTGCTAAATTCTGAAGTCCACACGGAATTCGTTTAATGTGTCATCTGTTGGAGTAGGTCCGGATTCCTCGTTTGTTGGTTTGATTTGTCGAGGTCGAGGTCGAGGTTTTCGCCTAGCTTTGGTGGTGTAGCATTTCCACGTGAGGTAACTTGCGCTTATGATTGCGAGCGCTAATGTCGCATATCTAATAGTAAACTGATGAATGTCTTGGGCTGGCATTTGTGCATCTATTTCTGCATCCGTTTGCATTAACTGCCGCTGAACATTGTCCAGGTCAGTTGATTTCGATTGATAATGCATTTTAAATTGCGGTATTGCGGTGTTGTTTGTATTCTGAATTACGGAAGTAATATTTGCTGGCGGCATATATGACATCTTGGTGATCGTGGGGAAAATGCTATGACCGTGACTTGTCACCAGTGGTTGTTTTATTGTGCAACTACTGGATATTTTCAATGTCCCAGATCCACTCAAGATGTGTTGACTGGTGTTGCTCCCACATACTGGATTGAGTGTAGTTGCCGTTTCCAGGACGTAGATCCAATGGTTAGGATTTTGAAGCTGGATCCAATGCTCTCCTCCTGGTACTGTGACCATTTTGCAGGATGTTCCTTGGTGCATGTTGTTTAGCAGATTTATTTCGCAGGCGTTGAATTGCGATCCTCTGCTGTATATGGGGTGCTTTTGCTTGCACAACTGTTTACCTTCCACTATTGTAATGCAGAAATGCAACTCGTCTTCAGTTAAAGCATAATATTGGTTTCTATGAAGATTAACCACTATGTATGGTGTTGATGGTTGGATGGCAACAAAGGTGTTGTTGAGTTTTGTTGGCACTGGGATGACCTTGAATAGCTCAAATTCCTCCGTTGTTATTAAGGGCAGGTTTATGCGAAAGATGATTTGCTTCGGCATTACTCTTCCTTCTGTGCTTGCCAAGCTGTACAATTTCAATACGTTGTCTTCTTTAACTGGGAAACTGAGCGAGTTGGGAAGGTATTTTTTTATCTTTTTGATTTCTGCTGCGAGTTGTGCTGGTGTAATTAATTGACTGTTGAGCTTTTCGTGATGGCAGTCTGTTAGGACTTCGATCATATTTGTTTGAATCCGTTGCAAATTAAATGCTTGCAACATCACTTGGAGTGTTAATGATGTGAATACGTGTGAAACTCTCTCTTGGTAGAGGACTTGGTCTATGTTTTTTATGTGTTCAGACATTTTTTCGAGATGTATATCCAAGTCTTTGAACTGCAACTGTACTGTTTCCTGATCCCTTTTCATGATATTAATGGTGGTGTCAATTATGGATGTATGGTTTCTTAACAACTGAACGATATGAGCGTCGTTGTTCTGAAGGGATTTTATTGTTTCAGCCATTTCTTCTGCGTACTTAGAATCTAGGACTCCAAAGAGAGCACTTGCCATGTTTCCGACGAAGTTAATGGCTCCTCTTCTTGCTCTGTTAGTAGTGTGATCTCGCAGCATTTCATTATTCTGTTCTACTTCCTCACAGATTCGCTGCAGTTGTTGGACAATTCTGCTGCAGCTGGCGCTATCCTGAACGTTTTCACACATCGCGGAAAGTTTTTTAGTATTCGATTGCATTGACGTGACTTCCTCCCAGTAGCTCTCCATGTTGTAGAAGGCTATCAGATTCCACTCGTTTACTAATAAGCGAACCTCTCCTAAATTTTCAAAATAAATTCCGAGGTTGGTTTTGAACGGCTTCACTTCGATGGGTTTACCTCTAGCGAATGGAATGAGTAGACAAGTGAGCAACAAACTTAGCATCGTTGTCCCCATTGATGTTCGAGCTCTTTTCTTGGGAGTTTCGTTGTTTAATTCGCTTGATAGCCGACTGCTGTCTTCCCTTGTTGATCTAGAAGTGCTTCGTTTATGTGTTGACCGTTGCGAACTCTGATAATTCATTTTCTCGTCTGGTGAAGTGCCCTCGGCAGAGTCGTGATCTCCAGATGGGACTTCTATAGGGAGAGGCGCCAATCTGTGAATGGCTCGCCGCACTATCCCTGTAGCCGTGCGGACGTCAGCAACTCGTACAAAATTGTCAGCACCCTTTATTGTCTTTATAATCCGTCCTAGAGGCCATTTCAGTGGGGGAAGATTGTCGTCCTTTATGATGACCATTGTGCCTGGTTGAACATTTTGACATTGTTGTTTCCATTTACTCCGGTGTTGAAGTTGGTTGAGATATTCGGATGACCAACGACGCCAGAACTCATTTTTAACATGAGTTACGAGTTTCCATCGCGTTAACAAGTTGATGTTTGTTGATTGGGCTTTGGCATCTACACATCCTTTCAGTGGTTCCCCAATGAGAAAATGTCCTGGAGTTAGTGCAGCTATGTCGTTTGGATCAGATGACATGGGTGTCATTGGCCTTGAGTTGAGAATGGCTTCTGCCTCG
The DNA here is from genome assembly GCA_963082835.1 of Leptogaster cylindrica. Classification (NCBI taxonomy): domain Eukaryota; kingdom Metazoa; phylum Arthropoda; class Insecta; order Diptera; family Asilidae; genus Leptogaster; species Leptogaster cylindrica. The sequence goes on from OY720108.1 coordinate 12,306,998, forward strand.
ACGATTGCTGTCTCCATTTCTTCATATGTTAGGGATGCTGCTCCCAGCGCACGCTGAAGCAGGTATTTGGCAGATTTTACCGAAGCTTCCCATAGGCCACCAAAGTGTGGTGCTCGTGGGGGTATCATGTGGAAATCGGTTCCTACTTCCATGCATGTCTGCTGAATCTTTGATGTGGATTCACTCGACAACAATTCCTTTTTTAATTCATTGAGTTCATTTTTCGCACCCACGAAATTTGTGGCGTTATCGCAGTAAATGTTGCGGCAATGTCCCCTTCTTCCCATAAACCGCTTCAGAGCCCCTAGAAATCCTTGTGTTGTTAAATCTGTCACGAGTTCCAGATGAATTGCCTTCGTTGAAAAGCAACAAAAGACCGCAATGTAGGACTTTGTCGGCCGCTTCCCTCTGATCTTGTAGTGAGTCCATACAGGACCGCAGAAGTCTACTCCAGAGTTCACAAAAGGTCTGGCTGGCTGAATTCTCTCGGCAGGTAGATTTCCCATTATTTGTGTGAATAACTTTGGTTTCATTCTGGAACATCGAACACAGTTTTTTACTACGGATCGCGAGAGCGTTTTTCCTTTGATGGGCCAAAACGATTGTCTGCTCAATGCTAAGAGCGTTTGAGGACCGGCATGCATGTTCTCCTTGTGTATATCTTCCATTATTAATTTCGTTACCAAATGGGTGTATGGTAATAGAATAGGGTGTTTCGCGTCGAACGAGATGTTAGCTGCTTCTAATCTTCCTCCTACTCGCAAGATCCCTTTCTCGTCTAGAAACGGGGTTAGCGAACTAATTGCACTTGTTTTGGATACCTCTCGATGTTTTCGAATGTGTGAAATGTCGTCGTGCAATTCTGTGCTTTGCATTTCCTTTATAATTACTGATTTCGCATCGTCTAATTCGGTAACTGATGGGACTGCAACTGAATGTGTTTGTTCCCGGCACCATTTCTTGTCGTCATGTGATTGACTCTTTCTGCTGTGTCTCGTGCTGGTTACGAAGCGTAAACAGTATGCCACAATTCGTTGCAGTCTTCGAAATGAATTTCCATGATTTATGTTTTGTAAGATCCCTGTATCCGATGCCTTTGTGGTGCTCACTGTCAGTGATGGCTTTTGCTCACATTTGTTGCGGGCTACATATGGCGCTGGCCATAGTTTCTCTGTGCCATGCAAGAACGTTGGCCCATAGAACCACATATTGCATTGGGCCAGCTTTTCGGGCGCAATTCCTCTAGACAATACATCTGCCGGATTCTCCTTGGATTTCACGTGTCGCCATTGCAGCGCAGAAGTCAGCTTCTGAATTGCTGCAATCCTGTTTGCAACAAATGTTGGCAGCGTTGATGATGTTGATTGAATCCACGCTAGGGTTATCTCTGAATCAGACCAATAGAATGTAGGAGTATCCTTCATCTCGAGGTCCCTTAGAATGCGGCTAGCAAGTTCAGCCCCTAATTTTGCTGCGCATAACTCCAATCGCGGTAGTGTTACTTGTTTCATTGGGGCTACTCTTGATTTGGCACACAGTAATTTGACCACCACAATGTTGTCCTTGTTTGTCGACCTAACATACGCTGCTGCACCGTATGCCTTCTCTGAGGCGTCGCAGAAAATGTGTAACTGAACTGACCTTGGGATTTGTTGAGAGAAGAGATGCCGTGGAAACCGAATATTATTTAGTTCTCTCAGGCCTTCCCGGAAACTGAGCCATTCTGTGTGAAGATCCTGTGGCAAGGCTGCATCCCAGTCGAGCTTTCGGTGCTATAATTTCTGTAAAAATATCTTGGCCATGATGGTTGTTGGTCCCATGATGCCCAGTGGATCAAATAGATGAGCGGTGTCAGAATATATCGTCCTCTTTGTGACCCGGTTTATTTCTGGCCATGAAGTCTTGATCGAAAATAGATCAGATTTTGGCAGCCAAGTGAGCCCGACCGTCTTAATGTGTTCCTCCACCATGTTGTGGAAGTCTAATTGCACTGCCCTTTCGGATTCTGGAATGCTTTCTAAAAGTTTGGGGTGATTAGCGCACCATTTCCTTAGACTGAACCCAGCCGACTTCAGTATGTGTTGCAACTGTTGTTGCAATTCCAAGGCAGTGGATATGCTGTTTGCTCCTGTCAGCACATCATCGACATAAAAATCTCTTGCTAGCGCTGATGCTCCGAGCGTAAATGCTTGACCTTGATCTTTTGCCAATTTCTGTAGGCACTTGGTAGCTAAATACGGTGCTGCCGAGGTCCCATAAGTTACAGTTGTTAACTTAAAGCATTTAAGTTTCCGATTAGGATCTTCCCGCCACCAGATCAACTGATACCGTTGATCCTCTTCATGGACGCAAATCTGCCGATACATTTTCTCTATATCGGCTGTGAATACATATTTTGGGAGTCGAAATCTCAGCAGAATTGAGAATACATCGTCTTGCACTGTTGGGCCGATTCCGAGGAGCGCATTCAATGAAAGGTTCGACGAGGTTTTCGCAGACCCGTCGAAGATCACTCTTAACTTTGTTGTTAAACTATCTGGGCGCACAACACAGTGGTGCGGGAGGAAGAAATATGGCTTTTTGATTGTAGCAATGTTGACTTCTTGCATATGTCCGAGTCGTAAATACTCGTTCATAAAGTCTACGTATTGTGATTTTAGTTCTGGATGCTTCATTAGTTTTCGTTCTAAGGCCATGAATTTGTGATAGGCGATGTCTTTGGATTCACCCAATCGATCAGAAGGTTGAAAAAATGGAAGCCGCACTATGAAACGGCCATTAGATCCTCTTGTGGTAGTCTCCTTAAAATGTGCTTCACAATATCTCTGTTCATTTGTGAATTGCTCTTCCTCATTGTTTGTCCCTTCAAGCTTCCAAAACTTTTCAATTTGATGATCCAGTCTTTCATCTTCGCTGCAGATGCCACATGTTGCTGTTATTTTTGGAATCTTTTGGACATTACCTGCGACAGTCCAATCGAACGCAGTGTTTTGCATTATCGGCAAATTCTCTCCCAACCTGATTTGTCCTACAGACAAAATTGTGAAAAATAACTCTGCTCCTATCAGAATATCAATGGTTGCAGGGTTGTAAAATTCTGGATCCGCTAATTTAATGTTTTTTGGGAGATTCCATGATTGGATGTCGATTATGTGTGCAGGTTGCGGCGAAATGATCTTCGGCAACACGTGTGCCTCGACTCTTGTTGTGAATCCATTAATTGGTGATTTGATTAGCACATTCACCCTTCGTTGAGTGCGCTGTTTGCGCTGACCGATTACCTCGATCTGCAGCGAGTCTGCCACTCCATGCAACTGCAATTTTCGAGTCACTTCCTCGGTGATAAGATTCAATTGTGAGCCTGAATCCAATATTGCTCTGCAACTTAATGATTTCCCATTTTCCGCTTGCAACGTTACTATAGCTGTGCCCAGCATGATGTAGCCTCGTGTGTTGTGCTGAGATTGGGACGGTAAGGATACTGGTTGTATTTCTTCTTGATTGTTGATCTCAGAAGCCACTGCACTAGATGCTTGCTCATCTGTGCCCTTGCGAACAGGCCTGAGAACTTACGATTCTTTCCTCCAAATGCAGCAGAGTATTGTGTTTTTTCGTGCATTTTCGGCAATTCGATGCTGCGCATTCGGCAGCTACATGACCTTTTTTCAGGCAATTGACACACATTTTTGCATTTCTGACCCAATTTAACCGCTTAGACGGAGTGAATTGCAAAAATGCTTCGCAAGCGAATAGTGAATGAGCTTTTTTGCAGAGCGGGCATTGCAATTGTGAGGTCGATGACGCTAGGGATTTGAATAATGGCTTTCTGGAGTTGTCGTGATTGCTTGATTTGTCTTTTTTTCCTAACGCCTCGAGTGACTGAAATCTTGATTCCAGAAATCGGAGAAATTCCTTCATGGTTTGTATATTCTTGGGCTCTTTTAACGACTGCTCATATAGTATATGCGTGCCCTTGTCCAGCTTCGCAATGAAAATGTGCAAAAGCAGCGGATCCCACTGTGTGATCGGGATCCCCATGTTCTCTATTGCCAAAAGACATTCTTGTGTAATGTCATGGAGCATTTTAATTGAAGCAGCGCTATCAGCCGTGACTGCTGGCTGTGACAGCAATTTGCTAAGAAATGCCGAGGCTATTAACCTTTTGTTTTCATATCTTTCAGTGACGATTCGCCAAGCAGTATCATAATTGGATTCTGAAATCGTGAGGTGTCGTATTAATCTCTCCGCTTCTCCGTGAAGACTTGTTTTTAAATACCACATTTTTTGGCACTTTGCAATCTGCTGACTGTCGACCACCTCCGAAAAGAGGTCATGAAATTGTGTCCATTTTAAGTAGTCCCCATCAAATTTTGGAAGAACTATTTTCGGTAACCTCATGACTGAGGATGCTCCAGATGTATTCTGAGGAACGGTATCCGCTGTGTCGCGGTCGCTTCGTTGATGCCCGAATTTAACTTTTCTGCTAGCTCAATTTGAGCGTCTTGCACGTCTTGTTCGAGAGTTAGAAATCTTTCCTCATCGTATTCTGCACCAATGAAAGATCCTATTCCCATGATTTCATGATGTAACATCTCCGCCTGTTCCCAACCTTGTTGGATTCTTGCCTTTTTAATTTCATAAAACTGGAGAGATCGTGTCTGATCATGTGTGCGTAAACTATTTAGTGTTCTGGTCAGCGACTCAAGAACAGCACGCTGCTTCCGAATTAGCACCATTGCCGCTGCTTCTGAGTTACCGTCGTTATCTTGATCCTTGGTCGGCACATTGTCATTTCCTGCGATCCCAGGCTGGGAATTTCCTTCATCGCCTGTTTTGGAATTTTCCTTGACTCCCGCTGCCTTCAGCTCCCATGCCTTCTGAAGATCCGTCATATGCTGACGCGTCTGCTCATAGATGGCTCGAATACTATTGTAATAATCGTTAGCGAAGTACGGATGTTCGAGATTTGCGCCAAATTCCCTGATTTGGGTGTCTGTGGCATCAAATTTTGTTCAGTTGTCATCAAGTTCGGAACGCTTCCTTTGCAGATAGTTGATGTTTTTACGGCTCATAGAATCCTTGCCGTAGTTCGAGCATAAACGACAGATCTCGTCTCCGATCTCCTTTTGAGCCTTTGCGAGTTCGTCTAGACTCATGTTGTCTATTTGTCCTGACTGTTCCTTGATGAACGGAGTTGCGTAGAGTATAGAGATTAATGGATGATGTAGTTGTGATCGCTTGTCGGATCACGTCGGGGTCACCAATGTTTCGATCGAGAGCTTTTTCTCAACCGGAGATAAAGGTTCTTGTACCTTATCTCAATGTCGCGTGCAAACGGTTCTTGTTACCACTTGCACTGTGCTGTAATGTGAGCCTCAAAAGACTCAATGTTTAATTACGCGAATATTGACTGAGAAATCGACTGAACAGAAGGACTTAAATTGACTACGAAATGACAGCTAAAACAACTGAAAACTGACTGAACTTTATTGATTGCAAACATATTTAAATACAATTAATTTTCTTACGACTAATTGCTTACAACTATTGATTTCTGTTTGCGAAATTATGGTTGGTACCCGTTTGCGACATAGCTTAAGTAAATTCGGGCGTGCGAATTAGACCGCCTTCACTTTAGCGCAATCATAACACCGACCGTATTGGCAGAGTAAGCGAGTTGAGCCGAAAACCAATAGTACCGTACCGTGTTGGCAGAGTAAGCGTGCTGAGCCGAAAACCAACTTCCCGATCCCATTAGAAACCGCCAGGGAAAGCCCTAAGTTAGACAGTAGCAATCATTTGTATTAGCTGATAGTAGGAAGAAGTAGTAAATAAGTAGAATTGTACACGATAGGAGAAAGGAAACAATAAATAACCTACAAGAGGACACCACCTGTTTATATTCTCCACTACAACTACCCAGGCGAGACAGGCTTGTCTCAGAAATTTATTTTGTACGGGGCCCCGACGAAAAACCCCGTTACAAAATTGGCGCCCGAGCAGGGACCGTGTCCAAGATAGACAAGACCGCACATATTAGAAACCGTGTCCAAAATAGACGAAACCGCGTCCGAGATAGAAGAAACCGAATAGACCGAAAGGACAAGATGACAAACGGAAAAGGAGAGAAGACTGGAGTCAACTGGATTTACCGGCTAAGCAAAGAGGACCTAGCAGCCGCGCTAGAGGAGCACAGACTCGATGCATCAGGCACCGTCGATGAGATGAGGAAGCGGTTAAGCACACATCTCAAACCGATGGCAGAACCAGCACCCACGCCACCCACACAAGGAAGTTGAGAAGGGACCACCTCAGCGACGAACGAAACCGCGAACGTCGATCATACAAATGTGGAAATACTGGACCGAGCGAGGAAGTGGAATATGCACTTCGATGGCAGCGGGGACGCAGTAGCATTTGTCGAGAGGGTAGAAGAGTTGGCCACCAGTTATCTCATGCGCGAAGACAAACTGATCATAGCCTTGCCAGAACTGCTCCGTGGTAATGCGCTACTATGGTTCCGTAACAACCGCAATGGATGGAGCACGTGGAAAGATTCTCTGCAGCAGTTCCAAGCCTTCTTTTACCCAGCAGGATACCGCCAGAAACTGCTAGAGCAAATAGTCGCTCGCAAGCAGAAAGAGGGGGAAAGCGCTAGAACTTTCGTCACCGAGCTGCAAACTCTGATGAGACGCAACTCCGAATTCTCCGCCTCCCGGGAGCTCGATGGCATCTATGAGAACTTAAGATACGAATACAAGTACTACGTGCGCAGATACGACTTCAACAGCCTGGACGAACTATTAGAAGCGTGCGACCAGTTCCAGAGCCTCCGACGAGAAGAAAAGAAGAGCAAACCGCGTGACCAGGCAAGACCAGGACCGTCAAGACAAATATGCACACTGGCCAACTACAACCGAAACACCTGCTGCTGGAATTGTAGGCAAGCAGGACACCGAAGGGGACAATGCCGAGGGCTGAGGATTCTATTCTGCTCATATTGTGGCTCCGAGGGCATTCAAACCCGTGAATGTCCATTCCGACCCAACCGAAAAAGCGAGTGCCGCCAGGGAACCCGCCCCACTCGCACCAGCCCAAGTACCACAGAAGCTACAGACGATACAGCCAACAACCGCTTCTTTATACCTCTGAATGCACACGGCCTCGTAATAAAAGCGCTTGTCGACACTGGAGCAGCTACATCGTACATCTCCAGCCGCCTCACCGGTGCATTGCGAAAGAAAGGGTTCACGCCAGTAACAGTAGCCATAGATACTGTCAAAACGGCCAATATCCACAAGGTACGCATCTCGGAAGCTGTTAAGTTAAAATTCTCGGTGAAGCAGCAACAGTTCACCCATGACTTTGCAATATTACCAGGTCTTGGGGAAGAAGCCATTATCAGAATGGACCTAATGCTAGTAACAGGCTTAAGAATGCGAACGTTAGGGCAAGATCTAAGCCCGACCAAAGCCCAAAGCGAAATCGCTAGCCTAAGTACCGAGACTTCCGCCCTACTACGGGATATTGAAGAACAAGAAACGGCTCTGCCCAACAATTTAGCTTCAGTAACCCAGCTCACCGAACACCGGAACCGAGTCCCTATGGCCAAACGAATTACCGCTCACGTCAAAGATCTGAAAGCAGCAGCCGAGGATCAGTTAACACAAAGTCATGGAAGAAGCGACACAGAGAAAACCAAACCAACCCCAGTTAATCACCGGCAAGAAAGTACGACCCCCGGCACCCCTACGGGGTCGAACCCAGTTTCTGGCCACAACACCGCCACCCAAAGCCCGGAGACCGACCAAACTAGGGCCGATACCCCGCACCACTTCCAAGACCAGCCGGCTACTAAACCGTCAGGCCAAGGTGCAACCCAGGCCACCCAACCGCCGAGAAGCCGAAACACAAGGCCCAGGAGCAGTCGCCAACGTAGCCTCCGAAGTACCCCCGGTCCCAGAACCACCACCACCAACCCGTGCGCCGCCCAAAATACCCCCACCGACAACACAACTAGCCCCGAAACCGGACAAAACGGCAGCCTCAACAGCCACAGTGAAGACTGTGCAGCCACCGGCCCGAACCAGACGACCGACAACCCCCACGGCACAACCCACACCCCTGCCAGCGAAATCCCACCGAGCCTACAGACCCGGAAAGAAGAGGGCCCACCGCATCCATCACACCGGAGCCAAGGCATACCGGCTCAGAACCTTGGATGGCACCATCCGCATCCCCCAGAGGCCAAGCGACGAAGCAGGCCAATAAAAATTAAATTAAAATGTTGATGAAATGAAATGTAAATAAAAAGCAAAGAGTATAATATAAGTTTGAAATAAACAAAACATAGGAAAGATAGAATAGTTTCAAATTAGTAGTTAGAAGATCGGTGGCGATCCTCTAGGAAGTGAGGGGGGGATGTAACGAGGCAAAATCTCGTTACACTAGGAATTGTAGTAAAATCAAAATAAACGTTGTAAAAAGTAAAAAGTTGGCAAATCTAAGGAAAAAATGGACTCCACGCAAATCACCGCTGCTAGCACTCGAACCCAGAGCTGCTGGAGCAATTTTTTCCTTCACCGTATAATTCACGATCACAGTTCGAAAGGAAGATATAAGAACTCCACAGTGATCGCTGAAGCCGAGATCCGTCCCGGCCTGAAGCGCGACAATATCCGCCCAGGTCTTCCCGTGTTGGCAGTGTGATGATGGGATGCGCCCCTTGCAAAGTATGCTTGTAAAAGCTAGGCTCTGATTGTTGGGGTTTGGCCGCTTGAAAAAGCTGGCTTTAGGTGAGTTCTTGGCCGCTTGAAAAGCTGGCTCTGGGAGAGGTTTCTTTTGGCCGCTTGAAAAAGCTGGCTCTAGGAGTGGTTTTTTGGCCGCTTGAAAAGCTGGCTCTGGGCGAGGGTTCTAGAAAGAAAACGCTACAAAGGTTCGATCTAGACTCTCTGTTTATTCTAAATTTCTTCCTAAATTTATACATCGTTGCTTATCCCTACTCCTTACGTAAATTAAGTTTCCTATGCTTACGCTAGTTGTTACACATGTCGTAAGTGACCCTTTTCCCAATCATAAATCATCAATTATTATTAGTTCGTATGCGCAATGACTTCACTTGCCGATATTGCATTTAATTGCACATCTTGCAATTTTGTGTGAACCATGCCAACCGAAACTTGACCTCGGCTTAGCACATGGCCGAGCCGGTAAGTGCATGCCGCATGGTGCTCGTTGTTTACGGTGGTGTCATGTGTTTATGTGTTTTTGTTTACCTCGAGCGGCAACAAACTTGATTGCTTTAGGGTTGACGATCTTTTTGTTTACCATGGTTTCCATGGTGATCGTCACCTTCATGAATTGCTCGTCGAGTGTAAATCAAAACAACATGACGCATTGTAAAATTGTATCACAGCAGAGTAAGCGTGCTGACCCGAAAACCAACTTCCCGCAATCCGTACCGTGTTGGCAGAGTAAGCGTGCTGAGCCGAAAACCAACTCCCCACAATCCGACCGAATTGGCAGAGTAAGCGAGTTGAGCCGAAAACCAATAGTACCGTACCGTGTTGGCAGAGTAAGCGTGCTGAGCCGAAAACCAACTCCCCACAATCCGACCGAATTGGCAGAGTAAGCGAGTTGAGCCGAAAACCAATAGTACCGTACCGTGTTGGCAGAGTAAGCGTGCTGAGCCGAAAACCAACTCCCCACAATCCGACCGTATTGGCAGAGTAAGCGAGTTGAGCCGAAAACCAATAGTACCGTACCGTGTTGGCAGAGTAAGCGTGCTGAGCCGAAAACCAACTTCCCGATCCCATTAGAAACCGCCAGGGAAAGCCCTAAGTTAGACAGTAGCAATCATTTGTATTAGCTGATAGTAGGAAGAAGTAGTAAATAAGTAGAATTGTACACGATAGGAGAAAGGAAACAATAAATAACCTACAAGAGGACACCACCTGTTTATATTCTCCACTACAACTACCCAGGCGAGACAGGCTTGTCTCAGAAATTTATTTTGTACGGGGCCCCGACGAAAAACCCCGTTACAGGTCTTACTTAATATTTTCATAATGCCACTTGATACTTATTTTATATAAAACGTGGTTACTTATTAAAACCATCAAGATGGTTATAACACATTTTCTATTAAACGTGTTTTCTTAATAATGAGCATGCAATATGAGTATTTATTATGAAAAGGTCTTACTTAATATTTTCATAATGCCACTTGATACTTATTTTATATAAAACGTGGTTACTTATTAAAACCATCAAGATGGTTATAACACATTTTCTATTAAACGTGTTTTCTTAATAATGAGCATGCAACATGAGTATTTATTACGAAAAGGTCTTACTTAATATTTTCATAATGCCACTTGATACTTATTTTATATAAAACGTGGTTACTTATTAAAACCATCAAGATGGTTATAACACATTTTCTATTAAACGTGTTTTCTTAATAATGAGCATGCAACATGAGTATTTATTACGAAAAGGTCTTACTTAATATTTTCATAATGCCACTTGATACTTATTTTATATAAAACGTGGTTACTTATTAAAACCATCAAGATGGTTATAAAACATTTTCTATTAAACGTGTTTTCTTAATAATGAGCATGCAACATGAGTATTTATTATGAAAAGGTCTTACTTAATATTTTCATAATGCCACTTGATACTTATTTTATATAAAACGTGGTTGCTTATTAAAACCATCAAGATGGTTATAAAACATTTTCTATTAAACGTGTTTTCTTAATAATGAGCATGCAACATGAGTATTTATTATGAAAAGGTCTTACTTAATATTTTCATAATGCCAATTGATACTTATTTTATATAAAACGTGGTTACTTATTAAAACCATCAAGATGGTTATAACACATTTTCTATTAAACGTGTTTTCTTAATAATGAGCATGCAACATGAGTATTTATTACGAAAAGGTCTTACTTAATATTTTCATAATGCCTCTTGATACTTATTTTATATAATACGTGGTTACTTATTAAAACCATCAAGATGGTTATAACACGCTTTATAATTTTCATTCTCGTTCCTGACAAAATTTTCGCTTAAAAAAAATGGGATCGACCCAAAGTGCTTTCTTAATAATGAGAATGCAACATGAGTATTTATTATGAAAAGGTCTTACTTAATATTTTCATACTGCCACTTGATACTTTTTTTTATATAAAACGTGGTTGCTTATTAAAACCATCAAGATGGTTATAAAACATTTCCTATTAAACGTGTTTTCTTAATAATGAGCATGCAACATGAGTATTTATTATGAAAAGGTCTTACTTAATATTTTCATAATGCCACTTGATACTTATTTTATATAAAACGTGGTTGCTTATTAAAACCATCAAGATGGTTATAAAACATTTTCTATTAAACGTGTTTTCTTAATAATGAGCATGCAACATGAGTATTTATTATGAAAAGGTCTTACTTAATATTTTCATAATGCCACTTGATACTTATTTTATATAAAACGTGGTTACTTATTAAAACCATCAAGATGGTTATAACACATTTTCTATTAAACGTGTTTTCTTAATAATGAGCATGCAACATGAGTATTTATTACGAAAAGGTCTTACTTAATATTTTCATAATGCCACTTGATACTTATTTTATATAAAACGTGGTTACTTATTAAAACCATCAAAATGGTTATAACACATTTTCTATTAAACGTGTTTTCTTAATAATGAGCATGCAACATGAGTATTTATTATGAAAAGGTCGTACTTAATATTTTCATAATGCCACTTGATACTTATTTTATATAAAACGTGGTTACTTATTAAAACTATCAAGATGGTTACAACACATTTTCTATTAAACGTGTTTTCTTAATAATGAGCATGCAACATGAGTATTTATTATGAAAAGGTCTTACTTAATATTTTCATAATGCCACTTTATACTTATTGTTCAGCTATGAACATTTTTTATTTTTACAAATTTTGATTTATTGAATCGCCAAAAATTGCTTGTCGCGCAGTAAGTCATATTCACAGGTTCTTGAACTCCAATTGGCACTGCACAATGTGCAACATGATATATTTTCAAATTCTCGCTGCTTACTGCTTAATTGCATAAACGAATTCAACGAACCCAAGAAAAAACATGCACGAAAATATGTGCGCGACCAGCAATTTTTGTGCAATATAGATAATTAAGCAAAATTGACAATTGTAATAAGTATTGATTAGTGATCATTTTTTAATTATTATAAAAACATTTTTAAATCGAGAATAAAGTTTAGTTTAGTACAGACAGTCAAGCACAAATTTTCGTCTTTCCGTGTATCACAGATCAGTTCCCTTATTCTTGTGTTTCGCTATAGAACCGACAACACACTTCAGCGGTAGCTAAGGTATTGTACCTTAACTAAATCTAACATCTAAAAACTGCAGTGGAAACAAAATAGTTTCCTCTTTAACACTTATTTTATATAAAACGTGGTTACGTATTAAAACCATCAAGATGGTTATAACACGCTTTATAATTTTCATTCTCGTTCCTGACAAAATTTTCGCTAAAAAAAATGGGATCGACCCAAAGTGCTTTTTTAATAATGAAAATGCAACATGAGTATTTATTATGAAAAGGTCTTACTTAATATTTTCATAATGCCACTTGATACTTTTTTTATATAAAACGTGGTTGCTTATTAAAACCATCAAGATGGTTATAAAACATTTCCTATTAAACGTGTTTTCTTAATAATGAGCATGCAACATGAGTATTTATTATGAAAAGGTCTTACTTAATATTTTCATAATGCCACTTGATACTTATTTTATATAAAACGTGGTTACTTATTAAAACCATCAAGATGGTTATAACACATTTTCTATTAAACGTGTTTTCTTAATAATGAGCATGCAACATGAGTATTTATTATGAAAAGGTCTTACTTAATATTTTCATAATGCCACTTGATACTTATTTTATATAAAACGTGGTTACTTATTAAAACCATCAAGATGGTTATAAAACATTTTCTATTAAACGTGTTTTCTTAATAATGAGCATGCAACATGAGTATTTATTACGAAAAGGTCTTACTTAATATTTTCATAATGCCACTTGATACTTATTTTATATAAAACGTGGTTACTTATTAAAACCATCAAGATGGTTACAACACATTTTCTATTAAACGTGTTTTCTTAATAATGAACATGCAACATGAGTATTTATTATGAAAAGGTCGTACTTAATATTTTCATAATGCCACTTTATACTTATTTTATATAAAACGTGGTTAGTTATTAAAACCATCAAGATGGTTATAACACGCTTTATAATTTTCATTGTCGTTCCTGACAAAATTTTCCCTAAAAAAAATGGGATCGACCCAAAGTGCTTTCTTAATAATGAGAATGCAACATGAGTATTTGTTATGAAAAGGTCTTACTTAATATTTTCATAATGCCACTTGATACTTTTTTTCATATAAAACGTGGTTGCTTATTAAAACCATCAAGATGGTTATAAAACATTTCCTATTAAACGTGTTTTCTTAATAATGAGCATGCAACATGAGTATTTATTATGAAAAGGTCTTACTTAATATTTTCATAATGCCACTTGATACTTATTTTATATAAAACGTGGTTGCTTATTAAAACCATCAAGATGGTTATAAAACATTTTCTATTAAACGTGTTTTCTTAATAATGAGCATGCAACATGAGTATTTATTATAAAAAGGTCTTACTTAATATTTTCATAATGCCACTTGATACTTATTTTATATAAAACGTGGTTACTTATTAAAACCATCAAGATGGTTATAACACATTTTCTATTAAACGTGTTTTCTTAATAATGAGCATGCAACATGAGTATTTATTACGAAAAGGTCTTACTTAATATTTTCATAATGCCACTTGATACTTATTTTATATAAAACGTGGTTACTTATTAAAACCATCAAGATGGTTATAAAACATTTTCTATTAAACGTGTTTTCTTAATAATGAGCATGCAACATGAGTATTTATTACGAAAAGGTGTTACTTAATATTTTCATAATGCCACTTGATACTTATTTTATATAAAACGTGGTTACTTATTAAAAGCATCAAGATGGTTACAACACATTTTCTATTAATGTTTTCTTAATAATGAGCATGCAACATGAGTATTTATTATAAAAAGGTCTTACTTAATATTTTCATAATGCCACTTGATACTTATTTTATATAAAACGTGGTTACTTATTAAAACCATCAAGATGGTTATAACACATTTTCTATTAAACGTGTTTTCTTAATAATGAGCATGCAACATGAGTATTTATTACGAAAAGGTCTTACTTAATATTTTCATAATGCCACTTGATACTTATTTTATATAAAACGTGGTTACTTATTAAAACCATCAAGATGGTTATAAAACATTTTCTATTAAACGTGTTTTCTTAATAATGAGCATGCAACATGAGTATTTATTACGAAAAGGTCTTACTTAATATTTTCATAATGCCACTTGATACTTATTTTATATAAAACGTGGTTACTTATTAAAACAATCAAGATGGTCATAACAGATTTTCTATTAAACGTGTTTTCTTAATAATGAGCATGCAACATGAGTATTTATTACGAAAAGGTCTTACTTAATATTTTCATAATGCCACTTGATACTTATTTTATATAAAACGTGCTTACTTATTAAAACCATCAAGATGGTTATAACACATTTTCTATTAAACGTGTTTTCTTAATAATGAGCATGCAAAATGAGTATTTATTACGAAAAGGTCTTACTTAATATTTTCATAATGCCACTTGATACTTATTTTATATAAAACGTGGTTACTTATTAAAACCATCAAGATGGTTATAACACATTTTCTATTAAACATGAGTATTTATTATGAAAAGGTCTGTAACGAGGCAAAATCTCGTTACACTAGGAATTGTAGTAAAATCAAAATAAACGTTGTAAAAAGTAAAAAGTTGGCAAATCTAAGGAAAAAATGTACTCCACGCAAATCACCGCTGCTAGCACTCGAACCCAGAGCTGCTGGAGCAATTTTTTCCTTCACCGTATAATTCACGATCACAGTTCGAAAGGAAGATATAAGAACTCCACAGTGATCGCTGAAGCCGAGATCCGTCCCGACCTGAAGCGCGACAATATCCGCCCAGGTCTTCCCGTGTTGGCAGAGTAAGCGTGCTGAGCCGAAAACCAACTTCCCGCAATCCGTACCGTGTTGGCAGAGTTAGCGTGCTGAGCCGAAAACCAACTCCCCACAATCCGACCGTATTGGCAGAGTAAGCGAGTTGAGCCGAAAACCAATAGTACCGTACCGTGTTGGCAGAGTAAGCGTGCTGAGCCGAAAACCAACTCCCCACAATCCGACTGTTTCGATCGAGAGCTTTTTCTCAACCGGAGATAAAGGTTCTTGTACCTTATCTCAATGTCGCGTGCAAACGGTTCTTGTTACCACTTGCACTGTGCTGTAATATGAGCCTCAAAAGACTCAATGTTTAATTACGCGAATATTGACTGAGAAATCGACTGAACAGAAGGACTTAAATTGACTACGAAATGACAGCTAAAACAACTGAAAACTGACTGAACTTTATTGATTGCAAACATATTTAAATACAATTAATTTTCTTACGACTAATTGCTTACAACTATTGATTTCTGTTTGCGAAATTATGGTTGGTACCCGTTTGCGACATAGCTTCAGTAAATTCGGGCGTGCGAATTAGACCGCCTTCACTTTAGCGCAATTTGCAGTTTGGCGCTTCCGCGGTCACCGCCCTAGGTTTTTGTTATGAATCATAACATACTGCCCGCCCAACGAATAACAGTAGTTTCGACTTAATCTAAATCCTATATTACTCTGCAGCTTCTGTGCTAAATTCTGAAGTCCACACGGAGTTCGTTTAATGTGTCATCTGTTGGAGTAGGTCCGGATTCCTCGTTTGTTGGTTTGATTTGTCGAGGTCGAGGTCGAGGTTTTCGCCTAGCTTTGGTGGTGTAGCATTTCCACGTGAGGTAACTTGCGCTTATGATTGCGAGCGCTAATGTCGCATATCCAATAGTAAACTGATGAATGTCTTGGGCTGGCATTTGTGCATCTATTTCTGCATCCGTTTGCATTAACTGCCGCTGAACATTGTCCAGGTCAGTTGATTTCGATTGATAATGCATTTTAAATTGCGGTATTGCGGTGTTGTTTGTATTCTGAATTACGGAAGTAATATTTGCTGACGGCATATATGACATCTTGGTGATCGTGGGGAAAATGCTATGACCGTGAATTGTCACCAGTGGTTGTTTTATTGTGCAACTACTGGATATTTTCAATGTCCCAGATCCACTCAAGATGTGTTGACTGGTGTTGCTCCCACATACTGTATTGAGTGTAGTTGCCGTTTCCAGGACTTAGATCCAATGGTTAGGATTTTGAAGCTGGATCCAATGCTCTCCTCCTGGTACTGTGACCATTTTGCAGGATGTTCCTTGGTGCATGTTGTTTAGCAGATTTATTTCGCAGGCGTTGAATTGCGATCCTCTGCTGTATATGGAGTGCTTTTGCTTGCACAACTGTTTACCTTCCACTATTGTAATGCAGAAATGCAACTCGTCTTCAGTTAAAGCATAATATTGGTTTCTATGAAGATTAACCACTATGTATGGTGTTGATGGTTGGATGGCAACAAAGGTGTTGTTGAGTTTTGTTAGCACTGGGATGACCTTGAATAGCTCAAATTCCTCCGTTGTTATTAAGGGCAGGTTTATGCGAAAGATGATTTGCTTCGGCATTACTCTTCCTTCTGTGCTTGCCAAGCTGTACAATTTCAATACGTTGTCTTCTTTAACTGGGAAACTGAGCGAGTTGGGAAGGTATTTTTTTATCTTTTTGATTTCTGCTGCGAGTTGTGCTGGTGTAATTAATTGACTGTTGAGCTTTTCGTGATGGCAGTCTGTTAGGACTTCGATCATATTTGTTTGAATCCGTTGCAAATTAAATGCTTGCAACATCACTTGGAGTGTTAATGATGTGAATACGTGTGAAACTCTCTCTTGGTAGAGGACTTGGTCTATGTTTTTTATGTGTTCAGACATTTTTTCGAGATGAATATCCAAGTCTTTGAACTGCAACTGTACTGTTTCCTGATCCCTTTTCATGATATTAATGGTGGTGTCAATTATGGATGTATGGTTTCTTAACAACTGAACGATATGAGCGTCGTTGTTCTGAAGGGATTTTATTGTTTCAGCCATTTCTTCTGAGTACTTAGAATCTAGGACTCCAAAGAGAGCACTTGCCATGTTTCCGACGAAGTTAATGGCTCCTCTTCTTGCTCTGTTAGTAGTGTGATCTCGCAGCATTTCATTATTCTGTTCTACTTCCTCACAGATTCGCTGCAGTTGTTGGACAATTCTGCTGCAGCTGGCGCTATCCTGAACGTTTTCACACATCGCGGAAAGTTTTTTAGTATTCGATTGCATTGACGTGACTTCCTCCCAGTAGCTCTCCATGTTGTAGAAGGCTATCAGATTCCACTCGTTTACTAATAAGCGAACCTCTCCTAAATTTTCAAAATAAATTCCGGGGTTGGTTTTGAACGGCTTCACTTCGATGGGTTGGCCTTTAGCGAATGGAATGAGTAGACAAGTGAGCAACAAACCTAGCATCGTTGTCCCCATTGATGTTCGAGCTCTTTTCTTGGGAGTTTCGTTGTTTAATTCGCTTGATAGCCGACTGCTGTCTTCCCTTGTTGATCTAGAAGTGCTTCGTTTATGTGTTGACCGTTGCGAACTCTGATAATTCATTTTCTCGTCTGGTGAAGTGCCCTCGGCAGAGTCGTGATCTCCAGATGGGACTTCTATAGGGAGAGGCGCCAATCTGTGAATGGCTCGCCGCACTATCCCTGTAGCCGTGCGGACGTCAGCAACTCGTACAAAATTGTCAGCACCCTTTATTGTCTTTATAATCCGTCCTAGAGGCCATTTCAGTGGGGGAAGATTGTCGTCCTTTATGATGACCATTGTGCCTGGTTGAACATTTTGACATTGTTGTTTCCATTTACTCCGGTGTTGAAGTTGGTTGAGATATTCGGATGACCAACGACGCCAGAACTCATTTTTAACATGAGTTACGAGTTTCCATCGCGTTAACAAGTTGATGTTTGTTGATTGGGCTTTGGCATCTACACATCCTTTCAGTGGTTCCCCAATGAGAAAATGTCCTGGAGTTAGTGCAGCTATGTCGTTTGGATCAGATGACATGGGTGTCATTGGCCTTGAGTTGAGAATGGCTTCTGCCTCGACGATTGCTGTCTCCATTTCTTCATATGTTAGGGATGCTGCTCCCAGCGCACGCTGAAGCAGGTATTTGGCAGATTTTACCGAAGCTTCCCATAGGCCACCAAAGTGTGGTGCTCGTGGGGGTATCATGTGGAAATCGGTTCCTACTTCCATGCATGTCTGCTGAATCTTTGATGTGGATTCACTCGACAACAATTCCTTTTTTAATTCATTGAGTTCATTTTTCGCACCCACGAAATTTGTGGCGTTATCGCAGTAAATGTTGCGGCAATGTCCCCTTCTTCCCATAAACCGCTTCAGAGCCCCTAGAAATCCTTGTGTTGTTAAATCTGTCACGAGTTCCAGATGAATTGCCTTCGTTGAAAAGCAACAAAAGACCGCAATGTAGGACTTTGTCGGCCGCTTCCCTCTGATCTTGTAGTGAGTCCATACAGGACCGCAGAAGTCTACTCCAGAGTTCACAAAAGGTCTGGCTGGCTGAATTCTCTCGGCAGGTAGATTTCCCATTATTTGTGTGAATAACTTTGGTTTCATTCTGGAACATCGAACACAGTTTTTTACTACGGATCGCGAGAGCGTTTTTCCTTTGATGGGCCAAAACGATTGTCTGCTCAATGCTAAGAGCGTTTGAGGACCGGCATGCATGTTCTCCTTGTGTATATCTTCCATTATTAATTTCGTTACCAAATGGGTGTATGGTAATAGAATAGGGTGTTTCGCGTCGAACGAGATGTTAGCTGCTTCTAATCTTCCTCCTACTCGCAAGATCCCTTTCTCGTCTAGAAACGGGGTTAGCGAACTAATTGCACTTGTTTTGGATACCTCTCGATGTTTTCGAATGTGTGAAATGTCGTCGTGCAATTCTGTGCTTTGCATTTCCTTTATAATTACTGATTTCGCATCGTCTAATTCGGTAACTGATGGGACTGTAACTGAATGTGTTTGTTCCCGGCACCATTTCTTGTCGTCATGTGATTGACTCTTTCTGCTGTGTCTCGTGCTGGTTACGAAGCGTAAACAGTATGCCACAATTCGTTGCAGTCTTCGAAATGAATTTCCATGATTTATGTTTTGTAAGATCCCTGTATCCGATGCCTTTGTGGTGCTCACTGTCAGTGATGGCTTTTGCTCACATTTGTTGCGGGCTACATATGGCGCTGGCCATAGTTTCTCTGTGCCATGCAAGAACGTTGGCCCATAGAACCACATATTGCATTGGGCCAGCTTTTCGGGCGCAATTCCTCTAGACAATACATCTGCCGGATTCTCCTTGGATTTCACGTGTCGCCATTGCAGCGCAGAAGTCAGCTTCTGAATTGCTGCAATCCTGTTTGCAACAAATGTTGGCAGCGTTGATGATGTTGATTGAATCCACGCTAGGGTTATCTCTGAATCAGACCAATAGAATGTAGGAGTATCCTTCATCTCGAGGTCCCTTAGAATGCGGCTAGCAAGTTCAGCCCCTAATTTTGCTGCGCATAACTCCAATCGCGGTAGTGTTACTTGTTTCATTGGGGCTACTCTTGATTTGGCACACATCTGACCACCACAATGTTGTCCTTGTTTGTCGACCTAACATACGCTGCTGCACCGTATGCCTTCTCTGAGACGTCGCAGAAAATGTGTAACTGAACTGACCTTGAGATTTGTTGAGAGAAGAGATGCCGTGGAAACCGAATATTATTTAGTTCTCTCAGGCCTTCCCGGAAACTGAGCCATTCTGTGTGAAGATCCTGTGGCAAGGCTGCATCCCAGTCGAGCTTTCGGTGCTATAATTTCTGTAAAAATATCTTGGCCATGATGGTTGTTGGTCCCATGATGCCCAGTGGATCAAATAGATGAGCGGTGTCAGAATATATCGTCCTCTTTGTGACCCGGTTTATTTCTGGCCATGAAGTCTTGATCGAAAATAGATCAGATTTTGGCAGCCAAGTGAGCCCGACCGTCTTAATGTGTTCCTCCACCATGTTGTGGAAGTCTAATTGCACTGCCCTTTCGGATTCTGGAATGCTTTCTAAAAGTTTGGGGTGATTAGCGCACCATTTCCTTAGACTGAACCCAGCCGACTTCAGTATGTGTTGCAACTGTTGTTGCAATTCCAAGGCAGTGGATATGCTGTTTGCTCCTGTCAGCACATCATCGACATAAAAATCTCTTGCTAGCGCTGATGCTCCGAGCGTAAATGCTTGACCTTGATCTTTTGCCAATTTCTGTAGGCACTTGGTAGCTAAATACGGTGCTGCCGAGGTCCCATAAGTTACAGTTGTTAACTTAAAGCATTTAAGTTTCCGATTAGGATCTTCCCGCCACCAGATCAACTGATACCGTTGATCCTCTTCATGGACGCAAATCTGCCGATACATTTTCTCTATATCGGCTGTGAATACATATTTTGGGAGTCGAAATCTCAGCAGAATTGAGAATACATCGTCTTGCACTGTTGGGCCGATTCCGAGGAGCGCATTCAATGAAAGGTTCGACGAGGTTTTCGCAGACCCGTCGAAGATCACTCTTAACTTTGTTGTTAAACTATCTGGGCGCACAACACAGTGGTGCGGGAGGAAGAAATATGGCTTTTTGATTGTAGCAATGTTGACTTCTTGCATATGTCCGAGTCGTAAATACTCGTTCATAAAGTCTACGTATTGTGATTTTAGTTCTGGATGCTTCATTAGTTTTCGTTCTAAGGCCATGAATTTGTGATAGGCGATGTCTTTGGATTCACCCAATCGATCAGAAGGTTGAAAAAATGGAAGCCGCACTATGAAACGGCCATTAGATCCTCTTGTGGTAGTCTCCTTAAAATGTGCTTCACAATATCTCTGTTCATTTGTGAATTGCTCTTCCTCATTGTTTGTCCCTTCAAGCTTCCAAAACTTTTCAATTTGATGATCCAGTCTTTCATCTTCGCTGCAGATGCCACATGTTGCTGTTATTTTTGGAATCTTTTGGACATTACCTGCGACAGTCCAATCGAACGCAGTGTTTTGCATTATCGGCAAATTCTCTCCCAACTTGATTTGTCCTACAGACAAAATTGTGAAAAATAACTCTGCTCCTATCAGAATATCAATGGTTGCAGGGTTGTAAAATTCTGGATCCGCTAATTTAATGTTTTTTGGGAGATTCCATGATTGGATGTCGATTATGTGTGCAGGTTGCGGCGAAATGATCTTCGGCAACACGTGTGCCTCGACTCTTGTTGTGAATCCATTAATTGGTGATTTGATTAGCACATTCACCCTTCGTTGAGTGCGCTGTTTGCGCTGACCGATTACCTCGATCTGCAGCGAGTCTGCCACTCCATGCAACTGCAATTTTCGAGTCACTTCCTCGGTGATAAGATTCAATTGTGAGCCTGAATCCAATATTGCTCTGCAACTTAATGATTTCCCATTTTCCGCTTGCAACGTTACTATAGCTGTGCCCAGCATGATGTAGCCTCGTGTGTTGTGCTGAGATTGGGACGGTAAGGATACTGGTTGTATTTCTTCTTGATTGTTGATCTCAGAAGCCACTGCACTAGATGCTTGCTCATCTGTGCCCTTGCGAACAGGCCTGAGAACTTACGATTCTTTCCTCCAAATGCAGCAGAGTATTGTGTTTTTTCGTGCATTTTCGGCAATTCGATGCTGCGCATTCGGCAGCTACATGACCTTTTTTCAGGCAATTGACACACATTTTTGCATTTCTGACCCAATTTAACCGCTTAGACGGAGTGAATTGCAAAAATGCTTCGCAAGCGAATAGTGAATGAGCTTTTTTGCAGAGCGGGCATTGCAATTGTGAGGTCGATGACGCTAGGGATTTGAATAATGGCTTTCTGGAGTTGTCGTGATTGCTTGATTTGTCTTTTTTTCCTAACGCCTCGAGTGACTGAAATCTTGATTCCAGAAATCGGAGAAATTCCTTCATGGTTTGTATATTCTTGGGCTCTTTTAACGACTGCTCATATAGTATATGCGTGCCCTTGTCCAGCTTCGCAATCAAAATGTGCAAAAGCAGCGGATCCCACTGTGTGATCGGGATCCCCATGTTCTCTATTGCCAAAAGACATTCTTGTGTAATGTCATGGAGCATTTTAATTGAAGCAGCGCTATCAGCCGTGACTGCTGGCTGTGACAGCAATTTGCTAAGAAATGCCGAGGCTATTAACCTTTTGTTTTCATATCTTTCAGTGACGATTCGCCAAGCAGTATCATAATTGGATTCTGAAATCGTGAGGTGTCGTATTAATCTCTCCGCTTCTCCGTGAAGACTTGTTTTTAAATACCACATTTTTTGGCACTTTGCAATCTGCTGACTGTCGACCACCTCCGAAAAGAGGTCATGAAATTGTGTCCATTTTAAGTAGTCCCCATCAAATTTTGGA
Source organism: Leptogaster cylindrica (assembly GCA_963082835.1). Lineage (NCBI taxonomy): Eukaryota > Metazoa > Arthropoda > Insecta > Diptera > Asilidae > Leptogaster > Leptogaster cylindrica. The sequence goes on from OY720108.1 coordinate 12,329,697, forward strand.
AGAACTATTTTCGGTAACCTCATGACTGAGGATGCTCCAGATGTATTCTGAGGAACGGTATCCGCTGTGTCGCGGTCGCTTCGTTGATGCCCGAATTTAACTTTTCTGCTAGCTCAATTTGAGCGTCTTGCACGTCTTGTTCGAGAGTTAGAAATCTTTCCTCATCGTATCCTGCACCAATGAAAGATCCTATTCCCATGATTTCATGATGTAACATCTCCGCCTGTTCCCAACCTTGTTGGATTCTTGCCTTTTTAATTTCATAAAACTGGAGAGATCGTGTCTGATCATGTGTGCGTAAACTATTTAGTGTTCTGGTCAGCGACTCAAGAACAGCACGCTGCTTCCGAATTAGCACCATTGCCGCTGCTTCTGAGTTACCGTCGTTATCTTGATCCTTGGTCGGCACATTGTCATTTCCTGCGATCCCAGGCTGGGAATTTCCTTCATCGCCTGTTTTGGAATTTTCCTTGACTCCCGCTGCCTTCAGCTCCCATGCCTTCTGAAGATCCGTCATCTGCTGACGCGTCTGCTCATAGATGGCTCGAATACTATTGTAATAATCGTTAGCGAAGTACGGATGTTCGAGATTTGCGCCAAATTCCCTGATTTGGGTGTCTGTGGCATCAAATTTTGTTCAGTTGCCATCAAGTTCGGAACCCTTCCTTTGCAGATAGTTGATGTTTTTACGGCTCATAGAATCCTTGCCGTAGTTCGAGCATAAACGACAGATCTCGTCTCCGATCTCCTTTTGAGCCTTTGCGAGTTCGTCTAGACTCATGTTGTCTATTTGTCCTGACTGTTCCTTGATGAACGGAGTTGCGTAGAGTATAGAGATTAATGGATGATGTAGTTGTGATCGCTTGTCGGATCACGTCGGGGTCACCAATGTTTCGATCGAGAGCTTTTTCTCAACCGGAGATAAAGGTTCTTGTACCTTATCTCAATGTCGCGTGCAAACGGTTCTTGTTACCACTTGCACTGTGCTGTAATGTGAGCCTCAAAAGACTCAATGTTTAATTACGCGAATATTGACTGAGAAATCGACTGAACAGAAGGACTGAAATTGACTACGAAATGACAGCTAAAACAACTGAAAACTGACTGAACTTTATTGATTGCAAACATATTTAAATACAATTAATTTTCTTACGACTAATTGCTTGCAACTATTGATTTCTGTTTGCGAAATTATGGTTGGTACCCGTTTGCGACATAGCTTAAGTAAATTCGGGCGTGCGAATTAGACCGCCTTCACTTTAGCGCAATTTGCAGTTTGGCGCTTCCGCGGTCACCGCCCTAGGTTTTTGTTATGAATCATAACACCGAGCGTATTGGCAGAGTAAGCGAGTTGAGCCGAAAACCAACTTCCCGATCCCATTAGAAACCGCCAGGGAAAGCCCTAAGTTAGACAGTAGCAATCATTTGTATTAGCTGATAGTAGGAAGAAGTAGTAAATAAGTAGAATTGTACACGATAGGAGAAAGGAAACAATAAATAACCTACAAGAGGACACCACCTGTTTATATTCTCCACTACAACTACCCAGGCGAGACAGGCTTGTCTCAGAAATTTATTTTGTACGGGGCCCCGACGAAAAACCCCGTTACAAAATTGGCGCCCGAGCAGGGACCGTGTCCAAGATAGACAAGACCGCACATATTAGAAACCGTGTCCAAAATAGACGAAACCGCGTCCGAGATAGAAGAAACCGAATAGACCGAAAGGACAAGATGACAAACGGAAAAGGAGAGAAGACTGGAGTCAACTGGATTTACCGGCTAAGCAAAGAGGACCTAGCAGCCGCGCTAGAGGAGCACAGACTCGATGCATCAGGCACCGTCGATGAGATGAGGAAGCGGTTATGCACACATCTCAAACCGATGGCAGAACCAGCACCCACGCCACCCACACAAGGAAGTTGAGAAGGGACCACCTCAGCGACGAACGAAACCGCGAACGTCGATCATACAAATGTGGAAATACTGGACCGAGCGAGGAAGTGGAATATGCACTTCGATGGCAGCGGGGACGCAGTAGCATTTGTCGAGAGGGTAGAAGAGTTGGCCACCAGTTATCTCATGCGCGAAGACAAACTAATCATAGCCTTGCCAGAACTGCTCCGTGGTAATGCGCTACTATGGTTCCGTAACAACCGCAATGGATGGAGCACGTGGAAAGATTCTCTGCAGCAGTTCCAAGCCTTCTTTTACCCAGCAGGATACCGCCAGAAACTGCTAGAGCAAATAGTCGCTCGCAAGCAGAAAGAGGGGGAAAGCGCTAGAACTTTCGTCACCGAGCTGCAAACTCTGATGAGACGCAACTCCGAATTCTCCGCCTCCCGGGAGCTCGATGGCATCTATGAGAACTTAAGATACGAATACAAGTACTACGTGCGCAGATACGACTTCAACAGCCTGGACGAACTATTAGAAGCGTGCGACCAGTTCCAGAGCCTCCGACGAGAAGAAAAGAAGAGCAAACCGCGTGACCAGGCAAGACCAGGACCGTCAAGACAAATATGCACACTGGCCAACTACAACCGAAACACCTGCTGCTGGAATTGTAGGCAAGCAGGACACCGAAGGGGACAATGCCGAGGGCTGAGGATTCTATTCTGCTCATATTGTGGCTCCGAGGGCATTCAAACCCGTGAATGTCCATTCCGACCCAACCGAAAAAGCGAGTGCCGCCAGGGAACCCGCCCCACTCGCACCAGCCCAAGTACCACAGAAGCTACAGACGATACAGCCGACAACCGCTTCTTTATACCTCTCAATGCACATGGCCTCGTAATAAAAGCGCTTGTCGACACTGGAGCAGCTAGATCGTACATCTCCAGCCGCCTCACCGGTGCATTGCGAAAGAACGGGTTCACGCCAGTAACAGTAGCCATAGATACTGTCAAAACGGCCAATATCCACAAGGTACGCATCTCGGAAGCTGTTAAGTTCAAATTCTCGGTGAAGCAGCAACAGTTCACGCATGACTTTGCAATATTGCCAGGTCTTGGGGAAGAAGCCATTATCAGAATGGACCTAATGCTAGTAACAGGCTTAAGAATGCGAACGTTAGGGCAAGATCTAAGCCCGACCAAAGCCCAAAGCGAAATCGCTAGCCTAAGTACCGAGACTTCCGCCCTGCTACGGGATATTGAAGAACAAGAAACGGCTCTGCCCAACAATTTAGCTTCAGTAACCCAGCTCACCGAACACCGGAACCGAGTCCCTATGGCCAAACGAATTACCGCTCACGTCAAAGATCTGAAAGCAGCAGCCGAGGATCAGTTAACACAAAGTCATGGAAGAAGCGACACAGAGAAAACCAACCCAACCCCAGTTAATCACCGGCAAGAAAGTACGACCCCCGGCACCCCTACGGGGTCGAACCCAGTTTCTGGCCACACCACCGCCACCCAAAGCCCGGAGACCGACCAAACTAGGGCCGATACCCCGCACCACTTCCAAGACCAGCCGGCTACTAAACCGTCAGGCCAAGGTGCAACCCAGGCCACCCAACCGCCGAGAAGCCGAAACACAAGGCCCAGGAGCAGTCGCCAGCGTAGCCTCCGAAGTACCCCCGGTCCCAGAACCACCACCACCAACCCGTGCGCCGCCCAAAATACCCCCACCGACAACACAACTAGCCCCGAAACCGGACAAAACGGCAGCCTCAACAGCCACAGTGAAGACTGTGCAGCCACCGGCCCGAACCAGACGACCGACAACCCCCACGGCACAACCCACACCTCTGCCAGCGACATCCCACCGAGCCTACAGACCCGGAAAGAAGAGGGCCCACCGCATCCATCACACCGGAGCCAAGGCATACCGGCTCAGAACCTTGGATGGCACCATCCGCATCCCCCAGAGGCCAAGCGACGAAGCAGGCCAATAAAAATTAAATTAAAATGTTGATGAAATGAAATGTAAATAAAAAGCAAAGAGTATAATATAAGTTTGAAATAAACAAAACATAGGAAAGATAGAATAGTTTCAAATTAGTAGTTAGAAGATCGGTGGCGATCCTCTAGGAAGTGAGGGGGGGGATGTAACGAGGCAAAATCTCGTTACACTAGGAATTGTAGTAAAATCAAAATAAACGTTGTAAAAAGTAAAAAGTTGGCAAATCTAAGGAAAAAATGTACTCCACGCAAATCACCGCTGCTAGCACTCGAACCCAGAGCTGCTGGAGCAATTTTTTCCTTCACCGTATAATTCACGATCACAGTTCGAAAGGAAGATATAAGAACTCCACAGTGATCGCTGAAGCCGAGATCCGTCCCGGCCTGAAGCGCGACAATATCCGCCCAGGTCTTCCCGTGTTGGCAGTGTGATGATGGGATGCGCCCCTTGCAAAGTATGCTTGTAAAAGCTAGGCTCTGATTGTTGGGGTTTGGCCGCTTGAAAAAGCTGGCTTTAGGTGAGTTCTTGGCCGCTTGAAAAGCTGGCTCTGGGAGAGGTTTCTTTTGGCCGCTTGAAAAAGCTGGCTCTAGGAGTGGTTTTTTGGCCGCTTGAAAAGCTGGCTCTGGGCGAGGGTTCTAGAAAGAAAACGCTACAAAGGTTAGATCTAGACTCTCTGTTTATTCTAAATTTCTTCCTAAATTTATACATCGTTGCTTATCCCTACTCCTTACGTAAATTAAGTTTCCTATGCTTACGCTAGTTGTTACACATGTCGTAAGTGACCCTTTTCCCAATCATAAATCATCAATTATTATTAGTTCGTATGCGCAATGACTTCACTTCCCGATATTGCATTTAATTGCACATCTTGCAATTTTGTGTGAACCATGCCAACCGAAACTTGACCTCGGCTTAGCACATGGCCGAGCCGGTAAGTGCATGCCGCATGGTGCTCGTTGTTTACGGTGGTGTCATGTGTTTATGTGTTTTTGTTTACCTCGAGCGGCAACAAACTTAATTGCTTTAGGGTTGACGATCTTTTTGTTTACCATGGTTTCCATGGTGATCGTCACCTTCATGAATTGCTCGTCGAGTGTAAATCAAAACAACATGACGCATTGTAAAATTGTATCACACCTTCCCCCTTAGAGAAAAAAAAATTTTTTTTTTTTTTACTTGGGAAATGTGTCATTTTGCATGTACAAGTGAAGAAAAAAAAAAATTTTTTTTTATTTATTTTTAAATGTACAATTTTGCTTGGGTATTACGACAGTGACCTTCTTACTTCTAGCTGATCTACTTAAGTTTACCTTTGTTGACTTATGCTATTTACGTTATTGTTATCTACTGTTACCTACTATTAATTTATCAATATTATTTTTCTAATTTCCTAATTCTGTTCTTATGCATAACAATCGTATTATTATCTTTATCAACTAGCGTACAATTTACCTTATCTATTTCCTTAACTTCGTATGGGCCCTTATATAATGGATCTAACTTTTTCCTATTTTGTACAGTAACTAATACCTTGTCACCAATTTTTAATGCTATGGGATTGCAGTTTGTTAAACTAGTCTCTCTTCTTGTTTCTTTTGAAGTTTCTAGATATTGTCTGGCCTTTGCAATTGACTTTTGCAGTCTATATTTCATTTCTTTGCTGTATACGTAGTGATTATATATCGGGTCAGGCTCATTAATCGTAATTTCGGATGGCAAGGTAACTCGTTTGGCGTATACTAATTCGAACGGTGTGTATCCGTGTACTGTATTTGGCGTGGTGTTATAGCAAAAGGTATAGTATGGTACCCAACTATCCCAATCGTCGCGATTATCATTCACAAAGCATCTTAGATATTCGTTTAGACATTTGTGATTACGTTCCAGTGCGCCTATGGTTTCTGGGTGAGCTGCGGTTGCAAACAATTGCTTCACTTTTAAAATGTCGCATACCTCGGAAAGAATCTGATTTTTGTATTCTGTTCCTAAGTCCGTTTTGATCTTGTTCATCGGACCGTATGTTAGTATGAACCCGTTGACTATGGCCCTTGCGACGGTGTTTGCTTCCTTATCCGCGATCGGAGTTATCACCGTATATTTGCTTAGGTCACACTGCATCTCTTATTGTTTTTGTGAATGGTCCAACGGTGTCTATTGATACCACGTCAAATACTTTCACCGGGGTAGTAGTTTTCTCGAACGGTTCCCTGTTGTGTTTCTGGTGTTTATTTCTTGCACACGTCTCACATTTGTTTATGTATTTGGCGATTATCTTTTTCATTCTTTTCCACCTATATATTTCCTTTAGCTTTTTGTACAGCCTAGACTGTCCTAAGTGTCCTCCGGTGGGAGTGTCGTGGAAGTCGTGTAATATTTGTTTTATTCTTTCGCTGTCAGTTATCATTACTTGTGGCTTGTATATCTTTATTTTTATCCTTTTAAGAACTTTATTTCCAAGTTCCTTAAATGCGGTTATTTCTATTTTTTCAAATATTTGACTGCCTGCAGACAGCTTCAGAGTCTTGGTCTGAAGTTTATTACTTACATAGTCATCCAACTTTTCAAATACCTGCACTAATGTATGCTCTACTCGCTGGCTGTGTTCTATGCGCATATACCGCTTATAAATTGATTTATATTTGTGCACAATTTCTATTTCTATTCGATTTTCGCCACCTATTACTTCAATGTTTAGTTCCGGAACTGTTCTTAATTTTGTCGGTGCCAATTCTTCGGTAACGTGCAGTTGATCAGTCTGCTCCTCCGATATGGCGCTATTGGTCATTATTTGTTTCTGCTGCTCTTGCTTTTTTACATTAGCTCGTGTTTGTACTCTGAGAATACTAATTTCCTTGAGCTCGTCGCTGTCTAAGTGGATTCTGGACAAAGCATCCGGTCCAGAATTGTCTTTTCCTTTTATGTATTTTACCTCAAAATCGAATTCTTCGAGATCTAGTCGCATTCGGGTTAATTTAGAAGTCGGGTTCTTCATCCCGAACAAATATGTTAACGGTCTGTGATCCGTCCTTATTATGAATTTGCGTCCGTACACATATGGTTTGAAGTGCATTATCGCCCAATGTATGGCGGTTAATTACTTTTCGATCGTCGATTTATTTCTTTCGCCATCAATTTCTTGTGCCAGTATGGCTCCACAAGCTGCGTTTGACGCGTCGGTTGAGATTATAAATTGCTTTTTGAAATCTGGATGTTTTAATATGTTTGGGGACATTAACGTGGACCTTAGCATATTGAATGTCTTCTGCTGCGTGTCGGACCACTCAAACTGGACATTTTTCCTGATTAACTTATTTAGTGGCAGAGCAATGTCTGCGAAATTTGGTACAAAACGGCGGTAATAGTTGCAAAATGCCACGAATCTACGTACCTCGTCTGCGTTCTTGGGTACGGGGTAATTTTTTATGGCGTCGTGTTTTGAACTGTCTGGTTGTATTCCTTTATCCGAAATTTCATGACCCAAATATGTTACCTTTGTCTGAAAAAACTTACACTTCTCAGGATTCAGTTTGAGATTTCTTTCTCGAAGTCTGATGAACACCTTCTGGAGATTACTTAAATGATGCGCTTACGAACATCCTAATACAATGATGTCGTCAATATAAAGGAATGCAATTTCCGGTGTTAACCCTGCCATTGCGATCGTCATCATTCTTTGGAACCATTGGTTTCTCGGTCTATAATTCTGCTGCAGATGCCTACCCATGGTGTTTTCTTGCCTTCTGTACTGAAAATTCTGCTGTGACCTGCCATTTGGTCGTGCATGGTAGTGGAGTATGCTGCTGCTGGGCTGCGGTTTGTCTACCGTGATTGCCTTTGCGGTGACTTCAGACAATGTATTATGCGTTCCTGCCCTTATTATTATGGCTGTTTCGGAACTTGCCACATTATTCGTAAATGCCTGAATTGCAAACTTCTCCGCTAGTCTTTCTGCCGCTTCTCCAGCTGCTACTTTTTCTGCTATGAACGCCCGTGCAAGTTGACTTGACAGACTCTCTATTTGATTCGCAAAGTCTACCATCTTCTTATTTCCCTGTTGGCAAGTTTTCAATTGTGCCATCACGGCATCTGAGGACAGCTTCGTTGAGAATTTTTCTAGTAATTTAGCCTTTATTTGCGCTACCGTGGATACTTCATCAGTTATGACATATTTTGCTTTGCCTGTAATACGCGTTTTTATAAATTTTATCATTACATTCTTGTTTTCCGCTTCCGTCAGGTCGTCTAACAATTCCATCGACCCTATAAATGCTTCTGTTTCCTCATGCTTCCCCGAATAGGGTTGTAATAGCGAGGTCGCCGTTTTTATGTCGAATCCCATTTTTACTTTATGTGTTTCTACTTTTGATCCTGCCTCGTGCTCCTTCAGAACTTCTTCTATTCTTGCTATTGTCGTTCTTATATCGCTAAATATTTTCTTTATTTCTACTGCAACCTGATGTTCCACTATTTCGCCATCAACTTTCTTTGCTTTATCAAATAAATCATTTATTTTCTGCCGTTTCTCTCTTATTGTTTTTTCGCCGTAAGGCCTTGTTTTACTTTTTATTGCGTTTGCTAATATTATTTGGAGCTCCTCCTTGATCTCCTCTAGCGTCTCCATTGACACCTACACATTAATTTGAGCTGGCACATTGGTATATCTTTTCCGTAGGCTCCTCCTGTGGTGTCGGTATAAATTGTATATTAACTCAATAAATTTTATTGCCGCAATTATTAACAAGAGTATGACCATATGGTCGTTTTTAATGCTCACTGTGTCGTTCACTATGACATTATTTATGATTTCCCCGTTGCTATCGCTTTTCACTGACTTCGTGTTACCCATCTTGGATATACTGAAACTCAATCCCAAAGCAAAAAAAAAAAAAAAATTTTAATCCCTGCTATTTTTATTGATACTCAAAATTGTGTCTTATATTCTTTATTTATTTATCCTCATCACCTTTATTCACATCATTTATCTCCCTAATATATTTAATTCCTAATTTCACTACCTATTCGCCTAACATTTCCTATTTTTTAAGTTTTTTAATTCCAACTTCCTAATTTCTACCATCCTTTGGTATCGCTGCTTCTCTTCTTGTGTCTTCACTGTAGACTCGATTTTCTTTAGATCCCTGATGCTCCTTCGTAATTTTTCCCGTTTTCCTCCTCTTGTTGGCTTCTGCGGTTGCTCCCTTGCTTTTTTCGCCTGTCGTTTTGCCTCTACTTTCCTCCTGTATTCTTCAATCATTATTGGTTTTGGCCCCTGATTTGGACCTGGAACAGTGTCTCTTTCCTCCTTTGTCGCTCTCTTTGGTTCAATCGAGATCCACGGAATGGGTACCCCTGCTGGATATAACGTCAATGCCTCGATGTTCGCCTCCGGCCGTCGGTATTTCTCCGCAAGCTTGAACAATCTCTGGAATCCACGGTCAATATCTGGGTCCGCAGATGTCACGGTCGCCATGTGATGATGGGATGCGCCCCTTGCAAAGTATGCTTGTAAAAGCTAGGCTCTGATTGTTGGGGTTTGGCCGCTTGAAAAAGCTGGCTTTAGGTGAGTTCTTGGCCGCTTGAAAAGCTGGCTCTGGGAGAGGTTTCTTTTGGCCGCTTGAAAAAGCTGGCTCTAGGAGTGGTTTTTTGGCCGCTTGAAAAGCTGGCTCTGGGCGAGGGTTCTAGAAAGAAAACGCTACAAAGGTTAGATCTAGACTCTCTGTTTATTCTAAATTTCTTCCTAAATTTATACATCGTTGCTTATCCCTACTCCTTACGTAAATTAAGTTTCCTATGCTTACGCTAGTTGTTACACATGTCGTAAGTGACCCTTTTCCCAATCATAAATCATCAATTATTATTAGTTCGTATGCGCAATGACTTCACTTCCCGATATTGCATTTAATTGCACATCTTGCAATTTTGTGTGAACCATGCCAACCGAAACTTGACCTCGGCTTAGCACATGGCCGAGCCGGTAAGTGCATGCCGCATGGTGCTCGTTGTTTACGGTGGTGTCATGTGTTTATGTGTTTTTGTTTACCTCGAGCGGCAACAAACTTAATTGCTTTAGGGTTGACGATCTTTTTGTTTACCATGGTTTCCATGGTGATCGTCACCTTCATGAATTGCTCGTCGAGTGTAAATCAAAACAACATGACGCATTGTAAAATTGTATCACACCTTCCCCCTTAGAGAAAAAAAAATTTTTTTTTTTTTTACTTGGGAAATGTGTCATTTTGCATGTACAAGTGAAGAAAAAAAAAATTTTTTTTTTATTTATTTTTAAATGTACAATTTTGCTTGGGTATTACGACAGTGACCTTCTTACTTCTAGCTGATCTACTTAAGTTTACCTTTGTTGACTTATGCTATTTACGTTATTGTTATCTACTGTTACCTACTATTAATTTATCAATATTATTTTTCTAATTTCCTAATTCTGTTCTTATGCATAACAATCGTATTATTATCTTTATCAACTAGCGTACAATTTACCTTATCTATTTCCTTAACTTCGTATGGGCCCTTATATAATGGATCTAACTTTTTCCTATTTTGTACAGTAACTAATACCTTGTCACCAATTTTTAATGCTATGGGATTGCAGTTTGTTAAACTAGTCTCTCTTCTTGTTTCTTTTGAAGTTTCTAGATATTGTCTGGCCTTTGCAATTGACTTTTGCAGTCTATATTTCATTTCTTTGCTGTATACGTAGTGATTATATATCGGGTCAGGCTCATTAATCGTAATTTCGGATGGCAAGGTAACTCGTTTGGCGTATACTAATTCGAACGGTGTGTATCCGTGTACTGTATTTGGCGTGGTGTTATAGCAAAAGGTATAGTATGGTACCCAACTATCCCAATCGTCGCGATTATCATTCACAAAGCATCTTAGATATTCGTTTAGACATTTGTGATTACGTTCCAGTGCGCCTATGGTTTCTGGGTGAGCTGCGGTTGCAAACAATTGCTTCACTTTTAAAATGTCGCATACCTCGGAAAGAATCTGATTTTTGTATTCTGTTCCTAAGTCCGTTTTGATCTTGTTCATCGGACCGTATGTTAGTATGAACCCGTTGACTATGGCCCTTGCGACGGTGTTTGCTTCCTTATCCGCGATCGGAGTTATCACCGTATATTTGCTTAGGTCACACTGCATCTCTTATTGTTTTTGTGAATGGTCCAACGGTGTCTATTGATACCACGTCAAATACTTTCACCGGGGTAGTAGTTTTCTCGAACGGTTCCCTGTTGTGTTTCTGGTGTTTATTTCTTGCACACGTCTCACATTTGTTTATGTATTTGGCGATTATCTTTTTCATTCTTTTCCACCTATATATTTCCTTTAGCTTTTTGTACAGCCTAGACTGTCCTAAGTGTCCTCCGGTGGGAGTGTCGTGGAAGTCGTGTAATATTTGTTTTATTCTTTCGCTGTCAGTTATCATTACTTGTGGCTTGTATATCTTTATTTTTATCCTTTTAAGAACTTTATTTCCAAGTTCCTTAAATGCGGTTATTTCTATTTTTTCAAATATTTGACTGCCTGCAGACAGCTTCAGAGTCTTGGTCTGAAGTTTATTACTTACATAGTCATCCAACTTTTCAAATACCTGCACTAATGTATGCTCTACTCGCTGGCTGTGTTCTATGCGCATATACCGCTTATAAATTGATTTATATTTGTGCACAATTTCTATTTCTATTCGATTTTCGCCACCTATTACTTCAATGTTTAGTTCCGGAACTGTTCTTAATTTTGTCGGTGCCAATTCTTCGGTAACGTGCAGTTGATCAGTCTGCTCCTCCGATATGGCGCTATTGGTCATTATTTGTTTCTGCTGCTCTTGCTTTTTTACATTAGCTCGTGTTTGTACTCTGAGAATACTAATTTCCTTGAGCTCGTCGCTGTCTAAGTGGATTCTGGACAAAGCATCCGGTCCAGAATTGTCTTTTCCTTTTATGTATTTTACCTCAAAATCGAATTCTTCGAGATCTAGTCGCATTCGGGTTAATTTAGAAGTCGGGTTCTTCATCCCGAACAAATATGTTAACGGTCTGTGATCCGTCCTTATTATGAATTTGCGTCCGTACACATATGGTTTGAAGTGCATTATCGCCCAATGTATGGCGGTTAATTACTTTTCGATCGTCGATTTATTTCTTTCGCCATCAATTTCTTGTGCCAGTATGGCTCCACAAGCTGCGTTTGACGCGTCGGTTGAGATTATAAATTGCTTTTTGAAATCTGGATGTTTTAATATGTTTGGGGACATTAACGTGGACCTTAGCATATTGAATGTCTTCTGCTGCGTGTCGGACCACTCAAACTGGACATTTTTCCTGATTAACTTATTTAGTGGCAGAGCAATGTCTGCGAAATTTGGTACAAAACGGCGGTAATAGTTGCAAAATGCCACGAATCTACGTACCTCGTCTGCGTTCTTGGGTACGGGGTAATTTTTTATGGCGTCGTGTTTTGAACTGTCTGGTTGTATTCCTTTATCCGAAATTTCATGACCCAAATATGTTACCTTTGTCTGAAAAAACTTACACTTCTCAGGATTCAGTTTGAGATTTCTTTCTCGAAGTCTGATGAACACCTTCTGGAGATTACTTAAATGATGCGCTTACGAACATCCTAATACAATGATGTCGTCAATATAAAGGAATGCAATTTCCGGTGTTAACCCTGCCATTGCGATCGTCATCATTCTTTGGAACCATTGGTTTCTCGGTCTATAATTCTGCTGCAGATGCCTACCCATGGTGTTTTCTTGCCTTCTGTACTGAAAATTCTGCTGTGACCTGCCATTTGGTCGTGCATGGTAGTGGAGTATGCTGCTGCTGGGCTGCGGTTTGTCTACCGTGATTGCCTTTGCGGTGACTTCAGACAATGTATTATGCGTTCCTGCCCTTATTATTATGGCTGTTTCGGAACTTGCCACATTATTCGTAAATGCCTGAATTGCAAACTTCTCCGCTAGTCTTTCTGCCGCTTCTCCAGCTGCTACTTTTTCTGCTATGAACGCCCGTGCAAGTTGACTTGACAGACTCTCTATTTGATTCGCAAAGTCTACCATCTTCTTATTTCCCTGTTGGCAAGTTTTCAATTGTGCCATCACGGCATCTGAGGACAGCTTCGTTGAGAATTTTTCTAGTAATTTAGCCTTTATTTGCGCTACCGTGGATACTTCATCAGTTATGACATATTTTGCTTTGCCTGTAATACGCGTTTTTATAAATTTTATCATTACATTCTTGTTTTCCGCTTCCGTCAGGTCGTCTAACAATTCCATCGACCCTATAAATGCTTCTGTTTCCTCATGCTTCCCCGAATAGGGTTGTAATAGCGAGGTCGCCGTTTTTATGTCGAATCCCATTTTTACTTTATGTGTTTCTACTTTTGATCCTGCCTCGTGCTCCTTCAGAACTTCTTCTATTCTTGCTATTGTCGTTCTTATATCGCTAAATATTTTCTTTATTTCTACTGCAACCTGATGTTCCACTATTTCGCCATCAACTTTCTTTGCTTTATCAAATAAATCATTTATTTTCTGCCGTTTCTCTCTTATTGTTTTTTCGCCGTAAGGCCTTGTTTTACTTTTTATTGCGTTTGCTAATATTATTTGGAGCTCCTCCTTGATCTCCTCTAGCGTCTCCATTGACACCTACACATTAATTTGAGCTGGCACATTGGTATATCTTTTCCGTAGGCTCCTCCTGTGGTGTCGGTATAAATTGTATATTAACTCAATAAATTTTATTGCCGCAATTATTAACAAGAGTATGACCATATGGTCGTTTTTAATGCTCACTGTGTCGTTCACTATGACATTATTTATGATTTCCCCGTTGCTATCGCTTTTCACTGACTTCGTGTTACCCATCTTGGATATACTGAAACTCAATCCCAAAGCAAAAAAAAAAAAAAAATTTTAATCCCTGCTATTTTTATTGATACTCAAAATTGTGTCTTATATTCTTTATTTATTTATCCTCATCACCTTTATTCACATCATTTATCTCCCTAATATATTTAATTCCTAATTTCACTACCTATTCGCCTAACATTTCCTATTTTTTAAGTTTTTTAATTCCAACTTCCTAATTTCTACCATCCTTTGGTATCGCTGCTTCTCTTCTTGTGTCTTCACTGTAGACTCGATTTTCTTTAGATCCCTGATGCTCCTTCGTAATTTTTCCCGTTTTCCTCCTCTTGTTGGCTTCTGCGGTTGCTCCCTTGCTTTTTTCGCCTGTCGTTTTGCCTCTACTTTCCTCCTGTATTCTTCAATCATTATTGGTTTTGGCCCCTGATTTGGACCTGGAACAGTGTCTCTTTCCTCCTTTGTCGCTCTCTTTGGTTCAATCGAGATCCACGGAATGGGTACCCCTGCTGGATATAACGTCAATGCCTCGATGTTCGCCTCCGGCCGTCGGTATTTCTCCGCAAGCTTGAACAATCTCTGGAATCCACGGTCAATATCTGGGTCCGCAGATGTCACGGTCGCCATGTGATGATGGGATGCGCCCCTTGCAAAGTATGCTTGTAAAAGCTAGGCTCTGATTGTTGGGGTTTGGCCGCTTGAAAAAGCTGGCTTTAGGTGAGTTCTTGGCCGCTTGAAAAGCTGGCTCTGGGAGAGGTTTCTTTTGGCCGCTTGAAAAAGCTGGCTCTAGGAGTGGTTTTTTGGCCGCTTGAAAAGCTGGCTCTGGGCGAGGGTTCTAGAAAGAAAACGCTACAAAGGTTAGATCTAGACTCTCTGTTTATTCTAAATTTCTTCCTAAATTTATACATCGTTGCTTATCCCTACTCCTTACGTAAATTAAGTTTCCTATGCTTACGCTAGTTGTTACACATGTCGTAAGTGACCCTTTTCCCAATCATAAATCATCAATTATTATTAGTTCGTATGCGCAATGACTTCACTTCCCGATATTGCATTTAATTGCACATCTTGCAATTTTGTGTGAACCATGCCAACCGAAACTTGACCTCGGCTTAGCACATGGCCGAGCCGGTAAGTGCATGCCGCATGGTGCTCGTTGTTTACGGTGGTGTCATGTGTTTATGTGTTTTTGTTTACCTCGAGCGGCAACAAACTTAATTGCTTTAGGGTTGACGATCTTTTTGTTTACCATGGTTTCCATGGTGATCGTCACCTTCATGAATTGCTCGTCGAGTGTAAATCAAAACAACATGACGCATTGTAAAATTGTATCACACCTTCCCCCTTAGAGAAAAAAAAATTTTTTTTTTTTTTACTTGGGAAATGTGTCATTTTGCATGTACAAGTGAAGAAAAAAAAAATTTTTTTTTTATTTATTTTTAAATGTACAATTTTGCTTGGGTATTACGACAGTGACCTTCTTACTTCTAGCTGATCTACTTAAGTTTACCTTTGTTGACTTATGCTATTTACGTTATTGTTATCTACTGTTACCTACTATTAATTTATCAATATTATTTTTCTAATTTCCTAATTCTGTTCTTATGCATAACAATCGTATTATTATCTTTATCAACTAGCGTACAATTTACCTTATCTATTTCCTTAACTTCGTATGGGCCCTTATATAATGGATCTAACTTTTTCCTATTTTGTACAGTAACTAATACCTTGTCACCAATTTTTAATGCTATGGGATTGCAGTTTGTTAAACTAGTCTCTCTTCTTGTTTCTTTTGAAGTTTCTAGATATTGTCTGGCCTTTGCAATTGACTTTTGCAGTCTATATTTCATTTCTTTGCTGTATACGTAGTGATTATATATCGGGTCAGGCTCATTAATCGTAATTTCGGATGGCAAGGTAACTCGTTTGGCGTATACTAATTCGAACGGTGTGTATCCGTGTACTGTATTTGGCGTGGTGTTATAGCAAAAGGTATAGTATGGTACCCAACTATCCCAATCGTCGCGATTATCATTCACAAAGCATCTTAGATATTCGTTTAGACATTTGTGATTACGTTCCAGTGCGCCTATGGTTTCTGGGTGAGCTGCGGTTGCAAACAATTGCTTCACTTTTAAAATGTCGCATACCTCGGAAAGAATCTGATTTTTGTATTCTGTTCCTAAGTCCGTTTTGATCTTGTTCATCGGACCGTATGTTAGTATGAACCCGTTGACTATGGCCCTTGCGACGGTGTTTGCTTCCTTATCCGCGATCGGAGTTATCACCGTATATTTGCTTAGGTCACACTGCATCTCTTATTGTTTTTGTGAATGGTCCAACGGTGTCTATTGATACCACGTCAAATACTTTCACCGGGGTAGTAGTTTTCTCGAACGGTTCCCTGTTGTGTTTCTGGTGTTTATTTCTTGCACACGTCTCACATTTGTTTATGTATTTGGCGATTATCTTTTTCATTCTTTTCCACCTATATATTTCCTTTAGCTTTTTGTACAGCCTAGACTGTCCTAAGTGTCCTCCGGTGGGAGTGTCGTGGAAGTCGTGTAATATTTGTTTTATTCTTTCGCTGTCAGTTATCATTACTTGTGGCTTGTATATCTTTATTTTTATCCTTTTAAGAACTTTATTTCCAAGTTCCTTAAATGCGGTTATTTCTATTTTTTCAAATATTTGACTGCCTGCAGACAGCTTCAGAGTCTTGGTCTGAAGTTTATTACTTACATAGTCATCCAACTTTTCAAATACCTGCACTAATGTATGCTCTACTCGCTGGCTGTGTTCTATGCGCATATACCGCTTATAAATTGATTTATATTTGTGCACAATTTCTATTTCTATTCGATTTTCGCAACCTATTACTTCAATGTTTAGTTCCGGAACTGTTCTTAATTTTGTCGGTGCCAATTCTTCGGTAACGTGCAGTTGATCAGTCTGCTCCTCCGATATGGCGCTATTGGTCATTATTTGTTTCTGCTGCTCTTGCTTTTTTACATTAGCTCGTGTTTGTACTCTGAGAATACTAATTTCCTTGAGCTCGTCGCTGTCTAAGTGGATTCTGGACAAAGCATCCGGTCCAGAATTTTCTTTTCCTTTTATGTATTTTACCTCAAAATCGAATTCTTCGAGATCTAGTCGCATTCGGGTTAATTTAGAAGTCGGGTTCTTCATCCCGAACAAATATGTTAACGGTCTGTGATCCGTCCTTATTATGAATTTGCGTCCGTACACATATGGTTTGAAGTGCATTATCGCCCAATGTATGGCGGTTAATTACTTTTCGATCGTCGATTTATTTCTTTCGCCATCAATTTCTTGTGCCAGTATGGCTCCACAAGCTGCGTTTGACGCGTCGGTTGAGATTATAAATTGCTTTTTGAAATCTGGATGTTTTAATATGTTTGGGGACATTAACGTGGACCTTAGCATATTGAATGTCTTCTGCTGCGTGTCGGACCACTCAAACTGGACATTTTTCCTGATTAACTTATTTAGTGGCAGAGCAATGTCTGCGAAATTTGGTACAAAACGGCGGTAATAGTTGCAAAATGCCACGAATCTACGTACCTCGTCTGCGTTCTTGGGTACGGGGTAATTTTTTATGGCGTCGTGTTTTGAACTGTCTGGTTGTATTCCTTTATCCGAAATTTCATGACCCAAATATGTTACCTTTGTCTGAAAAAACTTACACTTCTCAGGATTCAGTTTGAGATTTCTTTCTCGAAGTCTGATGAACACCTTCTGGAGATTACTTAAATGATGCGCTTACGAACATCCTAATACAATGATGTCGTCAATATAAAGGAATGCAATTTCCGGTGTTAACCCTGCCATTGCGATCGTCATCATTCTTTGGAACCATTGGTTTCTCGGTCTATAATTCTGCTGCAGATGCCTACCCATGGTGTTTTCTTGCCTTCTGTACTGAAAATTCTGCTGTGACCTGCCATTTGGTCGTGCATGGTAGTGGCGTATGCTGCTGCTGGGCTGCGGTTTGTCTACCGTGATTGCCTTTGCGGTGACTTCAGACAATGTATTATGCGTTCCTGCCCTTATTATTATGGCTGTTTCGGAACTTGCCACATTATTCGTAAATGCCTGAATTGCAAACTTCTCCGCTAGTCTTTCTGCCGCTTCTCCAGCTGCTACTTTTTCTGCTATGAACGCCCGTGCAAGTTGACTTGACAGACTCTCTATTTGATTCGCAAAGTCTACCATCTTCTTATTTCCCTGTTGGCAAGTTTTCAATTGTGCCATCACGGCATCTGAGGACAGCTTCGTTGAGAATTTTTCTAGTAATTTAGCCTTTATTTGCGCTACCGTGGATACTTCATCAGTTATGACATATTTTGCTTTGCCTGTAATACGCGTTTTTATAAATTTTATCATTACATTCTTGTTTTCCGCTTCCGTCAGGTCGTCTAACAATTCCATCGACCCTATAAATGCTTCTGTTTCCTCATGCTTCCCCGAATAGGGTTGTAATAGCGAGGTCGCCGTTTTTATGTCGAATCCCATTTTTACTTTATGTGTTTCTACTTTTGATCCTGCCTCGTGCTCCTTCAGAACTTCTTCTATTCTTGCTATTGTCGTTCTTATATCGCTAAATATTTTCTTTATTTCTACTGCAACCTGATGTTCCACTATTTCGCCATCAACTTTCTTTGCTTTATCAAATAAATCATTTATTTTCTGCCGTTTCTCTCTTATTGTTTTTTCGCCGTAAGGCCTTGTTTTACTTTTTATTGCGTTTGCTAATATTATTTGGAGCTCCTCCTTGATCTCCTCTAGCGTCTCCATTGACACCTACACATTAATTTGAGCTGGCACATTGGTATATCTTTTCCGTAGGCTCCTCCTGTGGTGTCGGTATAAATTGTATATTAACTCAATAAATTTTATTGCCGCAATTATTAACAAGAGTATGACCATATGGTCGTTTTTAATGCTCACTGTGTCGTTCACTATGACATTATTTATGATTTCCCCGTTGCTATCGCTTTTCACTGACTTCGTGTTACCCATCTTGGATATACTGAAACTCAATCCCAAAGCAAAAAAAAAAAAAAAATTTTAATCCCTGCTATTTTTATTGATACTCAAAATTGTGTCTTATATTCTTTATTTATTTATCCTCATCACCTTTATTCACATCATTTATCTCCCTAATATATTTAATTCCTAATTTCACTACCTATTCGCCTAACATTTCCTATTTTTTAAGTTTTTTAATTCCAACTTCCTAATTTCTACCATCCTTTGGTATCGCTGCTTCTCTTCTTGTGTCTTCACTGTAGACTCGATTTTCTTTAGATCCCTGATGCTCCTTCGTAATTTTTCCCGTTTTCCTCCTCTTGTTGGCTTCTGCGGTTGCTCCCTTGCTTTTTTCGCCTGTCGTTTTGCCTCTACTTTCCTCCTGTATTCTTCAATCATTATTGGTTTTGGCCCCTGATTTGGACCTGGAACAGTGTCTCTTTCCTCCTTTGTCGCTCTCTTTGGTTCAATCGAGATCCACGGAATGGGTACCCCTGCTGGATATAACGTCAATGCCTCGATGTTCGCCTCCGGCCGTCGGTATTTCTCCGCAAGCTTGAACAATCTCTGGAATCCACGGTCAATATCTGGGTCCGCAGATGTCACGGTCGCCATGTGATGATGGGATGCGCCCCTTGCAAAGTATGCTTGTAAAAGCTAGGCTCTGATTGTTGGGGTTTGGCCGCTTGAAAAAGCTGGCTTTAGGTGAGTTCTTGGCCGCTTGAAAAGCTGGCTCTGGGAGAGGTTTCTTTTGGCCGCTTGAAAAAGCTGGCTCTAGGAGTGGTTTTTTGGCCGCTTGAAAAGCTGGCTCTGGGCGAGGGTTCTAGAAAGAAAACGCTACAAAGGTTCGATCTAGACTCTCTGTTTATTCTAAATTTCTTCCTAAATTTATACATCGTTGCTTATCCCTACTCCTTACGTAAATTAAGTTTCCTATGCTTACGCTAGTTGTTACACATGTCGTAAGTGACCCTTTTCCCAATCATAAATCATCAATTATTATTAGTTCGTATGCGCAATGACTTCACTTCCCGATATTGCATTTAATTGCACATCTTGCAATTTTGTGTGAACCATGCCAACCGAAACTTGACCTCGGCTTAGCACATGGCCGAGCCGGTAAGTGCATGCCGCATGGTGCTCGTTGTTTACGGTGGTGTCATGTGTTTATGTGTTTTTGTTTACCTCGAGCGGCAACAAACTTCCATGGTGATCGTCACCTTCATGAATTGCTCGTCGAGTGTAAATCAAAACAACATGACGCATTGTAAAATTGTATCACAGCAGAGTAAGCGTGCTGAGCCGAAAACCAACTTCCCGCAATCCGTACCGTGTTGGCAGAGTAAGCGAGTTGAGCCGAAAACCAATAGTACCGTACCGTGTTGGCAGAGTAAGCGTGCTGAGCCGAAAACCAACTCCCCACAATCCGACCGTATTGGCAGAGTAAGCGAGTTGAGCCGAAAACCAATAGTACCGTACCGTGTTGGCAGAGTAAGCGTGCTGAGCCGAAAACCAACTTCCCGATCCCATTAGAAACCGCCAGGGAAAGCCCTAAGTTAGACAGTAGCAATCATTTGTATTAGCTGATAGTAGGAAGAAGTAGTAAATAAGTAGAATTGTACACGATAGGAGAAAGGAAACAATAAATAACCTACAAGAGGACACCACCTGTTTATATTCTCCACTACAACTACCCAGGCGAGAAAGGCTTGTCTCAGAAATTTATTTTGTACTGTACATAATGCCACTTGTTACTTATTTTATATAAAACGTGGGTACTTATTAAAACCATCAAGATGGTTATAACACATTTTCTATTAAACGTGTTTTCTTAATAATGAGCATGCAACATGAGTATTTATTATGAAAAGGTCGTACTTAATATTTTCATAATGCCACTTGATACTTATTTTATATAAAACGTGGTTACTTATTAAAACCATCAAGATGGTTACAACACATTTTCTATTAAACGTGTTTTCTTAATAATGAGCATGCAACATGAGTATTTATTATGAAAAGGTCTTACTTAATATTTTCATAATGCCACTTTATACTTATTGTTCAGCTATGAAAATTTTTTTTTTTTACTAATTTTGATTTATTGAATCGCCAAAAATTGCTTGTCGCGCAGTAAGTCATATTCACAGGTTCTTGAACTCCAATTGGCACTGCAAAATGTGCAACATGATATATTTTCAAATTCTCGCTGCTTACTGCTTAATTGCATAAACGAATTCAACGAACCCAAGAAAAAACATGCACGAAAATATGTGCGCGACCAGCAATTTTTGTGCAATATAGATAATTAAGCAAAATTGACAATTGTAATAAGTATTGATTAGTGATCATTTTTTAATTATTATAAAAACATTTTTAAATCGAGAATAAAGTTTAGTTTAGTACAGACAGTCAAGCAAGACTTTTCGTCTATCCGTGTATCACAGATCACTTCCCTTATTCTTGTGTTTCGTTATAGAACCAACAACACACTTCAGCGGTAGCTAAGGTATTGTACCTTAACTAAATCTAACATCTAAAAACTGCAGTGGAAACAAAATAGTTTCCTCTTTAACACTTATTTTATATAAAACGTGGTTACTTATTAAAACCATCAAGATGGTTATAACACGCTTTATAATTTTCATTCTCGTTCCTGACAAAATTTTCGCTAAAAAAAATGGAATCGACCCAAAGTGCTTTCTTAATAATGAAAATGCAACATGAGTATTTATTATGAAAAGGTCTTACTTAATATTTTCATAATGCCACTTGATACTTTTTTTATATAAAACGTGGTTGCTTATTAAAACCATCAAGATGGTTATAAAACATTTCCTATTAAACGTGTTTTCTTAATAATGAGCATGCAACATGAGTATTTATTATGAAAAGGTCTTACTTAATATTTTCATAATGCCACTTGATACTTATTTTATATAAAACGTGGTTACTTATTAAAACCATCAAGATGGTTATAAAACATTTTCTATTAAACGTGTTTTCTTAATAATGAGCATGCAACATGAGTATTTATTATGAAAAGGTCTTACTTAATATTTTCATAATGCCACTTGATACTTATTTTATATAAAACGTGGTTACTTATTAAAACCATCAAGATGGTTATAACACATTTTGTTCAAGAAATAAACACAGTTTTGTAAATTTAAACTTATAATTTTATTTCATACAATTTTTGGCCTGAAGTTTCTACTTCCTACTTTCACCTTAACTGTTGGGAGGCTACTGCTGATTCTATTCTAAGTTTAAGTGCAATCTGCGAGAGATCGATAACTGTAATTTTTGTTGACGTTATTTATAAGTGTTGCCTGTACTGAATTTTCTGTTTACTTATTTATCGAATTCAATTTCAAAATTGTTATACTTTAATTTCAACTAACTTTCCTGAACACATTTTCTATTAAACGTGTTTTCTTAATAATGAGCATGCAACATGAGTATTTATTACGAAAATGTCTTACTTAATATTTTCATAATGCCACTTGATACTTATTTTATATAAAACGTGGTTACTTATTAAAACCATCAAGATGGTTATAAAACATTTTCTATTAAACGTGTTTTCTTAATAATGAGCATGCAATATGAGTATTTATTACGAAAAGGTCTTACTTAATATTTTCATAATGCCACTTGATACTTATTTTATATAAAACGTGGTTACTTATTAAAACCATCAAGATGGTTACAACACATTTTCTATGAAACATGTTTTCTTAATAATGAGCATGCAACATGAGTATTTATTATGAAAAGGTCGTACTTAATAATTTCATAATGCCACTTTATACTTATTATATAAAACGTGGTTAGTTATTAAAACCATCAAGATGGTTACAACACATTTTCTATTAAACGTGTTTTCTTAATAATGAGCATGGAACATGAGTATTTATTATGAAAAGGTCGTACTTAATATTTTCATAATGCCACTTTATACTTATTTTATATAAAACGTGGTTACTTATTAAAACCATCAAGATGGTTATAACACGCTTTATAATTTTCATTCTCGTTCCTGACAAAATTTTCGCTTAAAAAAAATGGGATCGACCCAAAGTGCTTTCTTAATAATGAGCATGCAACATGAGTATTTATTATGAAAAGGTCTTACTTAATATTTTCATAATGCCACTTGATACTTTTTTTTATATAAAACGTGGTTGCTTATTAAAACCATCAAGATGGTTATAAAACATTTCCTATTAAACGTGTTTTCTTAAGAATGAGCATGCAACATGAGTATTTATTATGAAAAGGTCTTACTTAATATTTTCATAATGCCACTTGATACTTATTTTATATAAAAAGTGGTTGCTTATTAAAACCATCAAGATGGTTATAAAACATTTTCTATTAAACGTGTTTTCTTAATAATGAGCATGCAACATGAGTATTTATTACGAAAAGGTCTTACTTAATATTTTCATAACGCCACTTGATACTTATTTTATATAAAACGTGGTTACTTATTAAAACCATCAAGATGGTTATAACACATTTTCTATTAAACGTGTTTTCTTAATAATGAGCATGCAACATGAGTATTTATTACGAAAAGGTCTTACTTAATATTTTCATAATGCCACTTGATACTTATTTTATATAAAACGTGGTTACTTATTAAAACCATCAAAATGGTTATAACACATTTTCTATTAAACGTGTTTTCTTAATAATGAGCATGCAACATGAGTATTTATTATGAAAAGGTCGTACTTAATATTTTCATAATGCCACTTGATACTTATTTTATATAAAACGTGGTTACTTATTAAAATCATCAAGATGGTTACAACACATTTTCTATTAAACGTGTTTTCTTAATAATGAGCATGCAACATGAGTATTTATTATGAAAAGGTCTTACTTAATATTTTCATAATGCCACTTGATACTTTTTTTTATATAAAACGTGGTTGCTTATTAAAACCATCAAGATGGTTATAAAACATTTCCTATTAAACGTGTTTTCTTAAGAATGAGCATGCAACATGAGTATTTATTATGAAAAGGTCTTACTTAATATTTTCATAATGCCACTTGATACTTTTTTTTATATAAAACGTGGTTGCTTATTAAAACCATCAAGATGGTTATAAAACATTTTCTATTAAACGTGTTTTCTTAATAATGAGCATGCAACATGAGTATTTATTACGAAAACGTCTTACTTAATATTTTCATAATGCCACTTGATACTTATTTTATATAAAACGTGGTTGCTTATTAAAACCATCAAGATGGTTATAAAACATTTCCTATTAAACGTGTTTTCTTAATAATGAGCATGCAACATGAGTATTTATTATGAAAAGGTCTTACTTAATATTTTCATAATGCCACTTGATACTTATTTTATATAAAACGTGGTTACTTATTAAAACCATCAAGATGGTTATAAAACATTTCCTATTAAACGTGTTTTCTTAAGAATGAGCATGCAACATGAGTATTTATTATGAAAAGGTCTTACTTAATATTTTCATAATGCCACTTGATACTTTTTTTTATATAAAACGTGGTTGCTTATTAAAACCATCAAGATGGTTATAAAACATTTCCTATTAAACGTGTTTTCTTAAGAATGAGCATGCAACATGAGTATTTATTATGAAAAGGTCTTACTTAATATTTTCATAATGCCACTTGATACTTATTTTATATAAAACGTGGTTGCTTATTAAAACCATCAAGATGGTTATAAAACATTTTCTATTAAACGTGTTTTCTTAATAATGAGCATGCAACATGAGTATTTATTACGAAAAGGTCTTACTTAATATTTTCATAATGCCACTTGATACTTATTTTATATAAAACGTGGTTACTTATTAAAACCATCAAGATGGTTATAACACATTTTCTATTAAACGTGTTTTCTTAATAATGAGCATGCAACATGAGTATTTATTACGAAAAGGTCTTACTTAATATTTTCATAATGCCACTTGATACTTATTTTATATAAAACGTGGTTACTTATTAAAACTATCAAAATGGTTATAACACATTTTCTATTAAACGTGTTTTCTTAATAATGAGCATGCAACATGAGTATTTATTATGAAAAGGTCTTACTTAATATTTTCATAATGCCACTTGATACTTTTTTTTATATAAAACGTGGTTGCTTATTAAAACCATCAAGATGGTTATAAAACATTTCCTATTAAACGTGTTTTCTTAAGAATGAGCATGCAACATGAGTATTTATTATGAAAAGGTCTTACTTAATATTTTCATAATGCCACTTGATACTTATTTTATATAAAACGTGGTTGCTTATTAAAACCATCAAGATGGTTATAAAACATTTTCTATTAAACGTGTTTTCTTAATAATGAGCATGCAACATGAGTATTTATTACGAAAAGGTCTTACTTAATATTTTCATAATGCCACTTGATACTTATTTTATATAAAACGTGGTTACTTATTAAAACCATCAAGATGGTTATAACACATTTTCTATTAAACGTGTTTTCTTAATAATGAGCATGCAACATGAGTATTTATTACGAAAACGTCTTACTTAATATTTTCATAATGCCACTTGATACTTATTTTATATAAAACGTGGTTGCTTATTAAAACCATCAAGATGGTTATAAAACATTTCCTATTAAACGTGTTTTCTTAATAATGAGCATGCAACATGAGTATTTATTATGAAAAGGTCTTACTTAATATTTTCATAATGCCACTTGATACTTATTTTATATAAAACGTGGTTGCTTATTAAAACCATCAAGATGGTTATAAAACATTTTCTATTAAACGTGTTTTCTTAATAATGAGCATGCAACATGAGTATTTATTACGAAAAGGTCTTACTTAATATTTTCATAATGCCACTTGATACTTATTTTATATAAAACGTGGTTACTTATTAAAACCATCAAGATGGTTATAACACATTTTCTATTAAACGTGTTTTCTTAATAATGAGCATGCAACATGAGTATTTATTACGAAAAGGTCTTACTTAATATTTTCATAATGCCACTTGATACTTATTTTATATAAAACGTGGTTACTTATTAAAACTATCAAAATGGTTATAACACATTTTCTATTAAACGTGTTTTCTTAATAATGAGCATGCAACATGAGTATTTATTATGAAAAGGTCTTACTTAATATTTTCATAATGCCACTTGATACTTTTTTTTATATAAAACGTGGTTGCTTATTAAAACCATCAAGATGGTTATAAAACATTTCCTATTAAACGTGTTTTCTTAAGAATGAGCATGCAACATGAGTATTTATTATGAAAAGGTCTTACTTAATATTTTCATAATGCCACTTGATACTTATTTTATATAAAACGTGGTTGCTTATTAAAACCATCAAGATGGTTATAAAACATTTTCTATTAAACGTGTTTTCTTAATAATGAGCATGCAACATGAGTATTTATTACGAAAAGGTCTTACTTAATATTTTCATAATGCCACTTGATACTTATTTTATATAAAACGTGGTTACTTATTAAAACCATCAAGATGGTTATAACACATTTTCTATTAAACGTGTTTTCTTAATAATGAGCATGCAACATGAGTATTTATTACGAAAACGTCTTACTTAATATTTTCATAATGCCACTTGATACTTATTTTATATAAAACGTGGTTGCTTATTAAAACCATCAAGATGGTTATAAAACATTTCCTATTAAACGTGTTTTCTTAATAATGAGCATGCAACATGAGTATTTATTATGAAAAGGTCTTACTTAATATTTTCATAATGCCACTTGATACTTATTTTATATAAAACGTGGTTACTTATTAAAACCATCAAGATGGTTATAAAACATTTTCTATTAAACGTGTTTTCTTAATAATGAGCATGCAACATGAGTATTTATTACGAAAAGGTCTTACTTAATATTTTCATAATGCCACTTGATACTTATTTTATATAAAACGTGGTTACTTATTAAAACTATCAAAATGGTTATAACACATTTTCTATTAAACGTGTTTTCTTAATAATGAGCATGCAACATGAGTATTTATTATGAAAAGGTCTTACTTAATATTTTCATAATGCCACTTGATACTTTTTTTTATATAAAACGTGGTTGCTTATTAAAACCATCAAGATGGTTATAAAACATTTTCTATTAAACGTGTTTTCTTAATAATGAGCATGCAACATGAGTATTTATTATGAAAAGGTCTTACTTAATATTTTCATAATGCCACTTGATACTTTTTTTATATAAAACGTGGTTGCTTATTAAAACCATCAAGATGGTTATAAAACATTTCCTATTAAACGTGTTTTCTTAATAATGAGCATGCAACATGAGTATTTATTATGAAAAGGTCTTACTTAATATTTTCATAATGCCACTTGATACTTATTTTATATAAAACGTGGTTACTTATTAAAACCATCAAGATGGTTACAACACATTTTCTATTAAACGTGTTTTCTTAATAATGAGCATGCAACATGAGTATTTATTACGAAAACGTCTTACTTAATATTTTCATAATGCCACTTGATACTTATTTTATATAAAACGTGGTTGCTTATTAAAACCATCAAGATGGTTATAAAACATTTCCTATTAAACGTGTTTTCTTAATAATGAGCATGCAACATGAGTATTTATTATGAAAAGGTCTTACTTAATATTTTCATAATGCCACTTGATACTTTTTTTTATATAAAACGTGGTTGCTTATTAAAACCATCAAGATGGTTATAAAACATTTCCTATTAAACGTGTTTTCTTAAGAATGAGCATGCAACATGAGTATTTATTATGAAAAGGTCTTACTTAATATTTTCATAATGCCACTTGATACTTATTTTATATAAAACGTGGTTGCTTATTAAAACCATCAAGATGGTTATAAAACATTTTCTATTAAAAGTGTTTTCTTAATAATGAGCATGCAACATGAGTATTTATTACGAAAAGGTCTTACTTAATATTTTCATAATGCCACTTGATACTTATTTTATATAAAACGTGGTTACTTATTAAAACCATCAAGATGGTTATAACACATTTTCTATTAAACGTGTTTTCTTAATAATGAGCATGCAACATGAGTATTTATTACGAAAACGTCTTACTTAATATTTTCATAATGCCACTTGATACTTATTTTATATAAAACGTGGTTGCTTATTAAAACCATCAAGATGGTTATAAAACATTTCCTATTAAACGTGTTTTCTTAATAATGAGCATGCAACATGAGTATTTATTATGAAAAGGTCTTACTTAATATTTTCATAATGCCACTTGATACTTATTTTATATAAAACGTGGTTGCTTATTAAAACCATCAAGATGGTTATAAAACATTTTCTATTAAACGTGTTTTCTTAATAATGAGCATGCAACATGAGTATTTATTACGAAAAGGTCTTACTTAATATTTTCATAATGCCACTTGATACTTATTTTATATAAAACGTGGTTACTTATTAAAACCATCAAGATGGTTATAACACATTTTCTATTAAACGTGTTTTCTTAATAATGAGCATGCAACATGAGTATTTATTACGAAAAGGTCTTACTTAATATTTTCATAATGCCACTTGATACTTATTTTATATAAAACGTGGTTACTTATTAAAACTATCAAAATGGTTATAACACATTTTCTATTAAACGTGTTTTCTTAATAATGAGCATGCAACATGAGTATTTATTATGAAAAGGTCTTACTTAATATTTTCATAATGCCACTTGATACTTTTTTTTATATAAAACGTGGTTGCTTATTAAAACCATCAAGATGGTTATAAAACATTTCCTATTAAACGTGTTTTCTTAAGAATGAGCATGCAACATGAGTATTTATTATGAAAAGGTCTTACTTAATATTTTCATAATGCCACTTGATACTTATTTTATATAAAACGTGGTTGCTTATTAAAACCATCAAGATGGTTATAAAACATTTTCTATTAAACGTGTTTTCTTAATAATGAGCATGCAACATGAGTATTTATTACGAAAAGGTCTTACTTAATATTTTCATAATGCCACTTGATACTTATTTTATATAAAACGTGGTTACTTATTAAAACCATCAAGATGGTTATAACACATTTTCTATTAAACGTGTTTTCTTAATAATGAGCATGCAACATGAGTATTTATTACGAAAACGTCTTACTTAATATTTTCATAATGCCACTTGATACTTATTTTATATAAAACGTGGTTGCTTATTAAAACCATCAAGATGGTTATAAAACATTTCCTATTAAACGTGTTTTCTTAATAATGAGCATGCAACATGAGTATTTATTATGAAAAGGTCTTACTTAATATTTTCATAATGCCACTTGATACTTATTTTATATAAAACGTGGTTGCTTATTAAAACCATCAAGATGGTTATAAAACATTTTCTATTAAACGTGTTTTCTTAATAATGAGCATGCAACATGAGTATTTATTACGAAAAGGTCTTACTTAATATTTTCATAATGCCACTTGATACTTATTTTATATAAAACGTGGTTACTTATTAAAACCATCAAGATGGTTATAACACATTTTCTATTAAACGTGTTTTCTTAATAATGAGCATGCAACATGAGTATTTATTACGAAAAGGTCTTACTTAATATTTTCATAATGCCACTTGATACTTATTTTATATAAAACGTGGTTACTTATTAAAACTATCAAAATGGTTATAACACATTTTCTATTAAACGTGTTTTCTTAATAATGAGCATGCAACATGAGTATTTATTATGAAAAGGTCTTACTTAATATTTTCATAATGCCACTTGATACTTTTTTTTATATAAAACGTGGTTGCTTATTAAAACCATCAAGATGGTTATAAAACATTTCCTATTAAACGTGTTTTCTTAAGAATGAGCATGCAACATGAGTATTTATTATGAAAAGGTCTTACTTAATATTTTCATAATGCCACTTGATACTTATTTTATATAAAACGTGGTTGCTTATTAAAACCATCAAGATGGTTATAAAACATTTCCTATTAAACGTGTTTTCTTAAGAATGAGCATGCAACATGAGTATTTATTATGAAAAGGTCTTACTTAATATTTTCATAATGCCACTTGATACTTATTTTATATAAAACGTGGTTGCTTATTAAAACCATCAAGATGGTTATAAAACATTTTCTATTAAACGTGTTTTCTTAATAATGAGCATGCAACATGAGTATTTATTACGAAAAGGTCTTACTTAATATTTTCATAATGCCACTTGATACTTATTTTATATAAAACGTGGTTACTTATTAAAACCATCAAGATGGTTATAACACATTTTCTATTAAACGTGTTTTCTTAATAATGAGCATGCAACATGAGTATTTATTACGAAAACGTCTTACTTAATATTTTCATAATGCCACTTGATACTTATTTTATATAAAACGTGGTTGCTTATTAAAACCATCAAGATGGTTATAAAACATTTCCTATTAAACGTGTTTTCTTAATAATGAGCATGCAACATGAGTATTTATTATGAAAAGGTCTTACTTAATATTTTCATAATGCCACTTGATACTTATTTTATATAAAACGTGGTTGCTTATTAAAACCATCAAGATGGTTATAAAACATTTTCTATTAAACGTGTTTTCTTAATAATGAGCATGCAACATGAGTATTTATTACGAAAAGGTCTTACTTAATATTTTCATAATGCCACTTGATACTTATTTTATATAAAACGTGGTTACTTATTAAAACCATCAAGATGGTTATAACACATTTTCTATTAAACGTGTTTTCTTAATAATGAGCATGCAACATGAGTATTTATTACGAAAAGGTCTTACTTAATATTTTCATAATGCCACTTGATACTTATTTTATATAAAACGTGGTTACTTATTAAAACTATCAAAATGGTTATAACACATTTTCTATTAAACGTGTTTTCTTAATAATGAGCATGCAACATGAGTATTTATTATGAAAAGGTCTTACTTAATATTTTCATAATGCCACTTGATACTTTTTTTTATATAAAACGTGGTTGCTTATTAAAACCATCAAGATGGTTATAAAACATTTCCTATTAAACGTGTTTTCTTAAGAATGAGCATGCAACATGAGTATTTATTATGAAAAGGTCTTACTTAATATTTTCATAATGCCACTTGATACTTATTTTATATAAAACGTGGTTGCTTATTAAAACCATCAAGATGGTTATAAAACATTTTCTATTAAACGTGTTTTCTTAATAATGAGCATGCAACATGAGTATTTATTACGAAAAGGTCTTACTTAATATTTTCATAATGCCACTTGATACTTATTTTATATAAAACGTGGTTACTTATTAAAACCATCAAGATGGTTATAACACATTTTCTATTAAACGTGTTTTCTTAATAATGAGCATGCAACATGAGTATTTATTACGAAAACGTCTTACTTAATATTTTCATAATGCCACTTGATACTTATTTTATATAAAACGTGGTTGCTTATTAAAACCATCAAGATGGTTATAAAACATTTCCTATTAAACGTGTTTTCTTAATAATGAGCATGCAACATGAGTATTTATTATGAAAAGGTCTTACTTAATATTTTCATAATGCCACTTGATACTTATTTTATATAAAACGTGGTTACTTATTAAAACCATCAAGATGGTTATAAAACATTTTCTATTAAACGTGTTTTCTTAATAATGAGCATGCAACATGAGTATTTATTACGAAAAGGTCTTACTTAATATTTTCATAATGCCACTTGATACTTATTTTATATAAAACGTGGTTACTTATTAAAACTATCAAAATGGTTATAACACATTTTCTATTAAACGTGTTTTCTTAATAATGAGCATGCAACATGAGTATTTATTATGAAAAGGTCTTACTTAATATTTTCATAATGCCACTTGATACTTTTTTTTATATAAAACGTGGTTGCTTATTAAAACCATCAAGATGGTTATAAAACATTTTCTATTAAACGTGTTTTCTTAATAATGAGCATGCAACATGAGTATTTATTATGAAAAGGTCTTACTTAATATTTTCATAATGCCACTTGATACTTTTTTTATATAAAACGTGGTTGCTTATTAAAACCATCAAGATGGTTATAAAACATTTCCTATTAAACGTGTTTTCTTAATAATGAGCATGCAACATGAGTATTTATTATGAAAAGGTCTTACTTAATATTTTCATAATGCCACTTGATACTTATTTTATATAAAACGTGGTTACTTATTAAAACCATCAAGATGGTTACAACACATTTTCTATTAAACGTGTTTTCTTAATAATGAGCATGCAACATGAGTATTTATTACGAAAACGTCTTACTTAATATTTTCATAATGCCACTTGATACTTATTTTATATAAAACGTGGTTGCTTATTAAAACCATCAAGATGGTTATAAAACATTTCCTATTAAACGTGTTTTCTTAATAATGAGCATGCAACATGAGTATTTATTATGAAAAGGTCTTACTTAATATTTTCATAATGCCACTTGATACTTTTTTTTATATAAAACGTGGTTGCTTATTAAAACCATCAAGATGGTTATAAAACATTTCCTATTAAACGTGTTTTCTTAAGAATGAGCATGCAACATGAGTATTTATTATGAAAAGGTCTTACTTAATATTTTCATAATGCCACTTGATACTTATTTTATATAAAACGTGGTTGCTTATTAAAACCATCAAGATGGTTATAAAACATTTTCTATTAAAAGTGTTTTCTTAATAATGAGCATGCAACATGAGTATTTATTACGAAAAGGTCTTACTTAATATTTTCATAATGCCACTTGATACTTATTTTATATAAAACGTGGTTACTTATTAAAACCATCAAGATGGTTATAACACATTTTCTATTAAACGTGTTTTCTTAATAATGAGCATGCAACATGAGTATTTATTACGAAAACGTCTTACTTAATATTTTCATAATGCCACTTGATACTTATTTTATATAAAACGTGGTTGCTTATTAAAACCATCAAGATGGTTATAAAACATTTCCTATTAAACGTGTTTTCTTAATAATGAGCATGCAACATGAGTATTTATTATGAAAAGGTCTTACTTAATATTTTCATAATGCCACTTGATACTTATTTTATATAAAACGTGGTTGCTTATTAAAACCATCAAGATGGTTATAAAACATTTTCTATTAAACGTGTTTTCTTAATAATGAGCATGCAACATGAGTATTTATTACGAAAAGGTCTTACTTAATATTTTCATAATGCCACTTGATACTTATTTTATATAAAACGTGGTTACTTATTAAAACCATCAAGATGGTTATAACACATTTTCTATTAAACGTGTTTTCTTAATAATGAGCATGCAACATGAGTATTTATTACGAAAAGGTCTTACTTAATATTTTCATAATGCCACTTGATACTTATTTTATATAAAACGTGGTTACTTATTAAAACTATCAAAATGGTTATAACACATTTTCTATTAAACGTGTTTTCTTAATAATGAGCATGCAACATGAGTATTTATTATGAAAAGGTCTTACTTAATATTTTCATAATGCCACTTGATACTTTTTTTTATATAAAACGTGGTTGCTTATTAAAACCATCAAGATGGTTATAAAACATTTCCTATTAAACGTGTTTTCTTAAGAATGAGCATGCAACATGAGTATTTATTATGAAAAGGTCTTACTTAATATTTTCATAATGCCACTTGATACTTATTTTATATAAAACGTGGTTGCTTATTAAAACCATCAAGATGGTTATAAAACATTTTCTATTAAACGTGTTTTCTTAATAATGAGCATGCAACATGAGTATTTATTACGAAAAGGTCTTACTTAATATTTTCATAATGCCACTTGATACTTATTTTATATAAAACGTGGTTACTTATTAAAACCATCAAGATGGTTATAACACATTTTCTATTAAACGTGTTTTCTTAATAATGAGCATGCAACATGAGTATTTATTACGAAAACGTCTTACTTAATATTTTCATAATGCCACTTGATACTTATTTTATATAAAACGTGGTTGCTTATTAAAACCATCAAGATGGTTATAAAACATTTCCTATTAAACGTGTTTTCTTAATAATGAGCATGCAACATGAGTATTTATTATGAAAAGGTCTTACTTAATATTTTCATAATGCCACTTGATACTTATTTTATATAAAACGTGGTTGCTTATTAAAACCATCAAGATGGTTATAAAACATTTTCTATTAAACGTGTTTTCTTAATAATGAGCATGCAACATGAGTATTTATTACGAAAAGGTCTTAGTTAATATTTTCATAATGCCACTTGATACTTATTTTATATAAAACGTGGTTACTTATTAAAACCATCAAGATGGTTATAACACATTTTCTATTAAACGTGTTTTCTTAATAATGAGCATGCAACATGAGTATTTATTACGAAAAGGTCTTACTTAATATTTTCATAATGCCACTTGATACTTATTTTATATAAAACGTGGTTACTTATTAAAACTATCAAAATGGTTATAACACATTTTCTATTAAACGTGTTTTCTTAATAATGAGCATGCAACATGAGTATTTATTATGAAAAGGTCTTACTTAATATTTTCATAATGCCACTTGATACTTTTTTTTATATAAAACGTGGTTGCTTATTAAAACCATCAAGATGGTTATAAAACATTTCCTATTAAACGTGTTTTCTTAAGAATGAGCATGCAACATGAGTATTTATTATGAAAAGGTCTTACTTAATATTTTCATAATGCCACTTGATACTTATTTTATATAAAACGTGGTTGCTTATTAAAACCATCAAGATGGTTATAAAACATTTTCTATTAAACGTGTTTTCTTAATAATGAGCATGCAACATGAGTATTTATTACGAAAAGGTCTTACTTAATATTTTCATAATGCCACTTGATACTTATTTTATATAAAACGTGGTTACTTATTAAAACCATCAAGATGGTTATAACACATTTTCTATTAAACGTGTTTTCTTAATAATGAGCATGCAACATGAGTATTTATTACGAAAACGTCTTACTTAATATTTTCATAATGCCACTTGATACTTATTTTATATAAAACGTGGTTGCTTATTAAAACCATCAAGATGGTTATAAAACATTTCCTATTAAACGTGTTTTCTTAATAATGAGCATGCAACATGAGTATTTATTATGAAAAGGTCTTACTTAATATTTTCATAATGCCACTTGATACTTATTTTATATAAAACGTGGTTACTTATTAAAACCATCAAGATGGTTATAAAACATTTTCTATTAAACGTGTTTTCTTAATAATGAGCATGCAACATGAGTATTTATTACGAAAAGGTCTTACTTAATATTTTCATAATGCCACTTGATACTTATTTTATATAAAACGTGGTTACTTATTAAAACTATCAAAATGGTTATAACACATTTTCTATTAAACGTGTTTTCTTAATAATGAGCATGCAACATGAGTATTTATTATGAAAAGGTCTTACTTAATATTTTCATAATGCCACTTGATACTTTTTTTTATATAAAACGTGGTTGCTTATTAAAACCATCAAGATGGTTATAAAACATTTTCTATTAAACGTGTTTTCTTAATAATGAGCATGCAACATGAGTATTTATTATGAAAAGGTCTTACTTAATATTTTCATAATGCCACTTGATACTTTTTTTATATAAAACGTGGTTGCTTATTAAAACCATCAAGATGGTTATAAAACATTTCCTATTAAACGTGTTTTCTTAATAATGAGCATGCAACATGAGTATTTATTATGAAAAGGTCTTACTTAATATTTTCATAATGCCACTTGATACTTATTTTATATAAAACGTGGTTACTTATTAAAACCATCAAGATGGTTACAACACATTTTCTATTAAACGTGTTTTCTTAATAATGAGCATGCAACATGAGTATTTATTACGAAAACGTCTTACTTAATATTTTCATAATGCCACTTGATACTTATTTTATATAAAACGTGGTTGCTTATTAAAACCATCAAGATGGTTATAAAACATTTCCTATTAAACGTGTTTTCTTAATAATGAGCATGCAACATGAGTATTTATTATGAAAAGGTCTTACTTAATATTTTCATAATGCCACTTGATACTTTTTTTTATATAAAACGTGGTTGCTTATTAAAACCATCAAGATGGTTATAAAACATTTCCTATTAAACGTGTTTTCTTAAGAATGAGCATGCAACATGAGTATTTATTATGAAAAGGTCTTACTTAATATTTTCATAATGCCACTTGATACTTATTTTATATAAAACGTGGTTGCTTATTAAAACCATCAAGATGGTTATAAAACATTTTCTATTAAAAGTGTTTTCTTAATAATGAGCATGCAACATGAGTATTTATTACGAAAAGGTCTTACTTAATATTTTCATAATGCCACTTGATACTTATTTTATATAAAACGTGGTTACTTATTAAAACCATCAAGATGGTTATAACACATTTTCTATTAAACGTGTTTTCTTAATAATGAGCATGCAACATGAGTATTTATTACGAAAACGTCTTACTTAATATTTTCATAATGCCACTTGATACTTATTTTATATAAAACGTGGTTGCTTATTAAAACCATCAAGATGGTTATAAAACATTTCCTATTAAACGTGTTTTCTTAATAATGAGCATGCAACATGAGTATTTATTATGAAAAGGTCTTACTTAATATTTTCATAATGCCACTTGATACTTATTTTATATAAAACGTGGTTGCTTATTAAAACCATCAAGATGGTTATAAAACATTTTCTATTAAACGTGTTTTCTTAATAATGAGCATGCAACATGAGTATTTATTACGAAAAGGTCTTACTTAATATTTTCATAATGCCACTTGATACTTATTTTATATAAAACGTGGTTACTTATTAAAACCATCAAGATGGTTATAACACATTTTCTATTAAACGTGTTTTCTTAATAATGAGCATGCAACATGAGTATTTATTACGAAAAGGTCTTACTTAATATTTTCATAATGCCACTTGATACTTATTTTATATAAAACGTGGTTACTTATTAAAACTATCAAAATGGTTATAACACATTTTCTATTAAACGTGTTTTCTTAATAATGAGCATGCAACATGAGTATTTATTATGAAAAGGTCTTACTTAATATTTTCATAATGCCACTTGATACTTTTTTTTATATAAAACGTGGTTGCTTATTAAAACCATCAAGATGGTTATAAAACATTTCCTATTAAACGTGTTTTCTTAAGAATGAGCATGCAACATGAGTATTTATTATGAAAAGGTCTTACTTAATATTTTCATAATGCCACTTGATACTTATTTTATATAAAACGTGGTTGCTTATTAAAACCATCAAGATGGTTATAAAACATTTTCTATTAAACGTGTTTTCTTAATAATGAGCATGCAACATGAGTATTTATTACGAAAAGGTCTTACTTAATATTTTCATAATGCCACTTGATACTTATTTTATATAAAACGTGGTTACTTATTAAAACCATCAAGATGGTTATAACACATTTTCTATTAAACGTGTTTTCTTAATAATGAGCATGCAACATGAGTATTTATTACGAAAACGTCTTACTTAATATTTTCATAATGCCACTTGATACTTATTTTATATAAAACGTGGTTGCTTATTAAAACCATCAAGATGGTTATAAAACATTTTCTATTAAACGTGTTTTCTTAATAATGAGCATGCAACATGAGTATTTATTATGAAAAGGTCTTACTTAATATTTTCATAATGCCACTTGATACTTTTTTTATATAAAACGTGGTTGCTTATTAAAACCATCAAGATGGTTATAAAACATTTCCTATTAAACGTGTTTTCTTAATAATGAGCATGCAACATGAGTATTTATTATGAAAAGGTCTTACTTAATATTTTCATAATGCCACTTGATACTTATTTTATATAAAACGTGGTTACTTATTAAAACCATCAAGATGGTTATAAAACATTTTCTATTAAACGTGTTTTCTTAATAATGAGCATGCAACATGAGTATTTATTACGAAAAGGTCTTACTTAATATTTTCATAATGCCACTTGATACTTATTTTATATAAAACGTGGTTACTTATTAAAACTATCAAAATGGTTATAACACATTTTCTATTAAACGTGTTTTCTTAATAATGAGCATGCAACATGAGTATTTATTATGAAAAGGTCTTACTTAATATTTTCATAATGCCACTTGATACTTTTTTTTATATAAAACGTGGTTGCTTATTAAAACCATCAAGATGGTTATAAAACATTTTCTATTAAACGTGTTTTCTTAATAATGAGCATGCAACATGAGTATTTATTATGAAAAGGTCTTACTTAATATTTTCATAATGCCACTTGATACTTTTTTTATATAAAACGTGGTTGCTTATTAAAACCATCAAGATGGTTATAAAACATTTCCTATTAAACGTGTTTTCTTAATAATGAGCATGCAACATGAGTATTTATTATGAAAAGGTCTTACTTAATATTTTCATAATGCCACTTGATACTTATTTTATATAAAACGTGGTTACTTATTAAAACCATCAAGATGGTTACAACACATTTTCTATTAAACGTGTTTTCTTAATAATGAGCATGCA
The DNA here is from genome assembly GCA_963082835.1 of Leptogaster cylindrica. Lineage (NCBI taxonomy): Eukaryota > Metazoa > Arthropoda > Insecta > Diptera > Asilidae > Leptogaster > Leptogaster cylindrica. Next base: position 12,368,223 of record OY720108.1, read on the forward strand.
ACATGAGTATTTATTATGAAAAGGTCGTACTTAATATTTTCATAATGCCACTTTATACTTATTTTATATAAAACGTGGTTACTTATTAAAACCATCAAGATGGTTATAACACGCTTTATAATTTTCATTCTCGTTCCTGACAAAATTTTCGCTTAACAAAAATGGGATCGACCCAAAGTGCTTTCTTAATAATGAGAATGCAACATGAGTATTTATTATGAAAAGGTCTTACTTAATATTTTCATAATGCCACTTGATACTTTTTTTATATAAAACGTGGTTGCTTATTAAAACCATCAAGATGGTTATAGAACATTTCCTGTTAAACGTGTTTTCTTAATAATGAGCATGCAACATGAGTATTTATTATGAAAAGGTCTCACTTAATATTTTCATAATGCCACTTGATACTTATTTTATATAAAACGTGGTTGCTTATTAAAACCATCAAGATGGTTATAAAACATTTTCTATTAAATGTGTTTTCTTAATAATGACCATGCAACATGAGTATTTATTATGAAAAGGTCTTACTTAATATTTTCATAATGCCACTTGATACTTATTTTATATAAAACGTGGTTACTTATTAAAACCATCAAGATGGTTATAACACATTTTCTATTAAACGTGTTTTCTTAATAATGAGCATGCAACATGAGTATTTATTACGAAAAGGTCTTACTTAATATTTTCATAATGCCACTTGATACTTATTTTATATAAAACGTGGTTACTTATTAAAACCATCAAAATGGTTATAACACATTTTCTATTAAACGTGTTTTCTTAATAATGAGCATGCAACATGAGTATTTATTACGAAAAGGTCTTACTTAATATTTTCATAATGCCACTTGATACTTATTTTATATAAAACGTGCTTACTTATTAAAACCATCAAAATGGTTACAACACATTTTCAATTAAACGTGTTTTCTTAATAATGAGCATGCAACATGAGTATTTATTATGAAAAGGTCTTACTTAATATTTTCATAATGCCACTTGATACTTATTTTATATAAAACGTGGTTACTTATTAAAACCATCTAGATGGTTACAACACATTTTCTATTAAACGGGTTTTCTTAATAATGAGCATGCAACATGAGTATTTATTATGAAAAGGTCTTACTTAATATTTTCATAATGCCACTTGATACTTATTTTATATAAAACGTGGTTACTTATTAAAACCATCAAGATGGTTACAACACATTTTCTATTAAACGTGTTTTCTTAATAATGAGCATGCAACATGAGTATTATTATAAAATGGTCTTTCTTAGTATTTCCATAATAACACTTCATATTCATTTTCTATTAAACGTGTTTTCTTAATAATGAGCATGCAACATGACTATTATTATAAAATGGTCTTTCTTAGTATTTCCATAATACGAATTCATATTCATTTTCTAATAAACGTGTTTTCTTAATAATGAGCATGCAACATGAGTATTATTATAAAATGGTCTTTCTTAGTATTTCCATAATAACACTTCATATTCATTTTCTATTAAACGTGTTTTCTTAATAATGACCATGCAACATGAGTATTATTATAAAATGGTCTTTCTTAGTATTTCCATAATAACACTTCATATTCATTTTCTATTAAACGTGTTTTCTTAATAATGAGCATGCAACATGACTATTATTATAAAATGGTCTTTCTTAGTGTTTCCATAATACGACTTCATATTCATTTTCTATTAAACGTGTTTTCTTAGTAATGAGCATGCAACATGACTATTATTATAAAATGGTATTTCTTAATATTTCCATAATGCCACTTGACACTCCAATAGATAGGGACAGTAAATGTCATGTGCGTTTAACGTGAGTACCTGCCGTGAAGGCCTACCTCACGGTCCTCTTCGGACACGGATTGATTTTGGGACCACAATCAGAGCCCCATGGTCAAGCCATGGTAGCAGTTGATACCATTAGGAGGATGGCATCCTTACTGCTGGAAGCGAGACCTATCTAAATCTCTACCGCGTTATGGGACACGGTACCCGGTTGTATAACGCAACTCCACGCCGGATTCCGAGGAATCCTACTCGCGATTTGGGTGTCAACCACAGCCCCCATGATACTCCCAGTAGGGGGCGACCTCAACAACCGAGTTGGAGCAAGCTCCAAGGGCTGTCTCGGTTCCCATGGTACCTGACAATCTCAGGTGAGATACCAGTGGACTTTCCTCCAAGTCCTGGACTGGCGCCATCCTAATCGGGTACGTGGGGTAGGCACTCCCCAAAGGTTCCACCGGAATCGACCGTAGTCTTTGACCGGTTTCCCCTCCCTGCGTATGAACTCTGCAGCAGAGTCGGGCAGGAAGGGGCCGCTAGGCGCCTAACTGCCTCCAGCCACAGCCAACTGCCTGACACGCCGCCTCCTCCTATCGAAGGCCATACACGCAAAGTCATTCAACATATTCCAGCCATCATCACTGCATACACACCTACTGACGTCAACACTCCCGCCGGTGTTGACGACACCCCATGCATCTACATTCCTAATGTCCGCGTACATTGGACACTCAAGCAAAACATGCATCCAGTTCTCTTGAGGGGCGTCACACATAGGGCACGAGGCCGTGTCAGAAATTCCGAATCTCACAAGTGAGTCATTCAGACTTCCGTGCCCCGTGAAGAGGAACCCAAGACTCAGCGAGAGTTTTCTATCAATATTTCCCCTAGATAGGGCAACGTCCTTAATATACGCAAACGTAACGCGACCACATTCTGACAAGTCCCACCTACGCTGCCACCGCTCAATTATGCAGGCGTCCAAGAGATCACGTATGGCTCCTTTACTCATGGAGGCCGCATCAGCAGAAGTGACCTAGTCATTTTGCAGCAATGGCATACCCCTCCGGATCTTATAGAGGATGGCACGACGCTCAACCTCTAAGTCAAGAGGGGGCACACCCATCAGTACCCGCATGGCGTCCGTCGACACAGTACGACATACAGGTATGCACGCATACATCACTACACTGCGCTTCTCGCGAAGTCGACAAATACGGAAGACCCATACGCAGCACACGCCACAAACAAACCATCATAAATGACCCTGACAGCACATCTGCCAAGGCCCCAGTCTTTCCGTAGAACGCGACGCAACGAACCGGCGATCACAGCTAACCGATCTTTAAGCTCGAGAAAATGAGCCTGAAACTTCAATCCTCCACCTACACTAATCCCCAGGTACTTGACGTTAGTCGCATACCTGAGGCTTGAACCGTTCATTCTTACCACTGGAGGCCGACGTACAAACGAGGGACCCTTGAGGACCATCATTGCAATCTTATCCAGCGATACACTAACACCTACCTTACAGCTCCACTCATGCACAATACGCATGAGCGGAGCACTCAAAGTATCGAGCTCTCTCCGCGACCTACCCTCCACAAGGATAAGGAGGTCATCCGCGTACGCGACAACTTTAGTGTGACGTCCCAGCTCATCCAGCAGTTCATCCATCATTAGGTTCCAAATAAATGGACCCGCAATGGAGCCCTGTGGACAGCCACGCTCGACCGTCTTCCAAACTTCGTCGAATTCGCCACGAACAAAAGCACGCCTGCCGGAGAAGTAGCTTCTCCAGACATTTAATTCCTCACACCCACATTCATACAGCTTCCTACATACAGTATCCCAACACAGGTAGTCAAACGCACCCTTAAAATCAACAAAAATCCCCAGGACATATTTAACTTCAGACATACTTACGCATTCACGAACGTAACTCCATGCATCGTCCGTGCACCTGCCAGGACGAAAGCCGTACTGGTTTGGCGACATCAGATGGGCAATTTTCATCTTCAATCTCTCAACAAGAATCCTCTCCAGCACTTTTCCAAGTACCGGCAAAAGACTAATGCCTCTATAAGACCGAGGATTACTCCTCACCTTATCTGGTGACTTAAGCAGCACGGCTACGCGCGCGATCTTGCCGGAAAAACGCCATCTCTAACACATCCCTGAAATAGACTGAGGAGATGGTCAGGGACAGCACGCCAAATGCTCTTACACATCTCACCCGTTGTCCCGTCCCACCCCGGCGGCTTCCCGGGGCGGAGCAGCGAAACAGCCGCCTCCACCTCCATACCAGAGACCCCAGGTACAGATCCCGTGACCACCGGCAGGGGAAGAGACCCATCCACAGGCTCAGCCCGCGGAAAGAAGCAGTCCAACAGGGCTGCCACAGATTCACTCCAATTCCTTGTGTATCCCTCACCCACACGTATGCCAGACACTACATGCCTGTCATTTTTGCCTCGACAGATTTTATAAGCTAACCCCCACGGATCTCTGGCATTGGAATGAACGAAGTCCATCCAGTGCTTCTCTTTCGCCCGGGCTAACATTTCCTTATATTCTCTCACACCTCGCCTAAAAGCGAGCCTGCGTTGAGATATATCATCACTCTCTCTAGCACGTGCCCTTTGGAAAGCCTTCCTTAGGCATCTTACATGCCTCCGTTTAAGGCTAAGGGAGTGCGTCCACCATTTAACTCTCCTAGGGTTAGTGCGCATACTAACCGCAAGGAGCTCATCATTCACACTTTCAATCCAGGACTGGATGATACTAACCTTTTGCCTCGTGGCGCTTTAGGCGCTTCCACAGCACGATCACTGCCCAACTTAATCGCAATTGGCCTGTGATCACTTATTCCCCATCTATCATCGATGGCCCATTCAAAATCATATGCCATTGCTGCCTCATTAATCAACGTAACATCAATATCACTCTCACCTTGGACCGTCTGAAACGTGAAATGCACACTGGGCACATTCAAGACATGCAGATTGTTCTGCAGAATCCATTCACTCAATTGTTCCCCCCTGTGGTAGCTTCGACTGTTGGAAGTATTCCGCGCAGTCTTGCTAAACCACATGGGAGAAGAAGCATTCGCATCCATACCAAGGAGGGTGGGCTTATTCCTGCAGAATTGCAGCACCCTACCCATATACTCTAAATACGGTCCAATTTCGTCACTAAACTTGCAATAAACAGACACCAGATAAAATTCGCCAAACTCACCTTTGATCCACACACAAACACCCCACTGAGATGTGAGGTGCTCGATAGCCATACATTCAAAACCGACATGGTTAACTGCAATGCCAGCAAGAGCGTTGCTGTCAAGCGAAGGAAACACACGCATGCTCGCTGGAAGCCCAATAACACAGCCAAAGCCCATCAGGGGTTCCTGCAAGAGGGCGAGCTGTACCCCATTCTCGCACATCCACTGACCAAGGTCATGCATCACACCAGCTGCCCGTCCACAGTTTAACTGTAGGATGGAGACAGTCATAGTGCTTAATGTCTCGCATTAGCACGTGCCATCATAGCGGCGTATACGGGACATAGCGGTGACTTCACCGTATGCCCACAAGGAAGTCCCCGGAACTCACAGTTCCGACAGCGGGGATCATTGCTGCATCTGGCAGCAGTGTGTGCACTGCCGCAGCAACGCGAACAGACCGTTTCCTTTGCCCTACATTCCGCCACAAAATGCTAAATGTTATGAAGAGTTTTGAATTAAGGTTGTCGGCTTTTCCCACTATATATGCATATACAAATAGCAATATATGTAATATGATAATATGGGTTCAATATATGGTGGTTTTTCAAGTTATAGAAAAACATATTGTAAAGAGATATAGAAAGTCATACATTAAATAAAAGAAAAATTTCAAATTTATAAGAAAAAAGACACGTATTTTCGTCGTGCAGTACGCGCGAAATATATACTTTATTGGACTTGGGTCACAAAAAGAAAAAAAACAACAAACACAATCTTTAGATTGATTAGATTTATTGAAAATGAACGTCTCTTTACAAGAGGAATCTTAAGACTAACTTTAATTCTAAATTCCAGAGTTAATTACGCTTGTCTTTTCATTGCAATTTTGCTGATTACCGCTTTATTCGTGGGAAATTTAAATTTTGTAATTTCTCAAACTCTGTATGAAATGAAATGTGATCCCGAATCACGTTTCATTTCTGGTGGGTTTTCATTTTTTGAGACTATGTCACGTTGAATTTTCGCTGACATAACTCCTCCCTCCTTAAAGTTAGGACTCTCCTGAGTCCTTACAATTTTCTTGATTATAATTTTTGATCTTTTAACTTTAAAGAAATAAATTGCAATAATCAGAGAAGCGCTTACAGATATAATCGTTATTATCCCTCCATATATATAATGAGTTCTTTTTTCAAATTTAAGTTCCTTGATTTCTTTAATATTTTCAATTTGTTCTAGTGTTATGTCATCAAATATTAAGTTTTCGTTAGAATTCTTAATTTGGGTTAAATAATTTGGAATAGTGAAACTTTGTTTGAATTCTTTTTGTCTATTTTGTAAGATGTAATTTCCAATTTTTATCGAACAATTATTAAAATTAATTAGATAGTTTCCGTTCATTTCAAGAGTACGTTCGTCGCAAGTACTAGAAAAATTTACGCCAATTTGGTTCTTAACTAATGTTGTACCTTCTTCTAATTCTATAATTTCTGAAATGTTATTAAACCTTCTTTTACAATTTTTATTGATTATACAATTATTGCAAAGTTTTAGTTTATTAATGTCCTTATTTTCTACATAATTATAAATTTTATTGTCATACTTAATTATTTCCTGGGCATTAAAAGCTAACTCTATATTTTGTTTATCTGCTACCGGCATCAGCAGTGTTTTTTGTAAATTGATTACCTCTTTTGGAATTTTAATTATGAATATAATGTTTTCTTTGTTGTCAATAAATGTTCCAAGTTTAATATTTTGTAGTTTTTCAAAATCAACTTTGTATTCAACTATTTCCTCATTTGTTAATATATTGCTATGAATAATACCTAATCTTGCTGAAGCTACGTTATTTTGGATATGTTCTATATTATCTTGCAATATTTTTAATTTCAGTACGAAGTCAATGTAAATTGTCTGTTTGTATAAAATGTTGTTGTGATCGTCAATTTCATTTAATTTTAGTGATAGTTTTTCCCTGTCATTTTCTATGATTTCCTTGAGTTTAGTGAAAGTTTTATTGAAATTTCTGTTAATTTTGACTTGAGAATTTAGGGTTTCGATTGCATTGTGGCTGTTTACTTCAATAGTTTTGAGGTGTTCCTCGATATCTTGCCGGTCATCATCATCCATTGTTCCATAGAGCCATTTAAATGCAGTACCTGCAAAGTTGAATAACCCACGTCTTTCCCGATGTGGAATTAGTGTTTTGATTTTATTTCGGATCGTTTCAATTTGGTGTTCTAAGATTGGTGTTTCATTTTTCAGTGAAGACTGCCTAATATTAACTTCTAAACAATCTAAAATACTTTTAATCTCTCTAGGGTCAATTAAATGCAGTATAGTATCGTATTTCTTTATAATGTTAACCTTATCTAGTTTGATCTCTGTGTATCCAAAATTAGTTTCGATTTTCTCAATTATCAGATGGGTTTGGACGGTCGTTGTCATCAACATAATTACCAATATTTTCAATATCCAGGTCACCTGCAAATTTTTTCCTTCTTTTAATGTTTATTTTGTGTACATTATTTAATTTAGATTTAACAAATTTAGGTACTTCTTTGTGTCTTACGCTTTTATAATTTTTAATGTAGCCTTCAGTTCTATCTTCCTCGCAATTTTCCTTTTTTTATTTCTCTTATTAATATACCTTTCCTTTTCCTTTATTATGTTTTGAAATATTTTTATTTTAGAGCATCTACCTTCGTGTATATTGATTGGTTTTTCTTTAGTTGTGGAGTGGTAGCTTCTGTTGTACCATTCGATCGCCTTTGATATTTTTTCTTTAATACTTAGGTCCTTAGCCTCTATTCCTAAAGTTCTGATTCTTTCGCTCAGTGTGCTGTGCAATTTCTCAATGTCTGAGTTGCCGGTATGACTATTAGATTTTACCAAGTGAAGCTCGATATTCTCTTTTCGCAAATAATCTTTAATATTGATACTTTTAAATTCATTATCCATTATTAATTTCTTAAAGTGTCCTCTCTGCGACTTAAATTCCCTGATTCATAATAATCGTCCGGTTGTTACGATCTTCTAAATAAAAAGCGGTGGCTAGTTTTGAGAACCTGTCTATAAACGTAAGGAAGTTGCTTTTGGAATTTGTGTAAATGTCCGAATGCACAATTTGGTTTATATCAGTGGGTGTTTCGGTAAACTTGAATTTTTGTTGTATTGGTTTTCTGTCGTATTTAACACGGTTGCAGATATCACAATTATTAATATATTTTTTAATTAATCCTTGAGATTGGGGAAGTAGATTAGTTTTTTCAGACCTTCGTAGTTTTCGTTGATTCCGGTATGCCCTGTTTCATATTCGTGGTATTTCTTTATTTGAATATACGTTTCTTCTTCGCTATTCATATTTCTAGCGTAGTGAGAACACCTAACAAATTTTATGCTTGGAATATTATCAAAAAGTTCTATAATCTTTTGTTGGAGTTTATTGTATTCACTATCTGTTAATTCAGTGTAAATGGCAGTTTTTCCTGGTTTGATATACCGCCGAAGTATATCTGAAAGATTATTTCTTAGGTCTTGTTCATTGATATATATTATTCTATTCTTATTTATTACTTCAAATTCCTTCGTCTTACGATTAGTTAGTATTATTTGGGTCTTAAATCGATTAACAACTGTATCTAAAATGGGTATGTGGTTATGTAGATCCTCTTCTTGTGAATGGATTGTTTCTAGGCTCTCTGCATTGTTTTGCATTGAAAGTTGTGATAGATTTTCCAAATTCTCATCGCTTTCACTTGTTTCTTGTTGCGAATGGAGTGCCATGTTTATTTCGTTTGTATCGACATTTATTCGACTTAAAAAGTCAGCTTTATTTTCTTTTCCTTGGATGTATTCTATTGTGATATTATATTCGCCTAACTTTAGCATCCATCTGTAGAGTCTTGGGTTTACATCTTTTCGTTTTGTCTTTGTATAGAGCCATTTAAGTGGTTGATGGTCGGTTAAAAGATCGAATTTAACACCGTATAGGTAGGGTCTGAAATAATTCGTGGCCCATAAAATTGCTAGAAGTTTGTTTTTCTGTCGTCGAATAGTTACGTTCATGTTCATTTAAAGTTCTGCTGGCATAACTTACTAGGTGGTTGTCCTCTTGGAGGATAGCTCCTATAGCAAAAGTGCTTGCATCCGTTATTAATTTAAATTTTTTACTAAAATCGGGATATTTAAGGATAGGGGCTTCTGTGATTATTCTTTTTAATTTCTCAAAAGAGTTCACATAATTAGGGTCATTAATGTTAATTTTAGTATTCTTTTTCAAATATTTCGTCATCGGTTGGGCTACTTTTGCGTAGTCCCTGATGAATTTTCGGTAGTAGCCGGTTATGCCAAGAAAGGATTTTATCTGCTTCTGTGTTTCAGGCAAGTTTAGTTTAAGGATATCTTCAATTTTTCTTGGGTTCGGTTTGACTCCTTCAGTTGTCAAAATATGACCCAGATACTCTGTTTCCTTCGCCAAGAACTTACACTTGTCAACCTGGATTTTTAAGTTTGCTTCTCTGAGTTTATCAAAAATTTTTCTTATATTGTTAACATGTTCCGTTAAGGAAGTGGAGAGGATCAATATATCGTCGAGATATACCACACATATTTTGTTAATGAAATCCTTTAGGACCGCATTCATCATTCGCTGGAATGTCGCTGGGGCATTTTTTAGCCCAAACGGCATTCTAACAAATTCATAATGACCGTATGGTGTGGAAAACGCAGTTTTAGGTCGATCATTTTTGTCGACTAGGATCTGGTGAAAACCTTTTGCAAGGTCGATTGTTGTAAAGTATTGGGCTCTACCCAATTTGTCCAGAATGTTATCGATATTTGGTATCGGGAACTTATCGTCGACCGTGAATTCGTTTAATTTGCGATAATTCACAACGATTCTCCATTTCGTTTTGCCGGAATTATCCAATTTTTTGGGTATAACCCAGAGTGAACTATTGTATGGAGAATTACTTTCTTGAACAATACCATTTTTGAGCATTTCATTTATTTGTGAAGTAATTTCCTTTTCATGGATTCTTGGATACCTGTAGTTTTTCGCATAAATGGGTTTATTTGTAGTGGTAACAATTTGATGTGTAATTTCCCTGGTGCAAGATAGGGTTTCGCCTTCTTTATAGAATAGATCTCTATAAGATTTGAGTAACTTTTCAAGTATGGCAGACTCTTCAGAGTTTAAACCATTAAAAAGTTTTTCTTTTGTATTTTTGTCAAATTCCGAGGGTTCTAGCTGATAAATTTCTTCATTTTTATAAGGACATTTAGAAAGGAATTTTATTTCGTTGTTATTTATGGTTAGCGATTCTTTTTCCATATTAATAATGCCACCTAAAGGTTTCAGCAGATTTTGCCCAATTATTGCGTCAAAACACTTGTTGTTAAATTCAGTAAGCTTCCAGATCATGAAAGCATCTTCATTAAACTCAATCGGTAAATTGGTTTTAATTTCTTTATCTACTATGGTATTTGCATTAAGTGTACTAAACTTTACTGGTTTCTTTAAATATTGTCTTTTGTATTGTGTCAGTTTGTCTTGGTTTAATAGGGAGGTGGAAGAACCAGTGTCAATGAGACACTTAATTTTATTTTGGTCAATAGTTAATTCTACTATCGGTAAATATGTTTTCGAGGGGTTAATTGAAAATTTGCCTCTTCGACGTGGTCAACATCCATTGGCTCGGATTGATTTTGTGCTGAGTTATGGGAATTATTGAAAGAATTGTAATTATTGCGTCTTGTTTGTCCTGAATAAGTCTGTCTTTGTCCGTTGTTCTGTGTATATTGTTGAAAATTTCCCGAATGTGGTCTATTACTGTTACTGTTACTATATACGTTACTTCTATTTACATAATTATTGCCGTTATTGCTAATATAGTTGCGATTATTATTATTTTGGTTGTGTCGATTATTGGCATTGTTATTATACAAATTTCGGTTAGTTGCATATCTTTGGTTTTGGGTTGTGCTGTTATTTATTTTTATTTTATCTCTAATTAAACCTAAACTATCAAGCAAATCAAATGCTTCTCTTATCGTATTAATTTCCCTATTTAAAATTATCGAGGCTAAATTAGGATCTATGTTGTTAATAAATGTCTTTAAAATTATCGACTCATTTACTTTTGGGCTAAATTCTATGGGTTTATTTAAATCGTACTCATACTTTTCGTTGAGTTTTGCTAGAATTTGTCGTAAATTGATAAAATAATCTCTTACTTGAAAATTTTGAAGGGATAATGCCTTCTGGTATAGTTGATGGTAGGTTTCCTTCACACCAAAATTACAGATTAGAGTTGCTTTAATATCCGTCCACGATGCATCTGTCCCTAGAGTGCGGACAACGTCCAGGGCTGGTCCTTGTATTTTATTGATGATAATTCGCTGGTACACATATTGTTTGATTTGGGGTTGTCCTGCCAGGTATTGGAAGATGGAGTCAACTTCTCGAAAAAATGATGTGAGAGCAATTTCGCCATTGCCTCTGAATTCGTGGATTCTTTGGGCGTCTTTTAATATGTCATTTATGGACAGTTCAAACTTACCGCTTTATTCGTGGGAAATCTAAATTTTGTAATTTCTCAAACTCTGTATGAAATGAAATGTGATCCCGAATCACGTTTCATTTCTGGTGGGTTTTCATTTTTTGAGAGTATGTCACGTTGAATTTTCGCTGACATAACTCGCGGGCGAACGGCGGGAGTAACTGTGACTCTCTTAAGGGGCGTAAATGCCTCCTCAACAAATTAGTAACACGCATGAAATGATTAACGAGATTCCTACATTACCCTGGGCCGAGAGCAGGATGTGGCGTCGTGCCTAAGGGCGATTAGGGGCAACATGGCAGATGTCATGTTAGATGTTGGGGCTGTAGCCGATGTCTCGACCAAGGTTTACAAGGTCGCAGCCGAGTACGAGGAGTTGATCGTGCGGATGGCTGAGGAGAATGCCAGGCTTCGTGGCAAGCTCGAGGCATTTTCGGACATTAAGTCGATGTTGGGGTCCATAGGGAGCGGAGCTGTGGCCGCACGGTCGACCGTGGTGCCACCTGTCGCCGTTGCGGTGCCCAGTGTACCGGCGCCCGTGGACACTTGGGCAGATGTGGTCAAGTCCAAGAGTGGCAAGGCCAGTGCGAAGGAGGTAGCGACGATGTTTCAGAAGGAGGTTGCTCCTTCCTTGGGGGTTCGGGTTCACTCAGTGAACCCACGGAAAGATGGTGGTGTTGCCGTCCGTGTTCCCTCCATATCGGAGCGGAGGAAAGTGGCTGAGAATGCCAAATTCTCAGAAGTGGGACTTGACGTCTCTGTGCAGGATAAGTTGGGACCGCGTGCAGTTATTCAGGGTGTGCATTGTGCGGTCGCCAATGATGAACTCATGCAGCAGATTTTCGAGAACAATCTCAAGGAGAAGGGTGTGTCTGCTGAAGCCTTCAGTAGAGGGCTTAAAATTGTTAGCAGGCCTATGAGAGACGGTGTTGAAGCCGTCTCGAACGTTATTGTGGAGGGCACTCCCAAGATCATTGAGGCTCTTGTGTCTTCCGACCGTGCGTACGTTAAGTGGTTTTCATACCGCGTACGCACGCATGATGCGGTCTTCTCTTGCTTCCGCTGCCATGGCTTCGACCATCGCGTGGCGGAATGTAGGGCCAAGGAAACGGTCTGTTCGCGTTGCTGCGGCAGTGGACACACTGCTGCCAGATGCAGCAACGATCCCCGCTGTCGGAACTGTGAGTTCCGGGGACTTCCTTGTGTGCATACGGTGAAGTCACCGCTATGTCCCGTATACGCCGCTATGATGGCGCGTGCTAATGCGAGACATTAAGCACTATGACTGTCTCCATCCTACAGTTAAACTGTGGACGGGCAGCTGGTGTGATGCATGACCTTGGTCAGTGGATGTGCGAGAATGGGGTACAGCTCGCCCTCTTGCAGGAACCCCTCATGGGCTTTGGCCGTGTTATGGGGCTTCCAGCGAGTATGCGTGTGTTTCCTTCGCTTGGCAGCAATGCTCTTGCTGCCATTGCAGTCAACCATATCGGTTTTGAATGTATGGTTATTGAACACCTCACATCTCAGTGGGGTGTTTGTGTGTGGATCAAAGGTGAGTTTGGTGAGTTGTATGTGGTGTCGGTTTATTGCAAGTTTAGTGACGAAATTGGACCGTATTTAGAGTATATGGGTAGGGTGCTGCAATTTTGCAGTAATAAGCCCACCCTTCTTGGTATGGATGCGAATGCTTCTTCTCCCATGTGGTTTAGCAAGACTGCGCGGAATACTTCCAACAGTCGAAGCTACCACAGGGGGGAGCAATTGAGTGAATGGATTCTGCAGAACAATCTGCATGTCTTGAATGTGCCCAGTGTGCATTTCACGTTTCAGACGGTCCAAGGTGAGAGTGATATTGATGTTACATTGATTAATGAGGCAGCAATGGCATATGATTTTGAATGGGCCATCGATGATAGATGGGGAATAAGTGATCACAGACCAATTACGATTAAGTTGGGCAGTGATCGTGCTGTGGAAGCGCCTGGAGCGCCGCGAGGCAAGAGGTGGCGTACGAGTGGGATTGATTGGTATACGTATGAGGCTCGGATGGTGGAGATCTCCTCCTCCGTCCCATTGTCCGAATTTTGTGAGAGGGATCTGGGTGATAGGGTTAGTATCATCCAGTCCTGGATTGAAAGTGTGAATGATGAGCTCCTTGCGGTTAGTATGCGCACTAACCCTAGGAGAGTTAAATGGTGGACGCACTCCCTTAGCCTTAAACGGAGGCATGTAAGATGCCTAAGGAAGGCTTTCCAAAGGGCACGCGCTAGAGAGAGTGATGATATATCTCAACGCAGGCTCGCTTTTAGGCGAGGTGTGAGAGAATATAAGGAAATGTTAGCCCGGGCGAAAGAGAAGCACTGGATGGACTTCGTTCATTGCAATGCCAGAGATCCGTGGGGGTTAGCTTATAAAATCTGTCGAGGCAAAAATGACAGGCATGTAGTGTCTGGCATACGTGTGGGTGAGGGTTACACAAGGAATTGGAGTGAATCTGTGGCAGCCCTGTTGGACTGCTTCTTTCCGCGGGCTGAGCCTGTGGATGGGTCTCTTCCCCTGCCGGTGGTCACGGGATCTGTACCTGGGGTCTCTGGTATGGAGGTGGAGGCGGCTGTTTCGCTGCTCCGCCCCGGGAAGTCGCCGGGGTGGGATGGGACAACGGGTGAGATGTGTAAGAGCATTTGGCGTGCTGTCCCCGACCATCTCCTCAGTCTATTTCAGGGCTGTGTTAGAGATGGCGTTTTTCCGGCAGATTGGAAGATCGCGCGCGTAGTCGTGCTGCTTAAGTCACCAGATAAGGTGAGGAGTAATCCTCGGTCTTATAGAGGCATTAGTCTTTTGCCGGTATTTGGAAAAGTGCTGGAAAGGATTCTTGTTGAGAGATTGAAGATGAAAATTGCCCATCTGATGTCGCCAAACCAGTACGGCTTTCGTCCTGGCAGGTGCACGGAGGATGCATGGAGTTACGTTCGTGAATGCGTAAGTATGTCTGAAGTTAAATATGTCGTGGGGATTTTTGTTGATTTTAAGGGTGCGTTTGACTACCTGTGTTGGGATACTGTATGTAGGAAGCTGTATGAATGTGGGTGTGAGGAATTAAATGTCTGGAGAAGCTACTTCTCCGGCAGGCGTGCTTTTGTTCGTGGCGAATTCGACGAAGTTTGGAAGACGGTCGAGCGTGGCTGTCCACAGGGCTCCATTGCGGGTCCATTTATCTGGAACCTAATGATGGATGAACTGCTGGATGAGCTGGGACGTCACACTAAAGTTGTCGCGTACGCGGATGACCTCCTTATCCTTGTGGAGGGTAGGTCGCGGAGAGAGCTCGAGACTTTGAGTGCTCCGCTCATGCGTATTGTGCATGAGTGGAGCTGTAAGGTAGGTGTTAGTGTATCGCTGGATAAGACTGCAATGATGGTCCTCAAGGGTCCCTCGTTTGTACGTCGGCCTCCAGTGGTAAGAATGAACGGTTCAAGCCTCAGGTATGCGACTAACGTCAAGTACCTGGGGATTAGTGTAGGTGAAGGATTGAAGTTTCAGGCTCATTTTCTCGAGCTTAAAGATCGGTTAGCTGTGATCGCCGGTTCGTTGCGTCGCGTTCTACGGAAAGACTGAGGCCTTGGCAGACGTGCTGTCAGGGTCATTTATGATGGTTTGTTTGTGGCGTGTGCTGCGTATGGGTCTTCCGTATTTGTCGACTTCGCGAGAAGCGCATACGGAAGAAGGTTGCTGGATAGATGTCAGCGTGTAGTGATGTATGCGTGCATACCTGTATGTCGTACTGTGTCGACGGACGCCATGCGGGTATTGATGGGTGTGCCCCCTCTTGACTTAGAGGTTGAGCGTCGTGCCATCCTCTATAAGATCCGGAGGGGTATGCCATTGCTGCAAAATGACTGGGTCACTTCTGCTGATGTGGCCTCCATGAGTAAAGGAGCCATCCTTGATCTCCTGGACGCCTGCATCATTGAGCGGTGGCAGCGTAGATGGGACTTGACAGAATGTGGTCGCGTTACGTTTGCGTACATTAAGGACGTTGCCCTATCTAGGGCAAATATTGATAGAAAACTCTCGCTGAGTCTTGGGTTCCTCTTGACGGGGCACGGAAGTCTGAATGACTCACTTGTGAGATTTGGACTTTCCGACACGGCCTCGTGCCCCATGTGTGACGCCCCTCAAGAGAACTGGATGCATGTATTGCTCGAGTGTCCAATGTACGCGGACATTAGGAATGTTGATGCATGGGGTGTCGTCAACACCGGCGGGAGTGTTGACGTCAGTAGGTGTGTATGCAGTGATGATGGCTGGAATATGTTGAATGACTTTGCGTGCATGGCCTTCGATAGGAGGAGGCAGCGTGTCAGGCAGTTGGCTGTGGCTGGAGGCAGTTAGGCGCCTAGCGGCGCCTTCCTGCCCGACTCTGCTGCAGAGTTCACACGCAGGGAGGGGAAACCCGTCAAAGACTACGGTCGATTCCGGTGGAACCTTTGGGGAGTGCCTACCCCACGTACCCGATTAGGATGGCGCCAGTCCAGGACTTGGAGGAAAGTCCACTGGTATCTCACCTGAGATTGTCAGGTACCATGGGAACCGAGACAGCCCTTGGAGCTTGCTCCAACTCGGTTGTTGAGGTCGGCCCCCTAGTGGGAGTATCATGGGGGCTGTGGTTGACACCCAAATCGCGGGTAGGATTCCTCGGAATCCGGCGTAGAGTTGCGTTATACAACTGGGTACCGTGTCCCATAACGCGGTAGAGATTTAGATAGGTCTCGCTTCCAGCAGTAAGGATGCCATCCTCCTAATGGTATCAACTGCTACCATGGCTTGACCATGGGGCTCTGATTGTGGTCACAAAATCAATCCGTGTCCGAAGAGGACCGTGAGGTAGGCCTTCACGGCAGGTACTCACGTTAAACGCACGTGACATATACTGTCCTTATCTATTACGCGCAGGGAGGGGAAACCGGTCAAAGACTACGGTCGATTCCGGTGGAACCTTTGGGGAGTGCCTACCCCACGTACCCGATTAGGATGGCGCCAGTCCAGGACTTGGAGGAAAGTCCACTGGTATCTCACCTGAGATTGTCAGGTACCATGGGAACCGAGACAGCCCTTGGAGCTTGCTCCAACTCGGTTGTTGAGGTCGGCCCCCTAGTGGGAGTATCATGGGGGCTGTGGTTGACACCCAAATCGCGGGTAGGATTCCTCGGAATCCGGCATGGAGTTGCGTTATACAACCGGGTACCGTGTCCCATAACGCGGTAGAGATTTAGATAGGTCTCGCTTCCAGCAGTAAGGATGCCATCCTCCTAATGGTATCAACTGCTACCATGGCTTGACCATGGGGCTCTGATTGTGGTCACAAAATCAATCCGTGTCCGAAGAGGACCGTGAGGTAGGCCTTCACGGCAGGTACTCACGTTAAACGCACGTGACATTTACTGTCCCTATCTATCAGTCTGCTGCCAGCTGTCATAGCGAGCAGACTTGTTACACGAGGTGTGCGATTTTTTGCGATTTTTGCGGTTTTTTGAGCTTTTTAATACGGTTTTTTGCGTTGTATTCGTGTAGATTGTGAAAATCTACTATTAGGACTTGTTCCGGTAGTCCTGCGGTCGTTTTTTCGGGTTTTATCGCGTTTTTTCGTTAAAAGTCACTAAAATCGCGTTTTAGTGACTTTTTGGGAGTTTCGCGTTTTTAGACACGTGTGAGTGCTGGAAGTGATTCAAATAGTGTTTTTTGCTCATTTTTAGTGAAAAGCAACTATTTTGAAGTGATTTGGAGTGGTTTGGTGAATTTTTAAAATTTTTGAAAATTTTGGTGATTTTGGTGAAATTTGGAAAATTTCTTGAAAATTTGTGTTTTTAGTGCGGACACCATCGCCGTCAGTATTGAGTTATAAAGTGCATCTGGACGCTTTTAAGGCGCCAACTGGACCAGGACCCCTCAGTGTTCTCCCAGCTGGGAAGAGGAAGTGTGTGCCTTCGAGGACGGACAATTCGACAGGTTTGCTAGTTGTAAGATTGACTTTTGTTTCATTTTTGTAATTTAAATTGTGGTGATTTCCTGGGTGTGATGCCGCCCAAGAAAAAACCTGGTGTAGCCAGTTCGCCGGTGAGCGCGGTTGCGAGTGATGCGTCGAGTATGGCGTCGGACACGTCAGACGCGGAAGGCAGGGAGAATGGACCTCCAAGGAGGAAGAAACCGCTGACCATTCCCGGTGTTGATGATGGAGCTTTTAAGAGGCCCAAGGTGGCACGAAAAATTACCCTGGGCCGAGAGCAGGATGTGGCGTCAAGCTTAAGGGTGATTAGGGGCAACATGGCGGATGTCATGTTAGATGTTGGGGCCGTGGCCGAAGTGTCGACCAAGGTTTATAAGGTCGCAGCCGAGTAGGAGGAGTTGATCGTGCGGATGGCTGAGGAGAATGCCAGGCTTCGTGGGAGGCTGGAGGCATTCTCCGACATGAAGTCGTTTCTTCGAACTCCTGGATCTACAGGGAGCGGAGCTGTGGCCGCACGGTCGACCGTGGTGCCACCTGTTGCCGTTGCGGTGCCCAGTGTACCGGCTCCCGTGGACACTTGGACAGTAGTGGTTAAGTCGAAGAGCGGCAAGGCCAGTGCGAGGGAGGTGGCTACGGTCATCCGGAAGGAGGTTGCTCCTTCCTTGGGGGTTCGGGTTCACTCTGTGAACCCACGTAAGGATGGGGGCGTCGCCATTCGTGTTCCCTCCATGTTGGAGCGGAAGAAGGTGGCTGAGAATGCTAAGTTCTCCGAAGTTGGCCTTGATGTTTTGGTCCAGGATAAACTGGGACCCCGCGCAGTGATACAGGGTGTGCACTGCGCAGTCTCGAATGACGAACTAATGCAGCAGATATACGAGAATAATCTCGCGGATAAGGGCATTTCGGCGGAAGCCTACGGAAGAGGGTTGAAAATAATTAGTAGGCAGTCTCCGACTAGCAGCGAACGTGTTCGGACGTGCTTTTGTTCTTTGCTAGCAGCGATCTCTTTATCAGTGCGTACAGTGTACAGTTATTCCTTCTTACGGTGTCGGTTAATCTGTACCTCGTGTTCAATAAACTTTATAGAATCTGTGTTACAAACTTAAACAATTATAGTGTGAAATCGGTGCATTGGTGGCCCAATGGCCCCCGGCCCCCCTAATTGGGAGCCTAACAGGTTCTCAATACTCGATACCCCACCAAACAAAAAAAAACGAAAAGACAACAACGAACAATCTCTTGTTCAATTTCCCAGCCTACCCTCAACCACCAAGAAATCTCATCCAAAATTCCTTCTGATACAATCTAATAATCCAAATCGTCCTCTCTCCCATTACTCAATATTTGCGCTACACAAAGCTATTCACTTAATAAGCAGAGACATTCTTTCTGTCTCGGAACTCCGGGACGGCAACTTGCTCCTACTCGTTAAAGACAAAAACACAGCAAATAAATTCATCTCAACCAAAGAACTTCATGGCATTTGTCCCGTTACAGCAAAATTTCATGATACTCTAAATTCGGTAAAAGGCACAATTTACGCCCCTTTCCTCAACAATGTCTCTGTTGAAGAAATTGTAGACGAACTAAAAAATATTGGTGTTGTTGACGCTTACAAATATCAGAAACAAGTCGAGGGTAAATTGATCCCAAGTGGTGTTGTATTACTCACTTTTGACCTCTACCATCTTCCCGAACAAATCAGCATTGCTTGGAGAAAAGTTTCAGTTCGCCAATACATCCCCTCTCCTATGCGGTGTAAAAACTGCCAGATCTTGGGCCACACAATTAAACACTGCAAACGAACTGCTTCTTGTGTACAATGCAACCTACCACCACACAGCCCTACGGAGTGCACCCTCTGCGCAAATTGCTCTGACAATCATCCGGCATCCTACAACCAATGCCCCAAATATATCCAAGCAAAGGATCTGCTAAAAATCAAAACCATACATAAATGTTCAATTCGCGAAGCAATTAAAATTCAAAAACAACAAACACCTGCAGCAATAAATGATTCTTATGCATCTATTGCTAATCAAGCAACAAAAATTAACAATAATAACGGCACTCAACCTAAAAATACATTCAATGGCACCCTTACCAAAAACAAAAACTCTGAAACACAAAACCACAAAACTAATTCGAATATCAATCCACCATCAAACCCAAATTTACTCTCCAAAAATCCAGCAACCAAAACAAAACCCACAATCTCCAAATTTACCTCACCCCCCTTGAACAATACACCAACAAACTCTAATTCATCAACCTTTGAATATAACTCTCTTCCGCTTAGTCAAGAACTTGACTTATTAAACTCCTCCACCCTCCAGCCTCCCTCTACAACATTTTTCCACAAATCGTTCTCTTCCTCTTCATCTAGTGAAGATGTATATGAAACAAAACTGGGCAAAGTTGACTACAATAATCAGTAATAATAGTTACAAATATTGAATACCCATTAGCGATCTCTATTTACACTTACCTTTAAAATCCAAACAACAATCTCTGCTTCGTAAAGCCATTTACTAAGTTCGAGTCATATGATTGATTTTAATATCACACAGTGGAACTGCAAAGGCTACATAAATAACATAGGCGAGATCCAACGCCTTATAAAAGAACACAACTCCAGCATTCTCTGTTTGCAGGAAACACATATCAAATATAATTTCGACCCTATCCCTCCAAAAGGCTACTCTGGCTACTTCCACAATTCCAGTACTCACTCTGCTGCAAAGCAGGGTGTAGGTATCTTAATAAAACAAAATATACCCCACAAGTTATTACCTATCCACAACTCATCATTACAAGCAATTGCTATTCTGGTTAATCTTCATATCAAATTTGTTGTTATTTCCATTTACATTCCCCCCTCACATTCTTTTACAGCCAGCGACCTACTAAATATCTTTCAACAATTCTCTCTGCCAATCCTTGTTTGTGGCGACTTTAACTCCTGGAATACCCTTTGGGGCTCACCAAAAAATAACCCAAAAGGCATCGCCGTTGAGACTGCCCTCCTTCAAGCGAACCTATGCATACTAAATAATGGTTCTCCCACCCATTTCTCCACCCACTCAACATTTACCCACATAGACATTTCAGCTTCCTCTGTATCACTGCTCCCGCATATTACATGGTCGATCGCTGAGGATTTACACAACAGCGATCATTTTCCCATTTTCATAAAATCCATACATGGCTCACCTCCACCAAAAGCCCCAAAAAGTTTCCTACTTCACAAAGCCAACTGGCCTAAATTTTCTAAACAAGTAGACGATGAACTTTTGTCAAGACCAGCCACAGGGCTACCAAATAAAGATGCCGCAGTTATACAGAGGGCAGTCCGTATCTCCGCAAATCTACACATCCCAAAAAAAGTAGTTTTCAACAAAAATACAACTCCTTGGTGGAACGACCAACTTCAACGCCTCCGGATAAACAAAATGTCAGCTTGGCACGAATTTAAAAGAAACCCTACCGTTGCTAACTTGATTAATTTTACAAAATGTAATGCAATTTTTCGCAGAGAGGTCAAACTAGCTAAGGTAGAAAGTTTCCAACGGTTCACTGAGACAATCAATAGGAACACCCCTATCTCTTTGGTCTGGAGAAAAATAAACAGAATCTATGGTAAAATTAATTCCTCTCCAATTCTGTGCATTGAGTCGAACGACAGGAGTATTACTGACGCTAGAGAGATCGCTGACTGCTTTGGGCAACAGTTTAGTTATTATTCAAGAGACACCAACTTTTCCAACACCTTTATTTCTCTCAAAGAACAGCATCGATCTAGCACTGTTTCAGCTACTTTGAAGACACCAGCCAAACTGATCGAAGAACCCATCAGTATCTCCGAACTAAATTACTCCCTAAACAAAGTTCAAGGCAAAACTCCAGGGCTCGACGGTATCCCTTACCAAATGATCAAATCTTTCAACTCTCTTGGTAAAGCTAGACTGTTACAACTATTCAACTCAATCTTTGCCTCTGGCACCATACCTCAAAGCTGGAAAACTGCTGCAATTGTCCCTATTCTTAAACCAAACAAAACAATCAGCAATACGAATTCGTATCGGCCTATTTCGCTTTTGCCATGTTTTTCTAAACTTCTGGAAAAAATTATTTCTACAAGAATCGCTTGGTTCTTGGAACGACAGAATTTAATAGCTGTAAATCAATTGGCTTTTAAACGAAATAAAGGGTGCACCGATGCTCTGCTACATATCGACTATTATATTTCCAGAGCTATTTCAACAAAAAACCATATTGCTGTTTTATCCATCGATTTTGAAAAGGCCTTCGATAGAGTGGGCAGTCATGTCATCCTCAATAAACTTGTTACTTGGGGTGTTGGACCAAAAATTTTTAAGTTCATTAAATCGTTCTTAACAAACAGGAAATTCAGAGTTAAAGTTAACAACATCTACTCAAAAGTTTACGACCTGCATAATGGCATTCCACAGGGCTCTCCGCTTTCGGTAATTCTTTTCCAAATCGCCTTCAACGAAATTAGCGAAATTATCCTAAGCCACAAATCACTAGACCACTGCCTGTATGCCGATGATCTCTACATATTCTGCAAAAAAAAACAATAATAATGATGCCAACTCTGCTTTAAACGGAGCCTTGAACGAAATATCTTTCTGGGCAGACAAATCCGGAGCCAAAATATCGACGGATAAAACAGTAAAACTACACATTTGCAGAAAAAAAAACTGCGAATATAAAAAATATAATCTACAAATCGATAACAAGCAAATTGACCACGTGACCAGTCTAAAAATATTTGGAATAAAGTTCACCAAAAACTATCTCTGGTCTGAACACTGCACATACCTCAAAAAATCTTTGATCAAAAGAGTCAACCTGGTGAACTTTCTTTCGAGAAAAAGTTTTGTACACATAAACACTCTGACTTATTTAATCAGAGTCCTAGTATTAAGCAAAATTGATTATGGGCTATTCCTATATGGCAAATGCCCTAAAACCACACTTAACATTATTAAACCGATTTACCATCAAGCTGTGAGAGCGAGCGTTTATGCATTCCGCACCACCCCTATAAAGCATATACTAGCAGAGGCCGGACTTCCGTCGATTGAAGACAGAATAGAGGAATCAAGGATAAGGCTGTGCTCTAAAATACTATTTTCATATAATTCAATCATCAATAAGGACATAAAGTTGATTCGCTGCAGAAAAAACATATCTAGATGCCCGTCAGTTTTGGAAATAATCTTAGACGTAATCAGAAAAAATAGCATCCCCTTTCCCACCTCACTCCACGTTAATTTTTCGCCTTGGACACCATGCGCCAACTTATGTGACACCAGTCTGAATACACACAAAAAAGACGACACCCCGCCATCTGTGTTCAGACGATTGTACAATGAAAAATACCATGCGCTTTGCGAGAACTCTTGGAGCTTCATTTTTTCTGATGGCTCTAAAAACTCTGGATCCTGTCCAGCTTATGCTGCAGTGGATCCAAATGGGAAATGCTTGTTATCTTTCTCCCTCCATGAATTTTCATCGAGTTTCCTTACGGAAACAGCAGCTGTCCTACAATCAATCAGATATGCACTAAAAAACTCATCCAGAACAGTTATCTGCACCGATTGCCTATCGGTTGTCACGGCAGTATCAAACCCCGGTATATCAAGTTGGCACTCCATTAACCTAATTAAGCAACTGTTATTACGCAACACAGGAAAATTAAGACTCCTATGGATTCCTGGTCATGTGGGGATTACTCCCAATGAATATGCCGATCAAGCTGCCAAACTAGCCACCGTGGCTCCTACCATCTTGGACCCTATGGTTGAAAAAAATGACGTGCATTCCCACCTAACATCTGTACACAAAGCAAAAACCAAGAATATTCTGGTTCAAACAACGCATCATCACTTTAAAAAAATAATAAGCGACGGAAATCCACCAATATAACCGGCAACAGAAATTAGTAAAGATATGATCAGAGTATTCTCAAGACTGAGGCTTGGACACACTTACTATACACATGGACATATACTCAACCGTCAACTAAACTCCTCCTGCTCTCTCTGTGGGGAGCCGAACGACCTCGAACATCTTCTTGCTAAATGCGCTGCGCTCAACAGCATTAGATCCAAATTCTTTGAAAACGAATGTTTATACCATGCATTAAAAAATCCAACTGTAGTAAATATTACTAAAATTTATCGTTTCATAAACAAGCTAGGTATAGTTATCTAAACTGAACGAAATAAATTGTTCAACTCCTCCCATTTTTCCCACGAGCTGAAGGCCTACGCAGCCATGCTCTTTTCTTAATTATAATTTTGTAAATTATAAATTAAGAGTTAGAAATAAATAAATAAAATTAGTAGGCCGATGAGAGATGGCGTTGAAGCCGTCTCGAATGTCATTGTGGAGGGCACTCCAAAGATCATTGAGGCATTAGTGTCTTCCGACCGTGCGTACGTAAAATGGTTTTCGTACCGTGTGTGCACGCATGATGCCGTTTTCTCTTGCTTCCGCTGCCACGGCTTCGACCATCGCGTAGCGGAATGCAAGGCAAAGGAAACGGTCTGCTCGCGTTGCTGCGGCAGCGGGCACACTGCTGCCAGGTGCAGCAACGATCCCCGATGTCGGAACTGTCAGTTCCGGGGACTTCCTAGTGGGCATACGGTGAAGTCACCGTTATGTCCCGTATACGCCGCTATGATGGCACGTGCTAATGCGAGACATTAAGCACTATGACTGTCTCCATCCTACAGTTAAACTGTGGACGGGCAGCTGGTGTGATGCATGATCTTGGTCAGTGGATGTGCGAGAATGGGGTACAGCTCGCCCTCTTGCAGGAACCCCTCATGGGCTTTGGCCGTGTTATGGGGCTTCCAGCGAGCATGCGTGTGTTTCCTTCGCTTGGCAGCAACGCTCTAGCTGCCATTGCAGTTAACCATATCGGTTTTGAATGTATGGCAATCGAGCACCTCACATCTCAGTGGGGTGCTTGTGTGTGGATCAAAGGAGAGTTTGGCGAATTGTATGTGGTGTCTGTTTATTGCAAGTTTAGTGACGAAATTGGACCGTATTTAGAGTATATGGGTAGGGTGCTGCAATTCTGCATGAATAAGCCCACCCTCCTTGGTATGGATGCGAATGCTTCTTCTCCCATGTGGTTTAGCAAGACTGCGCGGAATACTTCCAACAGTCGAAGCTACCACAGGGGGGAACAATTGAGTGAATGGATTCTGCAGAACAATCTGCATGTCTTGAATGTGCCCAGTGTGCATTTCACGTTTCAGACGGTCCAAGGTGAGAGTGATATTGATGTTACGTTGATTAATGAGGCAGCAATGGCATATGATTTTGAATGGGCCATCGATGATAGATGGGGAATAAGTGATCACAGGCCAATTGCGATTAAGTTGGGCAGTGATCGTGCTGTGGAAGCGCCTGAAGCGCCACGAGGCAAGAGGTGGCGTACGAGCGGGATTGATTGGTGTACGTATGAGGCTCGGATGGTGGAGATTTCCTCCTCCGTCCCATTGTCCGAATTTTGTGAGCGGGATCTGGGTGATAGGGTTAGTATCATCCAGTCCTGGATTGAAAGTGTGAATGATGAGCTCCTTGCGGTTAGTATGCGCACTAACCCTAGGAGAGTTAAATGGTGGATGCACTCCCTTAGCCTTAAACGGAGGCATGTAAGATGCCTAAGGAAGGCTTTCCAAAGGGCACGTGCTAGAGAGAGTGATGATATATCTCAACGCAGGCTCGCTTTTAGGCGAGCTGTGAGAGAATATAAGGAAATGTTAGCCCAGGCGAAAGAGAAGCACTGGATGGACTTCGTTCATTCCAATGCCAGAGATCCGTGGGGGTTAGCTTATAAAATCTGTCGAGGCAAAAATAACAGGCATGTAGTGTCTGGCATACGTGTGGGTGAGGGATACACAAGGAATTGGAGTGAATCTGTGGCAGCCCTGTTGGACTGCTTCTTTCCGCGGGCTGAGCCTGTGGATGGGTCTCTTCCCCTGCCGGTGGTCACGGGATCTGTACCTGGGGTCTCTGGTATGGAGGTGGAGGCGGCTGTTTCGCTGCTCCGCCCCGGGAAGTCGCCGGGGTGGGACGGGACAACGGGTGAGATGTGTAAGAGCATTTGGCGTGCTGCCCCCGACCATCTCCTCAGTCTATTTCAGGGCTGTGTTAGAGATGGCGTTTTTCAGGCAGATTGGAAGATCGCGCGCGTAGTCGTGCTGCTTAAGTCACCAGATAAGGTGAGGAGTAATCCTCGGTCTTATAGAGGCATTAGTCTTTTGCCGGTACTTGGAAAAGTGCTGGAAAGGATTCTTGTTGAGAGATTGAAGATGAAAATTGCCCATCTGATGTCGCCAAACCAGTACGGCTTTCGTCCTGGCAGGTGCACGGAGGATGCATGGAGTTACGTTCGTGAATGCGTAAGTATGTCTGAAGTTAAATATGTCCTGGGGATTTTTGTTGATTTTAAGGGTGCGTTTGACTACCTGTGTTGGGATACTGTATGTAGGAAGCTGTATGAATGTGGGCGTGAGGAATTAAATGTCTGGAGAAGCTACTTCTCCGGCAGGCGTGCTTTTGTTCCTGGCGAATTCGACGAAGTTTGGAAGACGGTCGAGCGTGGCTGTCCACAGGGCTCCATTGCGGGTTCATTTATTTGGAACCTAATGATGGATGAACTGCTGGATGAGCTGGGACGTCACACTAAAGTCGTCGCGTACGCGGATGACCTCCTTATCCTTGTGGAGGGTAGGACGCGGAGAGAGGTCGAGACTTTGAGTGCTCCGCTCATGCGTATTGTGCATGAGTGGAGCTGTAAGGTAGGTGTTAGTGTATCGCTGGATAAGACTGCAATGATGGTCCTCAAGGGTCCCTCGTTTGTACGTCGGCCTCCAGTGGTAAGAATGAACGGTTCAAGCCTCAGGTATGCGACTAACGTCAAGTACCTGGGGATTAGTGTAGGTGAAGGATTGAAGTTTCAGGCTCATTTTCTCGAGCTTAAAGATCGGTTAGCTGTGATCGCCGGTTCGTTGCGTCGCGTTCTACGGAAAGACTGGGGCCTTGGCAGACGTGCTGTCAGGGTCATTTATGATGGTTTGTTTGTGGCGTGTGCTGCGTATGGGTCTTCCGTATTTGTCGACTTCGCGAGAAGCGCATACGGAAGAAGGTTGCTGGATAGATGTCAGCGTGTAGTGATGTATGCGTGCATACCTGTATGTCGTACTGTGTCGACGGACGCCATGCGGGTACTGATGGGTGTGCCCCCTCTTGACTTAGAGGTTGAGCGTCGTGCCATCCTCTATAAGATCCGGAGGGGTATGCCATTGCTGCAAAATGACTGGGTCACTTCTGCTGATGTGGCCTCCATGAGTAAAGGAGCCATCCTTGATCTCTTGGACGCCTGCATAATTGAGCGGTGGCAGCGTAGGCGGGACTTGTCAGAATGTGGTCGCGTTACGTTTGCGTACATTAAGGACGTTGCCCTATCTAGGGCAAATATTGATAGAAAACTCTCGCTGAGTCTTGGGTTCCTCTTGACGGGGCACGGAAGTCTGAATGACTCACTTGTGAGATTTGGACTTTCCGACACGGCCTCGTGCCCTATGTGTGACGCCCCTCAAGAGAACTGGATGCATGTTTTGCTGGAGTGTCCGGTGTACGCAGACATTAGAAATCTAGATGCATGGGGTGTCGTCAACACCGGCGGGAGTGTTGACGTCAGTAGGTGTGTATGCAGTGATGATGGCTGGAATATGTTGAATGACTTTGCGTGCATGGCCTTCGATAGGAGGAGGCAGCGTGTCAGGCAGTTGGCTGTGCCTGGAAGCAGTTAGGCGCCTAGCGGCGCCTTCCTGCCCGACTCTGCTGCAGAGTTCACACGCAGGGAGGGGAAACCGGTCAAAGACTACGGTCGATTCCGGTGGAACCTTTAGGGAGTGCCTACCCCACGTACCCGATTAGGATGGCGCCAGTCCAGGACTTGGAGGAAAGTCCACTGGTATCTCACCTGAGATTGTCAGGTACCATGGGAACCGAGACAGCCCTTGGAGCTTGCTCCAACTCGGTTGTTGAGGTCGGCCCCCTAGTGGGAGTATCATGGGGGCTGTGGTTGACACCCAAATCGCGGGTAGGATTCCTCGGAATCCGGCGTGGAGTTGCGTTATACAACCGGGTACCGTGTCCCATAACGCGGTAGAGATTTAGATAGGTCTCGCTTCCAGCAGTAAGGATGCCATCCTCCTAATGGTATCAACACTGCTACCATGGCTTGACCATGGGGCTCTGATTGTGGTCACAAAATCAATCCGTGTCCGAAGAGGACCGTGAGGTAGGCCTTCACGGCAGGTACTCACGTTAAACGCACGTGACATTTACTGTCCCTATCTATTGGAGTGTCAAGTGGCATTATGGAAATATTAAGAAATACCAGTTTATACTAATACCCATGTTGCATGCTCATTATTAAGAAAACACGTTTAATAGAAAATCTGTTATAACCATCTTGATTGTTTTAATAAGTAACCACGTTTTATATAAAATAAGTATCAAGTGGCATTATGAAAATATTAAGTAAGACGTTTTCATAATAAATACTCATGTTGCATGCTCATTATTAAGAAAACACGGTTAATAGAAAATGTGTTGTAACCATCTTGATGGTTTTAATAAGTAACCACGTTTTATATAAAATAAGTATCAAGTGGCATTATGAAAACATTAAGTAAGACCTTTTCATAATAAATACTCATGTTGCATGCTCATTATTAAGAAAACACGTTTAATAGAAAATGTTTTATAACCATCTTGATGGTTTTAATAAGCAACCACGTTTTATATAAAATAAGTATCAAGTGGCATTATGAAAATATTAAGTAAGACCTTTTCAGAATAAATACTCATGTTGCATGCTCATTATTAAGAAAACACGTTTAATAGAAAATGTGTTATAACCATCTTGATGGTTTTAATAAGCAACCACGTTTTAT
>OY720108.1:12401850-12412675 GCA_963082835.1 Leptogaster cylindrica
TATTCCATCCCGGGGCGTTCTATACAGTTATGCATTTTGATATAAATTTTATTTATATTATATATGCCTCTAACTAGAGCGTACCTTTAGCATATATGTTGTGACCCGAAAGATGGTGAACTATACCTGATCAGGTTGAAGTCAGGGGAAACCCTGATGGAAGACCGAAACAGTTCTGACGTGCAAATCGATTGTCAGAATTGGGTATAGGGGCGCAAGACTAATCGAACTATCTAGTAGCTGGTTCCCTCCGAAGTTTCCCTCAGGATAGCTGGTGCAATTAAATATTGTATAACATAATCTTATTTGGTAAAGCGAATGATTAGAGGCATAGGGCCGAAACGACCTTAACCTATTCTCAAACTTTAAATAGGTAAGAACCTTACCTTTCTTGATATGAAGGTGAAGGCTATGATATATTGTGCCCAGTGGGCCACTTTTGGTAAGCAGAACTGGCGCTGTGGGATGAACCAAACGTGATGTTACGGCGCCCAAATTAACAACTCATACCGATACCATGAAAGGCGTTGCTTGCTTAAAACAGCAGGACGGTGGACATGGAAGTCGTAATCCGCTAAGGAGTGTGTAACAACTCACCTGCCGAAGCAACTAGCCCTTAAAATGGATGGCGCTCAAGTTGTATGCCTATACATCACCGCTAAAGTATATGATTTATATAAACATAAATTTATACTAAATTTTGAAACTTTATTGAGTAGGAGGGTACAATGGTGTGCGTAGAAGTGTTTGGCGTAAGCCTACATGGAGCCGCCATTGGTACAGATCTTGGTGGTAGTAGCAAATAATCGAATGAGACCTTGGAGGACTGAAGTGGAGAAGGGTTTCGTGTGAACAGTGGTTGATCACGAGTTAGTCGGTCCTAAGTTCAAGGCGAAAGCTCAAAAATGTTAAGTTATATAAAAATATAATACTTAATATATTGAACGAAAGGGAATACAGTTCCAATTCCGTAACCTGTTGAGTATACGTTTGTTATTAAAAATGGGCTCTTATGCTCATCCTGGCAACAGAAACAACCATAAAGAAGCCGTCGAGAAATATCGAAAGAGTTTTCTTTTCTGTTTCATAGTCGTACTACCATGGAAGTCTTTCGAAGAGAGATATGGTAGATGGACTAGAAGAGCATGGCATTTACTGCTGTGTCGATATTTTCTCCTCGGACCTTGAAAATTTAT
The DNA here is from genome assembly GCA_963082835.1 of Leptogaster cylindrica. Taxonomy (NCBI): domain Eukaryota; kingdom Metazoa; phylum Arthropoda; class Insecta; order Diptera; family Asilidae; genus Leptogaster; species Leptogaster cylindrica. The sequence goes on from OY720108.1 coordinate 12,403,047, forward strand.
GGTAGGGTTACGCAAATTTCTTAACAGGCCGTACCGATATCCGCAACTGGTCTCCAAGGTGAAGAGTCTCTAGTCGATAGAATAATGTAGGTAAGGGAAGTCGGCAAATTAGATCCGTAACTTCGGGAAAACGATTGGCTCTGAAGATTGAGATAGTCGGGCTTGATTGGGAAGCAATATTATGGTTTATGTACTCGTTCTGGGTAAATTAGGATTTACGCAATTTTTCGTTAATTATTTTTTTTTTAATGGAGATTGTGTATATCTGTTACGTAACCAATTGTGGAACTTTCTTGCTAATAATTTATAGAAATGTTAATTTTGAAAAGAATTTATTTTTTATAAATTTATAACGGCTATCAATAAACAATCAATTCAGAACTGGCACGGACTTGGAGAATCCGACTGTCTAATTAAAACAAAGCATTGTGATGGCCCTAAGGGGTGTTGCCACAATGTTATTTCTGCCCAGTGCTCTGAATGTCAAAGTGAAGAAATTCAAGTAAGCGCGGGTAAACGGCGGGAGTAACTATGACTCTCTTAACAATAAATCCGGTGCCCTATTTGGACATGCAGCAGAAGCGCGTTACAGGGTCGGGAGATCGACTGTAGCCTTAGCTGTTATGTACGAGCCTGGCGAAACGAAAGTGATCGATTCTCTCAAGGTAATGAGATGTTAAAGAGATGATCTTTCTATTCCGGATAGTACTTTAAGAAGCATAGATGTGCCTTGTCATGAACCTTCTCGAGGTTCCTGCTTAAAACTATTTTTGCTTATGGCAATTATAGGCTAATACATGACAGGCTTTATGGGTCTTTTGGGCTGCCACTCCAATCGACTCTTTTATCTTGGCTCAGAAAGTAACAGAAATAATGAAAATGGATTGATTAGTGGTGATGTATCCTCGGATATATCATCCCAAGGTGACGACACAGGCTTTGCTTGTGAGTATTGTTCTAGAATATTTGCTTCGAAGATCGGACTTGGAGTTCACAAAAGGAATGCTCATGCTGATATGGTTGATATTGAGAAAGCGAGAATTAACAAGAAGATGCGTTGGACGAATGAAGAAATGTCCTTAATGGCGAGTAAGGAAGTGGACATAAGATTGAACAATAAGAATTTGCTTTTTGTGAATCAGGAGTTAGTCTCGTACTTTCCGTTAAGATCCTTAGAGGCAATTAAGAAAGTTAGGCAAAAGTCTTGTTATAAGGCCTTAGTCACACAGTTTTTGAATGAACGCAATATTACAGGCACGAACACATTGCGTGAGGGCTCGAGAATTGCTAATGTTAGTAATCGATTTGTTTTCTTAGATTTCATTGCATCACTACCATTAGAGGACAGCTCTAAATATAATCAGCGGGTATTGCAAGGCATTATTGATGATGCATACCTTGCTAGTCTCGATAGCACGTTTGCCAGATTGTCTTTATATCTAACTTCTCTATTTGATACACCTAATACTAATACAGTGTCCCGAAGAGTGTTAATTAATCCTCATCCTAACAGGGTTTTGAGTAATAAAAGATTGAGAAGGCAAGAGTATGCCAGGACACAGATAAATTTTAAGAAGCATAGAAGTAGATGTATCAAGACTATTCTGCAAGGTCCTGATCTATCTGTGATGCCTGATGGTGGTGCAATGATCTCTTTTTGGGAAACAGTATTGAAAAGACACAATATATGTGAGCCAGATTTTGTGGACTTTAAGCAGGATCTATCAGGGGTATGGGCTCCAATAACCGAAAATGAGGTGTCCTTGTGCAAACCTGTTCTATCTACATCACCAGGTTTGGATGGTGTTACAGCAAGGCAGTTGAGAGCAATTCCTGTTAGAGTCTTGATGAAAGTGTTTCATGTTATCATGCATTGCAAAAAGTTACCTAAGTCTTGGATGAGTGCAAAGACTATTTTTATACCCAAGAAGTCGGAATCAAATAGCCCTGAGGATTATAGACCTATTACCATATCCCCATTGTTTTTGAGGATGTTTCATAATATCTTAGCAAGACGAGTCCTTTGTACATTTAATTTTGATGAGAGGCAAAGGGGTTTCCAAAGAACCGATGGTTGTATGGACAACTCAGTACTATTGGACATTATAATTCGTAAATGCAACCATGATTTTTCATCTTGCTATATTGCCTCATTGGATGTTGCAAAGGCTTTTGATTCTGTTTCACATAATGTGCTATTTAAGATTTTGCAATGCTATGACTTTCCACAGGAATTTATCACGTATATTAAGTACGTGTATTGCTCTTCGACGACTAGGCTTTGTGGTCCGAATTGGACTTCGATTGAGATTAACCCATCACAAGGTGTAAAGCAGGGAGATCCTTTGTCTTTGTCAATCTTATAATCGATCGGCTTTTGAGGTCTTTACCTAGCAATATAGGATTTAAGCTAGGAGAGAGAGTCATCAATGCTGCTGCCTTTGCGGATGATCTTATTTTATTTGCTACAACTAAGCACGGTTTGCAGGAATTGATTGATGTTTCGTCCAAGTATCTTGGAGAATGCGGCTTGCTTGTTAATTCCTCGAAATGTATTACACTTAGTTTGATTGGTCAACCGAAACAGAAAGTTACTGTTGTTGGGAGAAATTCCTTCAAGATTAATAATGCGGATATTCGAGCACTTAAAAGGACTGATGAATGGCGCTATTTGGGTTTGAATTTTGATGGTGATGGAAGGTCTACAGTGAATCCCTCTGAGGATTTGAGGTTGAAGCTCGAGAGGTTGAGGAGGGCACCTTTGAAGCCGCAGCAACGTTTGTATGCTCTGAGAGTTTACTTGTTGCCGCAATTGTTCCATAAGCTAGTTTTGGGCAAAGTATATTTCGGAACATTAAACAAACTAGATAAGTTGGTTAGAGCTGCTGTATGTAAGTGGTTAGATTTACCGCATGATACCAGCATTGCCTTTTTCCATGCTGCAATTAAGGACGGTGGTCTTGGACTACCATCATTAAGATGGGTTTGTCCTTGGTTAAGGCTTGTTAGGCTAAAGAAGTTCCTTTTATCTAATAACCAGCATGACCCGCATACTGATGCTTTTGTCCGCATGGAGATGCACAGAGCTAGCGAGAGACTTAAATGGAATGATGTTGTCATTACTAGAAAGAGAATGATTAATGACCTTTGGGCTTCAAAGCTACACTCAAGTAACGACGGTTTTGGCCTTCGGGATGCACCTAAATTCAGGCAAGCGCATTCTTGGATTAGTGAACCTACAAAGATTATGACTGGAAAGGATTTCCTAAATGGCATTAAGTTGAGGATTAATGCTTTACCATCTAGAAGTCGTACCGCAAGAGGGAGACCAGATCGAGATAAGCTATGTAGAGCGGGCTGTGATGCCATTGAGACTACCAATCATATTCTGCAGCAATGTGTGCGTACACCGCAATAGAGTTGATCGTCATAATAATGTTTCAAAGTATATTGAAATGAAATTCAGGCAAAAAGGCTTTGCAGTTGAGAGTGAACCAAGGTTAGATACCTTGGATGGCAGTAGAAAGCCAGATATTATTGTCTTTAAGGATCAAACTGCAGTGATTTTAGATGCACAAATAGTTACTGATTCACGTGATTTAGATGAAGCTCATGAAAGAAAGAAAGCGTATTACAGTAGCTCTAATGTTGTAGAAATGGTTAAAAGACGATATAATGTTGATAGTGTCTTTGTCAAAACAGCTACACTTTACTGGAGAGGATTGTGGAGTGAGTCGTCTGTAAAGGATTTAACATCTGAAAGAATCATCAATAAAGGAGACGCGTTGATTTTGAGTATTAGAGTGATATCATATGGTATGAGTTCCTTTCAAATCTTTAATAAATCAACATCTAGAGGAGTCCGACGTGAATATTCGAGCAGGGATGTGGGTGTGACTTGAGCAATGCTTTCAGGCTAATAACTTATTTTTCCTTTCCCTCGTTTTTCCTTTCTTTCATTTGTCCGTTTATTTCCTTCCCTTATTATCCATGTTTTCCCTTTTATCTTTATATTCCGTAAATGTGCTGCTTACATTCTTAAGCATAATAAAATGAGTGGTGTTTTTTAGTGAGTATGCATGGTGCGAGTCTCACATAGTCTATACCTTTGGTATATTCATTCATAAAGAATTTTTCACCACTCATTTACAAAAAAAAAAAAGGTAGCCAAATGCCTCGTCATCTAATTAGTGACGCGCATGAATGGACTAACGAGATTCCTACTGTCCCTATCTACTATTTAGCGAAACCACAGCCAAGGGAACGGGCTTGGAATAATTAGCGGGGAAAGAAGACCCTGTTGAGCTTGACTCTAGTCTGGCAGTGTAAGGAGACATAAGAGGTGTAGCATAAGTGGGAGATGTGTATGATTTTTTCATGCATACTACTGATGGCACGGAAGGAAGCTGAGATAGTGTCATCTAGTCATTGCCGCTTCATGAACCAAGAGTTAGCAGCCATATTCCCACATAGGACCCTTGAATCCATCAAGGGTATGCGTAGGAAACAACGCTACAAGGATGCCGTTCAATAATTTATTATTGAATGTTCTGGCGATCCCCCCAACACAAATCTTGGTTCGCCGTCGTCTTCGTCTCCACCTCCACCAAGTGTTTCACAAGCTACGACGACATCATCTTCTCAATCGGATAATAACTTCATAGAATACCTACTCTCCTTGCCCGACCCCACCTCAACCGTCTACGAGAGCTCAATCTTGCAGAACATTATTTCGGAAGCATTAATCATAGGGAAAGAGAACACCTTTACGCGCCTATCGTCGTATCTATTAGATATTCTGCCTTCGGTGGTTAGGCCACCTCGCTCCGTTCCATCTGAGCCGAGCCGTCCACTCAATAAAAGGAAACAGAGACGTGTTGACTACGCTCGTACACAGAAACACTGGACGAAACATCAAAGCCGATGCATTCATACTATCTTGGATGGCCCTAGCCAGGCAGTAATGCCACCGGAAGATATTATGGTGGCATACTGGAAAGCCGTCATGGAAGAAACTAACACGTCTTCCCCACCTTCTGAAGACCTGCCTCAAAGTCTATGTGATGTTTGGATGCCAATTTCTTGCGAGGAGATAGGTTTTTCCAGGCCTCCTCTGACAACATCGCCAGGTCCGGACGGGTTATCAGCTAGGCAAATAAGAGCAATCCCAGCCGACATACTGATGAGGATTTTAAATTTAGTTCTGTGGTGCGGCAAATTACCCATACCGTGGAGGCAATCTAGAACGATTTTTATCCCCAAGAAACCAGATGCTGCCTTACCTGGGGATTTTAGACCCATTACAATACCGTCTATTATGGTACGGTTGCTACACGGTATTTTGGCTAAAAGGATAACTACCATCTTCCAATTTGACGAAAGGCAGCGCGCATTCCTCCCGAGGGACGGATGTGGTGACAATACGACTTTACTTGATCTCCTGCTGCGTGATCATCATCAGAGATATGCTTCATGCTACCTTGCTTCCCTGGATATTAGCAAGGCGTTTGACTCTGTCTCGCATAATGCTTTATTTAAAACGCTTGAATCTTACGGATTCCCTGCTGCCCTCACTTGTTACTTGAAAACCTTATACGCTACAACGTATACTACGTTCGTAGTGCCCAACTGGTGCTCTACTAGCATACATCCGAGTAGAGGGGTAAAGCAAGGTGGTCCATTATCCCCTGTTATTTTCAACATCATGATGGACAGGCTGCTGAGATCTTTGCCTAAAGAGATAGGTTGTTATATTGGCCCTTCGAAGAACAACGCTGTGGCCTTTGCAGATGACTTGTTGGTTTTTGCGTCAACTCCGCTTGGCCTCCAAGCCTTGATTGATCATACGCAATCGTTTTTGTCGTCTTGCGGTCTGTCTCTGAATAGTTCTGAGTGTGTTACCATCAGCATCAAGGGGCAGGCGAAACAGAAGCGAACAATTGTAGAAAATCGATCTTTTTGCGTTAATAATCGTAGCATACCAGCCTTGAAACGAAGCGACAATTGGAGATATCTTGGTATTGTCTTTACCGCTGATGGCAGATGTAAACATGAACCCAAGATAGACCTTTTGCCTTACCTAGAAAGATTAACTAAAGCTCCACTAAAGCCACAACAGCGTTTGCATGCTCTTAGGACGGTCTTAATACCCAAACTATACCATAAGTCTACACTGGGTAATGTGATGATCGGTAGCCTAAATAAAGCTGATAGAACCATCAGAGCAGCAGTAAGGAAGTGGCTGAGCCTCCCCAATGATGTACCAGTGGCGTTTTTCCATGCTCCCGTGGAAAGTGGTGGCCTTGGTTTACCTTCGCTCAGATGGCAGGCGCCGTGCCTGAGGAGGTCGCGTCTGATGAACTTAAGACTACCTAATTTAGAGCAGGTAGTATCCGCTGACACCTTTATCGCACGTGAAATTGATATGGTTGAAAGGAGACTCCGCATCGGCGATCGTATGCTGTCATCGAAATCTCTTATTAATGAGTACTGGACACAGAAGTTGCATGCCTCTGTTGATGGCGCTGGGCTGCGTGAGGCCGCCGGACATGGTCAGGCTCATAGATGGATTCGCGAACCGACGCGTCTTCTATCTGGAAGGGATTATGTCAATTGCGTAAGATTGAGGATTAATGCATTACCATCTAGATCCCGAACATCTAGGGGACGAAATGAGATTGACAGATGCTGCAGAGCTGGATGTCGCGCTCCCGAGACAACTAATCATATCCTCCAGAATTGTTATCGTACCCACAGTACCAGGATTGATAGGCACAATAGCGTCGTGAATTATATTCAGCGAAGTTTAATCAACAGAGGCTTTAACACCTATGCCGAACCTACCCTTGTAACACCGGAAGGGGCATTAAAGCCTGACATTGTTGCGGTGAACGAGCAGAAGGCTATTGTGCTGGATGCACAAGTGGTCACGGATGGATGGAGCCTGGAGAGAGCACATAGGAGGAAGATGGAGAAATATAACACCCAGTCGTTCATTCGGAAGTTGAAGGAGGATTACAGAGTTAACAGCGTTGAATTTACAACAGCAACTCTGAATTGGAGAGGCATTTGGTCGAAGTCGTCGGTTGAGCAATTATTAGCGTTTGATTTGATAGGGAAACGAGACACTGCTATTGTGAGCACTAGAGTGATGATAGGAGGATTAAACGAGTTCAGGATCTTCAATACAACAACATCTGTATTCTATAGACAGGGAGTTGGCTAGGATATCCCCCCCCCATCTTTCACCGTGCTGCCTGCGGTTAACTAGGCATAATAAAGGAGTGGAGTTTTTAGTCGGTAGTCTTCCTTTGTGAAGGAGTCCGACACTCTGTGCGTAAATGCATTTTCTCCACTCACCCAAAAAAAAAAAAAAAAAAAAAATAGCCAAATGCCTCGTCATCTAATTAGTGACGCGCATGAATGGATTAACGAGATTCCTACTGTCCCTATCTACTATCTAGCGAAACTACAGCCAAGGGAACGGGCTTGGAATAATTAGCGGGGAAAGAAGACCCTGTTGAGCTTGACTCTAGTCTGGCAGTGTAAGGAGACATAAGAGGTGTAGCATAAGTGGGAGATGTGTATGATTTTTTCATGCATATCAAAAATGAAATACCACTACTCTTATTGTTTCCTTACTTACTTGATAAAATGGAACGTGTTTCATTTACATAGCCATTATACGGATATATTTTTAATATATTTTATGGTATTTTGTTTTGTTGCAAGCTTCTTGATCAAAGTACCTAAGAGTTTGTTATATACACCAAACAAATTCTAATGAAATTATATTGAAATTATTTTTTAAAGAAGGTTTTTTATTTAAAGTAATTAAATTTGGTATAACTCTTATACTCTGGTATGATCCAATTCAAGGACATTTCCAGGTTGGGAGTTTGACTGGGGCGGTACATCTCTCAAATAATAAAGGAGGTGTCCCAAGGCCAGCTCAGTGCGGACAGAAACCACACATAGAGCAAAAAGGCAAAAGCTGACTTGATCTCGGCGTTCAGTACACGCAGAGACAGCAAAAGCTCGGCCTATCGATCCTTTTGGTTTAAAGAGTTTTTAACAAGAGGTGTCAGAAAAGTTACCACAGGGATAACTGGCTTGGGGCGGCCAAGCGTTCATAGCGACGTCGCTTTTTGATCCTTTGATGTCGGCTCTTCCTATCATTGTGAAGCAAAATTCACCAAGCGTTGTATTGTTCACCCATGCAAGGGAACGTGAGCTGGGTTTAGACCGTCGTGAGACAGGTTAGTTTTACCCTACTGATGACAATTGTTATTTCGACAGCATTCCTGCGTAGTACGAGAGGAACCGCAGGTACGAACCAATGGCACAATACTTGTTCGAGCGAACAGTGGTATGATGCTACGTCCGTTGGATTATGCCTGAATGCCTCTAAGGTCGTATCCGTGCTGGACTGAAATAATAGTAATGGGGCGATTGTATGTGTAGGCAATAAATCATTAAAAGTTTATAACTATATGTTATAAACGATAATGGATCTGTGAAGCCAATGTGTTATAGAACATAGTTAATATGGATTGTATGAAAGTAACATCTGTATGTAAAACTAGTTCAATAACTAACTATTATGTAGTACGATGACAATGCCCAGAATCAATTGTAAACGACTTTGGTAACAGGCAAGGTGTTGTAAGTGGTAGAGCAGCTGCCATACTGCGATCCACTGAAGCTCGTCCTTTGCTTGACGATTCGTCCCGATGGCCTTCCTTTTTATAGGTGGTCTGTATACAACTTGAAATGTTGTAAACATATAATATTTCATATTATATAAATATTATATAAATATATAATATAAATATGAATATTATATAAATTTTATAAATATATATTATTATAAAATAATAATATATAATATTTCATATTAAATAAATATTATATGAATATATAATATAAATATGAATATTATATAAATTTTATAAATATATATTATTATAAAATAATAATATATAATATTTCATATTAAATAAATATTATATGAATATATAATATAAATATGAATATTATTTAAATTTTATAAATATATATTATTATAAAATAATAATATATAATATTTCATATTAAATTAATATTATATGAATATATAATATAAATATGAATATTATATAAATTTTATAAATATATATTATTATAAAATAATAATATATAATATTTCATATTAAATAAATATTATATGAATATATAATATAAATATGAATATTATATAAATTTTATAAATATATATTATTATAAAATAATAATATATAATATTTCATATTAAATAAATATTATATGAATATGTAATATAAATATTTTATAAATATATATTATTATAAAATAAAAATATAAAATAATAATTTATAATATTTCATATTAAATAAATGTAAATATTATATAAATTATATAAATATATGTTATATTATTAATAATAATAATATAATGATATATTCATGAAAGAATATAAAAGAAAATAGAGTAAGTTTAAAGCACACTTTTCTTCTTTTTTTTTGCATTTTTGGAAGAGCTGACGTCCGTTCTCCATATAAAAACATTATAAATACATTAGAATCTTATGCAAAGCGGAATTTTTTTTCGAATGTTTGGAAGAGCCGACAATT
>OY720108.1:12412875-12499880 GCA_963082835.1 Leptogaster cylindrica
ATGAAGACGTCCAGGAGATCAAGGATGGCTCCTTTACTCATGGAGGCCACATCAGCAGAAGTGACCCAGTCATTTTGCAGCAATGGCATACCCCTCCGGATCTTATAAAGGATGGCACGACGCTCAACCTCTAAGTCAAGAGGGGGCACACCCATCAGTACCCGCATGGCGTCCGTCGACACAGTACGACATACAGGTATGCACGCATACATCACAACACGCTGACATCTATCCAGCAACCTTCTTCCGTATGCGCTTCTCGCGAAGTCGACAAATACGGAAGACCCATACGCAGCACACGCCACAAACAAACCATCATAAATGACCCTGACAGCACGTCTGCCAAGGCCCCAGTCTTTCCGTAGAACGCGACGCAACGAACCGGCGATCACAGCTAACCGATCTTTAAGCTCGAGAAAATGAGCCTGAAACTTCAATCCTTCACCTACACTAATCCCTAGGTACTTGACGTTAGTCGCATACCTGAGGCTTGAACCGTTCATTCTTACCACTGGAGGCCGACGTACAAACGAGGGACCCTTGAGGACCATCATTGCAGTCTTATCCAGCGATACACTAACACCTACCTTACAGCTCCACTCATGCACAATACGCATGAGCGGAGCACTCAAAGTCTCGAGCTCTCTCCGCGACCTACCCTCCACAAGGATAAGGAGGTCATCCGCGTACGCGACAACTTTAGTGTGACGTCCCAGCTCATCCAGCAGTTCATCCATCATTAGGTTCCAAATAAATGGACCCGCAATGGAGCCCTGTGGACAGCCACGCTCGACCGTCTTCCAAACTTCGTCGAATTCGCCACGAACCAAAGCACGCCTGCCGGAGAAGTAGCTTCTCCAGACATTCAGTTCCTCGCACCCACATTCATATAGTTTCCTACATACAGTATCCCAACACAGGTAGTCAAACGCACCCTTAAAATCAACAAAAATCCCCAGGACATATTTAACTTCAGACATACTTACGCATTCACGAACGTAACTCCATGCATCCTCCGTGCACCTGCCAGGACGAAAGCCGTACTGGTTTGGCGACATCAGATGGGCAATTTTCATCTTCAATCTCTCAACAAGAATCCTTTCCAGCACTTTTCCAAGTACCGGCAAAAGACTAATGCCTCTATAAGACCGAGGATTACTCCTCACCTTATCTGGTGACTTAAGCAGCACGACTACGCGCGCGATCTTCCAATCTGCCGGAAAAACGCCATCTCTAACACAGCCCTGAAATAGACTGAGGAGATGGTCGGGGACAGCACGCCAAATACTCTTACACATCTCACCCGTTGTCCCGTCCCACCCCGGCGACTACCCGGGGCGGAGCAGCGAAACAGCCGCCTCCACCTCCATACCGGAGACCCCAGGTACAGATCCCGTGACCACCGGCAGGGGAAGAGACCCATCCACAGGCTCAGCCCGCGGAAAGAAGCAGTCCAACAGGGCTGCCACAGATTCACTCCAATTCCTTGTGTATCCCTCACCCACACGTATGCCAGACACCACATGCCTGTCATTTTTGCCTCGACAGATTCTATAAGCTAACCCCCACGGATCTCTGGCATTGGAATGAACGAAGTCTATCCAGTGCTTCTCTTTCGCCCGGGCTAACATTTCCTTATATTCTCTCACACCTCGCCTAAAAGCGAGCCTGCGTTGAGATATATCATCACTCTCTCTAGCACGTGCCCTTTGGAAAGCCTTCCTTAGGCATCTTACATGCCTCCGTTTAAGGCTAAGGGAGTGCGTCCACCATTTAACTCTCCTAGGGTTAGTGCGCATACTAACCGCAAGGAGCTCATCATTCACACTTTCAATCCAGGACTGGATGATACTAAACCTATCACCCAGATCCCGCTCACAAAATTCGGACAATGGGACGGAGGAGGAAATCTCCACCATCCGAGCCTCATACGTACACCAATCAATCCCGCTCGTACGCCACCTCTTGCCTCGTGGCGCTTCAGGCGCTTCCACAGCACGATCACTGCCCAACTTAATCGCAATTGGCCTGTGATCACTTATTCCCCATCTATCATCGATGGCCCATTCAAAATCATATGCCATTGCTGCCTCATTAATCAACGTAACATCAATATCACTCTCACCTTGGACCGTCTGAAACGTGAAATGCACACTGGGCACATTCAAGACATGCAGATTGTTCTGCAGAATCCATTCACTCAATTGTTCCCCCCTGTGGTAGCTTCGACTGTTGGAAGTATTCCGCGCAGTCTTGCTAAACCACATGGGAGAAGAAGCGTTCGCATCCATACCAAGAAGAGCGTTGCTGCCAAGCGAAGGAAACACACGCATGCTCGCTGGAAGCCCCATAACACGGCCAAAGCCCATGAGGGGTTCCTGCAAGAGGGCGAGCTGTACCCCATTCTCGCACATCCACTGACCAAGGTCATGCATCACACCAGCTGCCCGTCCACAGTTTAACTGTAGGATGGAGACAGCCATTGTGTTTAATGTCTCGCATTAGCACGCGCCATCATAGCGGCGTATACGGGACATAGCGGTGACTTCACCGTATGCCCACAAGGAAGTCCCCGGAACTCACAGTTCCGACAGCGGGGATCGTTGCTGCATCTGGCAGCAGTGTGTCCACTGCCACAGCAACGCGAGCAGACCGTTCCCTTTGCCTTGCATTCCGCCACGCGATGGTCGAAGCCGTGGCAGCGGAAGCAAGAGAAAACGGCATCATGCGTGCGCACGCGGTACGAAAACCATTTTACGTACGCACGGTCAGAAGACACTAATGCCTCAATGATCTTTGGAGTGCCCTCCACAATTACATTCGAGACGGCTTCAACACCATCTCTCATCGGCCTACTAATTATTTTCAACCCTCTTCCATAGGCTTCCGCCGAAATGCCCTTATCCGCGAGATTATTCTCGTATATCTGCTGCATCAGTTCGTCATTCGAGACTGCGCAGTGTACACCCTGTATCACTGCGCGAGGTCCCAGTTTGTCCTGGACCGAAACATCAAGGCCAACTTCGGAGAACTTAGCATTCTCAGCCACCTTCTTCCGCTCCAACATGGAGGGAACAAGAATGGCGACGCCCCCATCCTTACGTGGGTTCACAGAGTGAACCCGAACCCCTAAGGAAGGAACAACCTCCTTCTGGATGACCGTAGCCACCTCTCTCGCACTGGCCTTGCCGCTCTTCGATTTCACCACCACTGCCCAAGTGTCCACGGGAGCCGGTACACTGGGCACCGCAACGGCAACAGGTGGCACCACGGTCGACCGTGCGGCCACAGCTCCGCTCCCTGTAGATCCAGGAGTTCGAAGAAGCGACTTCATGTCGGAGAATGCCTCCAGCCTCCCACGAAGCCTGGCATTCTCCTCAGCCATGCGTACGATCAACTCCTCGTACTCGGCTGCGACCTTATAAACCTTGGTCGACACTTCGGCCACGGCCCCAACATCTAACATGACATCCGCCATGTTGCCCCTAATCACCCTTAAGCATGACGCCACATCCTGCTCTCGGCCCAGGGTAATTTTTCGTGCCACCTTGGGCCTCTTAAATGCTCCACCATCAAAACCGGGAATGGTCAACGGCTTCTTCCTCCTTGGAGATCCATTCTCCCTGCCTTCCGCGTCTGACGTGTCCGACGCCATACTCGACGCTTCACTCGCAACCGCGCTCACCGGCGCACTGGCTACACCAGGTTTTTTCTTGGTCGGCATCACACCCAAGAAATTACCACAATTTAAATAGCAAAAATGAAACAAAAGTCAATCTTACAACTAGCAAACCTGTCGAATTGTCCGTCCTCGAAGGCACACACTTCCTCTTCCCAGCTGGGAGAACACTGAGGGGTCCTGGTCCGGTTGGCGCCTTAAAAGCGTCCAGATGCACTTTATAACTCACTACGGCACTCGCGATGGTGTCCGCACGAAAAACACAAATTTTCAAGAAATTTTCCAAATTTCACCAAAATCCCCAAAATTTTCAAAAATTTTAAAAATTCACCAAATCACTACAAATCACTTCAAAATAGTTGCTTTTCACTAAAAATGAGCAAAAAACACTATTTGAATCACTTCCAGCACTCACACGTGTCTAAAAACGCGAAACTCCCAAAAAGTCACTAAAACGCGATTTTAGTGACTTTTAACGAAAAAACGCGATAAAACCCGAAAAAACGACCGCAGGACTACCGGAACAAATCCTAATAGTAGATTTTCACAATCTACACGAATACAACGCAAAAAACCGTATTAAAAAGCTCAAAAAACCGCAAAAATCGCAAAAAATCGCACACCTCGTGTAACACGTCTGCTCGCTATGACAGCTGGCAGCAAACTGACAGGGACAGTAAATGTCACGTGCGTTTAACGTGAGTACCTGCCAGGGACAGTAAATGTCACGTGCGTTTAACGTGAGTACCTGCCGTGAAGGCCTACCTCACGGTCCTCTTCGGACACGGATTGATTTTGTGACCACAATCAGAGCCCCATGGTCAAGCCATGGTAGCAGTTGATACCATTAGGAGGATGGCATCCTTACTGCTGGAAGCGAGACCTATCTAAATCTCTACCGCGTTATGGGACACGGTACCCGGTTGTATAACGCAACTCCACGCCGGATTCCGAGGAATCCTACCCGCGATTTGGGTGTCAACCACAGCCCCCATGATACTCCCACTAGGGGGCCGACCTCAACAACCGAGTTGGAGCAAGCTCCAAGGGCTGTCTCGGTTCCCATGGTACCTGACAATCTCAGGTGAGATACCAGTGGACTTTCCTCCAAGTCCTGGACTGGCGCCATCCTAATCGGGTACGTGGGGTAGGCACTCCCCAAAGGTTCCACCGGAATCGACCGTAGTCTTTGACCGGTTTCCCCTCCCTGCGTGTGAACTCTGCAGCAGAGTCGGGCAGGAAGGCGGCGCTAGGCGCCTAACTGCCTCCAGCCACAGCCAACTGCCTGACACGCTGCCTCCTCCTATCGAAGGCCATGCACGCAAAGTCATTCAACATATTCCAGCCATCATCACTGCATACACACCTACTGACGTCAACACTCCCGCCGGTGTTGACGACACCCCATGCATCAACATTCCTAATGTCCGCGTACATTGGACACTCGAGCAATACATGCATCCAGTTCTCTTGAGGGGCGTCACACATGGGGCACGAGGCCGTGTCGGAAAGTCCAAATCTCACAAGTGAGTCATTCAGACTTCCGTGCCCCGTCAAGAGGAACCCAAGACTCAGCGAGAGTTTTCTATCAATATTTGCCCTAGCAAGGGCATCGTCCTTAATGTACGCAAACGTAACGCGACCACATTCTGACAAATCCCATCTACGCTGCCACCGCTCAATGATGCAGGCGTCCAGGAGATCAAGGATGGCTCCTTTACTCATGGAGGCCACATCAGCAGAAGTGACCCAGTCATTTTGCAGCAATGGCATACCCCTCCGGATCTTATAGAGGATGGCACGACGCTCAACCTCTAAGTCAAGAGGGGGCACACCCATCAATACCCGCATGGCGTCCGTCGACACAGTACGACATACAGGTATGCACGCATACATCACTACACGCTGACATCTATCCAGCAACCTTCTTCCGTATGCGCTTCTCGCGAAGTCGACAAATACGGAAGACCCATACGCAGCACACGCCACAAACAAACCATCATAAATGACCCTGACAGCACGTCTGCCAAGGCCCCAGTCTTTCCGTAGAACGCGACGCAACGAACCGGCGATCACAGCTAACCGATCTTTAGGCTCGAGAAAATGAGCCTGAAACTTCAATCCTTCACCTACACTAATCCCCAGGTACTTGACGTTAGTCGCATACGTGAGGCTTGAACCGTTCATTCTTACCACTGGAGGCCGACGTACAAACGAGGGACCCTTGAGGACCATCATTGCAGTCTTATCCAGCGATACACTAACACCTAGCTTACAGCTCCACTCATGCACAATACGCATGAGCGGAGCACTCAAAGTCTCGAGCTCTCTCCGCGACCTACCCTCCACAAGGATTAGGAGGTCATCCGCGTACGCGACAACTTTAGTGTGACGTCCCAGCTCATCCAGCAGTTCATCCATCATTAGGTTCCAAATAAATGGACCCGCAATGGAGCCCTGTGGACAGCCACGCTCGACCGTCTTCCAAACTTCGTCGAATTCGCCACGAACAAAAGCACGCCTGCCGGAGAAGTAGCTTCTCCAGACATTCAGTTCCTCGCACCCACATTCATATAGTTTCCTACATACAGTATCCCAACACAGGTAGTCAAACGCACCCTTAAAATCAACAAAAATCCCCAGGACATATTTAACTTCAGACATACTTACGCATTCACGAACGTAACTCCATGCATCCTCCGTGCACCTGCCAGGACGAAAGCCGTACTGGTTTGGCGACATCAGATGGGCAATTTTCATCTTCAATCTCTCAACAAGAATCCTTTCCAGCACTTTTCCAAGTACCGGCAAAAGACTAATGCCTCTATAAGACCGAGGATTACTCCTCACCTTATCTGGTGACTTAAGCAGCACGACTACGCGCGCGATCTTCCAATCTGCCGGAAAAACGCCATCTCTAACACAGCCCTGAAATAGACTGAGGAGATGGTCGGGGACAGCACGCCAAATGCTCTTACACATCTCACCCGTTGTCCCGTCCCACCCCGGCGACTACCCGGGGCGGAGCAGCGAAACAGCCGCCTCCACCTCCATACCGGAGACCCCAGGTACAGATCCCGTGACCACCGGCAGGGGAAGAGACCCATCCACAGCCTCAGCCCGCGGAAAGAAGCAGTCCAACAGGGCTGCCACAGATTCACTCCAATTCCTTGTGTATCCCTCACCCACACGTATGCCAGACACTACATGCCTGTCATTTTTGCCTAGACAGATTTTATAAGCTAACCCCCACGGATCTCTGGCATTGGAATGAACGAAGTCCATCCAGTGCTTCTCTTTCGCCCGGGCTAACATTTCCTTATATTCTCTCACACCTCGCCTAAAAGCGAGCCTGCGTTGAGATATATCATCACTCTCTCTAGCACGTGCCCTTTGGAAAGCCTTCCTTAGGCATCTTACATGCCTCCGTTTAAGGCTAAGGGAGTGCGTCCACCATTTAACTCTCCTAGGGTTAGTGCGCATACTAACCGCAAGGAGCTCATCATTCACACTTTCAATCCAGGACTGGATGATACTAACCCTATCACCCAGATCCCGCTCACAAAATTCGGACAATGGGACGGAGGAGGAAATCTCCACCATCCGAGCCTCATACGTACACCAATCAATCCCGCTCGTACGCCACCTCTTGCCTCGTGGCGCTTCAGGCGCTTCCACAGCACGATCACTGCCCAACTTAATCGCAATTGGCCTGTGATCACTTATTCCCCATCTATCATCGATGGCCCATTCAAAATCATATGCCATTGCTGCCTCATTAATCAACGTAACATCAATATCACTCTCACCTTGGACCGTCTGAAACGTGAAATGCACACTGGGCACATTCAAGACATGCAGATTGTTCTGCAGAATCCATTCACTCAATTGTTCCCCCCTGTGGTAGCTTCGACTGTTGGAAGTATTCCACGCAGTCTTGCTAAACCACATGGGAGAAGAAGCATTCGCATCCATACCAAGAAGGGTGGGCTTATTACTGCAGAATTGCAGTACCCTACCCATTACTCTAAATATGGTCCAATTTCGTCACTAAACTTGCAATAAACAGACACCGCATACAATTCGCCAAACTCACCTTTGATCCACACACAGGCACCCCACTGAGATGTGAGGTGCTCGATAGCCATACATTCAAAACCGACATGGTTAACTGCAATGGCAGCAAGAGCGTTGCTGCCAAGCGAAGGAAACACACGCATGCTCGCTGGAAGCCCCATAATACGGCCAAAGCCCGTTAGGGGTTCCCGCAAGAGGGCGAGCTGTACCCCACTCTCGCACATCCACTGACCAAGGTCATGCATCACACCAGCTGCCCGTCCACGGTTTAACTGTAGGATGGAGACAGTCATAGTGCTTAATTTCTCGCATTAGCACGTGCCATCATAGCAGCGTATACGGGACATAGCGGTGACTTCACCGTATGCCCACAAGGAAGTCCCCGGAACTCACAGTTCCGACAGCGGGGATCGTTGCTGCATCTGGCAGCAGTGTGTCCACTGCCGCAGCAACGCGAACAGACCGTTTCCTTTGCCCTACATTCCGCCACGCGATGGTCGAAGCCGTGGCAGCGGAAGCAAGAGAAGACTGCATCTGACTCCAGGGACAGTAAATGTCACGTGCGTTTAACGTGAGTACCTGCCGTGAAGGCCTACCTCACGGTCCTCTTCGGACACGGATTGATTTTGTGACCACAATCAGAGCCCCATGGTCAAGCCATGGTAGCAGTTGATACCATTAGGAGGATGGCATCCTTACTGCTGGAAGGGAGACCTATCTAAATCTCTACCGCGTTATGGGACACGGTACCCGGTTGTATAACGCAACTCCACGCCGGATTCCGAGGAATCCTACCCGCGATTTGGGTGTCAACCACAGCCCCCATGATACTCCCACTAGGGGGCCGACCTCAACAACCGAGTTGGAGCAAGCTCCAAGGGCTGTCTCGGTTCCCATGGTACCTGACAATCTCAGGTGAGATACCAGTGGACTTTCCTCCAAGTCCTGGACTGGCGCCATCCTAATCGGGTACGTGGGGTAGGCACTCCCCAAAGGTTCCACCGGAATCGACCGTAGTCTTTGACCGGTTTCCCCTCCCTGCGTATGAACTCTGCAGCAGAGTCGGGCAGGAAGGCGCCTAACTGCCTCCAGCCACAGCCAACTGCCTGACACGCTGCCTCCTCCTATCGAAGGCCATACACGCAAAGTCATTCAACATATTCCAGCCATCATCACTGCATACACACCTACTGACGTCAACACTCCCGCCGTTGTTGACGACACCCCATGCATCAACATTCCTAATGTCCGCGTACATTGGACACTCGAGCAATACATGCATCCAGTTCTCTTGAGGGGCGTCACACATGGGGCACGAAGCCGTGTCGGAAAGTCCAAATCTCACAAGTGAGTCATTCAGACTTCTGTGCTCCGTCAAGAGGAACCCAAGACTCAGCGAGAGTTTTCTATCAATATTTGCCCTAGCAAGGGCAACGTCCTTAATGTACGCAAACGTAACGCGACCACATTCTGACAAGTCCCATCTACGCTGCCACCGCTCAATGATGCAGGCGTCCAGGAGATCAAGGATGGCTCCTTTACTCATGGAGGCCACATCAGCAGAAGTGACCCAGTCATTTTGCAGCAATGGCATACCCCTCCGGATCTTATAGAGGATGGCACGACGCTCAACCTCTAAGTCAAGAGGGGGCACACCCATCAATACCCGCATGGCGTCCGTCGACACAGTACGACATACAGGTATGCACGCATACATCACTACACGCTGACATCTATCCAGCAACCTTCTACCGTATGCGCTTCTCGCGAAGTCGACAAATACGGAAGACCCATACGCAGCACACGCCACAAACAATCCATCATAAATGACCCTGACAGCACGTCTGCCAAGGCCCCAGTCTTTCCGTAGAACGCGACGCAACGAACCGGCGATCACAGCTAACCGATCTTTAAGCTCGAGAAAATGAGCCTGAAACTTCAATCCTTCACCTACACTAATCCCCAGGTACTTGACGTTAGTCGCATACCTGAGGCTTGAACCGTTCATTCTTACCACTGGAGGCCGACGTACAAACGAGGGACCCTTGAGGACCATCATTGCAGTCTTATCCAGCGATACACTAACACCTACCTTACAGCTCCACTCATGCACAATACGCATGAGCGGAGCACTCAAAGTCTCGAGCTCTCTCCGCGACCTACCCTCTACAAGGATAAGGAGGTCATCCGCGTACGCGACAACTTTAGTGTGACGTCCCAGCTCATCCAGCAGTTCATCCATCATTAGGTTCCAAATAAATGGACCCGCAATGGAGCCCTGTGGACAGCCACGCTCGACCGTCTTCCAAACTTCGTCGAATTCGCCACGAACAAAAGCACGCCTGCCGGAGAAGTAGCTTCTCCAGACATTCAGTTCCTCGCACCCACATTCATATAGTTTCCTACATACAGTATCCCAACACAGGTAATCAAACGCACCCTTAAAATCAACAAAAATCCCCAGGACATATTTGACTTCAGACATACTTACGCATTCACGAACGTAACTCCATGCATCCTCCGTGCACCTGCCAGGACGAAAGCCGTACTGGTTTGGCGACATCAGATGGGCAATTTTCATCTTCAATCTCTCAACAAGAATCCTTTCCAGCACTTTTCCAAGTACCGGCAAAAGACTAATGCCTCTATAAGACCGAGGATTACTCCTCACCTTATCTGGTGACTTAAGCAGCACGACTACGCGCGCGATCTTCCAATCTGCCGGAAAAACGCCATCTCTAACACAGCCCTGAAATAGACTGAGGAGATGGTCGGGGACAGCACGCCAAATGCTCTTACACATCTCACCCGTTGTCCCGTCCCACCCCGGCGACTTCCCGGGGCGGAGCAGCGAAACAGCCGCCTCCACCTCCATACCAGAGAGCCCAGGTACAGATCCCGTGACCACCGGCAGGGGAAGAGACCCATCCACAGGCTCAGCCCGCGGAAAGAAGCAGTCCAACAGGGCTGCCACAGATTCACTCCAATTCCTTGTGTATCCCTCACCCACACGTATGCCAGACACAACATGCCTGTCATTTTTGCCTCGACAGATTCTATAAGCTAACCCCCACGGATCTCTGGCATTGGAATGAACGAAGTCCATCCAGTGCTTCTCTTTCGCCCGGGCTAACATTTCCTTATATTCTCTCACACCTCGCCTAAAAGCGAGCCTGCGTTGAGATATATCATCACTCTCTCTAGCACGTGCCCTTTGGAAAGCCTTCCTTAGGCATCTTACATGCCTCCGTTTAAGGCTAAGGGAGTGCGTCCACCATTTAACTCTCCTAGGGTTAGTGCGCATACTAACCGCAAGGAGCTCATCATTCACACTTTCAATCCAGGACTGGATGATACTAACCCTATCACCCAGATCCCGCTCACAAAATTCGGACAATGGGACGGAGGAGGAAATCTCCACCATCCGAGCCTCATACGTACACCAATCAATCCCGCTCGTACGCCACCTCTTGCCTCGTGGCGCTTCAGGCGCTTCCACAGCACGATCACTGCCCAACTTAATCGCAATTGGCCTGTGATCACTTATTCCCCATCTATCATCGATGGCCCATTCAAAATCATATGCCATTGCTGCCTCATTAATCAACGTAACATCAATATCACTCTCACCTTAGACCGTCTGAAACGTGAAATGCACACTGGGCACATTCAAGACATGCAGATTGTTCTGCAGAATCCATTCACTCAATTGTTCCCCCCTGTGGTAGCTTCGACTGTTGGAAGTATTCCGCGCAGTCTTGCTAAACCACATGGGAGAAGAAGCGTTCGCATCCATACCAAGAAGGGTGGGCTTATTACTGCAGAATTGCAGTACCCTGCCCATATACTCTAAATACGGTCCAATTTCGTCACTAAACTTGCAATAAACAGACACCACATACAATTCGCCAAACTCTCCTTTGATCCACACACAAGCACCCCACTGAGATGTGAGGTGCTCGATAGCCATACATTCGAAACCGATATGGTTAACTGCAATGGCAGCAAGAGCGTTGCTGCCAAGCGAAGGAAACACACGCATGCTCGCTGGAAGCCCCATAACACGGCCAAAGCCCATGAGGGGTTCCTGCAAGAGGGCGAGCTGTACCCCATTCTCGCACATCCACTGACCAAGGTCATGCATCACACCAGCTGCCCGTCCACAGTTTAACTGTAGGATGGAGACAGTCATAGTGCTTAATGTCTCGCATTGGCACGTGCCATCATAGCGGCGTATACGGGACATAGCGGTGACTTCACCGTATGCCCACAAGGAAGTCCCCGGAACTCACAGTTCCGACAGCGGGGATCGTTGCTGCATCTGGCAGCAGTGTGTCCACTGCCACAGCAACGCGAGCAGACCGTTCCCTTTGCCTTGCATTCCGCCACGCGATGGTCGAAGCCGTGGCAGCGGAAGCAAGAGAAAACGGCATCATGCGTGCGCACGCGGTACGAAAACCATTTTACGTACGCACGGTCAGAAGACACTAATGCCTCAATGATCTTTGGAGTGCCCTCCACAATTACATTCGAGACGGCTTCAACACCATCTCTCATCGGCCTACTAATTATTTTCAACCCTCTTCCATAGGCTTCCGCCGAAATGCCCTTATCCGCGAGATTATTCTCGTATATCTGCTGCATCAGTTCGTCATTCGAGACTGCGCAGTGTACACCCTGTTGTATCACTGCGCGAGGTCCCAGTTTGTCCTGGACCGAAACATCAAGGCCAACTTCGGAGAACTTAGCATTCTCAGCCACCTTCTTCCGCTCCAACATGGAGGGAACACGAATGGCGACGCCCCCATCCTTACGTGGGTTCACAGAGTGAACCCGAACCCCTAAGGAAGGAACAACCTCCTTCTGGATGACCGTAGCCACCTCTCTCGCACTGGCCTTGCCGCTCTTCGATTTCACCACCACTGCCCAAGTGTCCACGGGAGCCGGTACACTGGGCACCGCAACGGCAACAGGTGGCACCACGGTCGACCGTGCGGCCACAGCTCCGCTCCCTGTAGATCCAGGAGTTCGAAGAAGCGACTTCATGTCGGAGAATGCCTCCAGCCTCCCACGAAGCCTGGCATTCTCCTCAGCCATGCGTACGATCAACTCCTCGTACTCGGCTGCGACCTTATAAACCTTGGTCGACACTTCGGCCACGGCCCCAACATCTAACATGACATCCGCCATGTTGCCCCTAATCACCCTTATGCATGACGCCACATCCTGCTCTCGGCCCAGGGTAATTTTTCGTGCCACCTTGGGCCTCTTAAATGCTCCACCATCAACACCGGGAATGGTCAACGGCTTCTTCCTCCTTGGAGATCCATTCTCCCTGCCTTCCGCGTCTGACGTGTCCGACGCCATACTCGACGCTTCACTCGCAACCGCGCTCACCGGCGCACTGGCTACACCAGGTTTTTTCTTGGGCGCCATCACACCCAAGAAATTACCACAATTTAAATAGCAAAAATGAAACAAAAGTCAATCTTACAACTAGCAAACCTGTCGAATTGTCCGTCCTCGAAGGCACACACTTCCTCTTCCCAGCTGAGAGAACACTGAGGGGTCCTGGTCCGGTTGGCGCCTTAAAAGCGTCCAGATGCACTTTATAACTCACTACGGCACTCGCGATGGTGTCCGCACTAAAAACACAAATTTTCAAGAAATTTTCCAAATTTCACGAAAATCCCCAAAATTTTCAAAAATTTTAAAAATTCACCAAATCACTACAAATCACTTCAAAATAGTTGCTTTTCACTAAAAATGAGCAAAAAACACTATTTGAATCACTTCCAGCACTCACACGTGTCTAAAAACGCGAAACTCCCAAAAAGTCACTAAAACGCGATTTTAGTGACTTTTAACGAAAAAACGCGATAAAACCCGAAAAAACGACCGCAAGACTACCGGAACAAATCCTAATAGTAGATTTTCACAATCTACACGAATACAACGCAAAAAACCGTATTAAAAAGCTCAAAAAACCGCAAAAATCGCAAAAAATCGCACACCTCGTGTAACACGTCTGCTCGCTATGACAGCTGGCAGCAGACTGACAGGGACAGTAAATGTCACGTGCGTTTAACGTGAGTACCTGCCAGGGACAGTAAATGTCACGTGCGTTTAACGTGAGTACCTGCCGTGAAAGCCTACCTCACGGTCCTCTTCGGACACGGATTGATTTTGTGACCACAATCAGAGCCCCATGGTCAAGCCATGGTAGCAGTTGATACCATTAGGAGGATGGCATCCTTACTGCTGGAAGCGAGACCTATCTAAATCTCTACCGCGTTATGGGACACGGTACCCGGTTGTATAACGCAACTCCACGCCGGATTCCGAGGAATCCTACCCGCGATTTGGGTGTCAACCACAGCCCCCATGATACTCCCACTAGGGGGCCGACCTCAACAACCGAGTTGGAGCAAGCTCCAAGGGCTGTCTCGGTTCCCATGGTACCTGACAATCTCAGGTGAGATACCAGTGGACTTTCCTCCAAGTCCTGGACTGGCGCCATCCTAATCGGGTACGTGGGGTAGGCACTCCCCAAAGGTTCCACCGGAATCGACCGTAGTCTTTGACCGGTTTCCCCTCCCTGCGTGTGAACTCTGCAGCAGAGTCGGGCAGGAAGGCGCCGCTAGGCGCCTAACTGCCTCCAGCCACAGCCAACTGCCTGACACGCTGCCTCCTCCTATCGAAGGCCATGCACGCAAAGTCATTCAACATATTCCAGCCATCATCACTGCATACACACCTACTGACGTCAACACTCCCGCCGGTGTTGACGACACCCCATGCATCCACATTCCTAATGTCCGCGTACATTGGACACTCGAGCAATACATGCATCCAGTTCTCTTGAGGGGCGTCACACATGGGGCACGAGGCCGTGTCGGAAAGTCCAAATCTCACAAGTGAGTCATTCAGACTTCCGTGCCCCGTCAAGAGGAACCCAAGACTCAGCGAGAGTTTTCTATCAATATTTGCCCTAGATAGGGCAACGTCCTTAATGTACGCAAACGTAACGCGACCACATTCTGACAAGTCCCACCTACGCTGCCACCGCTCAATGATGCAGGCGTCCAGGAGATCAAGGATGGCTCCTTTACTCATGGAGGCCACATCAGCAGAAGTGACCCAGTCATTTTGCAGCAATGGCATACCCCTCCGGATCTTATAGAGGATGGCACGACGCTCAACCTCTAAGTCAAGAGGGGGCACACCCATCAGTACCCGCATGGCATCCGTCGACACAGTACGACATACAGGTATGCACGCATACATCACTACACGCTGACATCTATCCAGCAACCTTCTACCGTATGCGCATCTCGCGAAGTCGACAAATACGGAAGACCCATACGCAGCACACGCCACAAACAAACCATCATAAATGAACCTGACAGCACGTCTGCCAAGGCCCCAGTCTTTCCGTAGAACGCGACGCAACGAACCGGCGATCACAGCTAACCGATCTTTAAGCTCGAGAAAATGAACCTGAAACTTCAATCCTTCACCTACACTAATCCCCAGGTACTTGACGTTAGTCGCATACCTGAGGCTTGAACCGTTCATTCTTACCACTGGAGGCCGAGGTACAAACGAGGGACCCTTGAGGACCATCATTGCAGTCTTATCCAGCGATACACTAACACCTACCTTACAGCTCCACTCATGCACAATACGCATGAGCGGAGCACTCAAAGTCTCGAGCTCTCTCCGCGACCTACCCTCCACAAGGATAAGGAGGTCATCCGCGTACGCGACAACTTTAGTGTGACGTCCCAGCTCATCCAGCAGTTCATCCATCATTAGGTTCCAAATAAATGGACCCGCAATGGAGCCCTGTGGACAGCCACGCTCGACCGTCTTCCAAACTTCGTCGAATTCGCCACGAACAAAAGCACGCCTGCCAGAGAAGTAGCTTCTCCAGACATTCAGTTCCTCGCACCCACATTCATACAGTTTCCTACATACAGTATCCCAACACAGGTAATCAAACGCACCCTTAAAATCAACAAAAATCCCCAGGACATATTTAACTTCAGACATACTTACGCATTCACGAACGTAACTCCATGCATCCTCCGTGCACCTGCCAGGACGAAAGCCGTACTGGTTTGGCGACATCAGATGGGCAATTTTCATCTTCAATCTCTCAACAAGAATCCTTTCCAGCACTTTTCCAAGTACCGGCAAAAGACTAATGCCTCTATAAGACCGAGGATTACTCCTCACCTTATCTGGTGACTTAAGCAGCACGACTACGCGCGAGAAAAATGATTAAGTTTGCTTAATCAAAAAAAAAAATAAAATAAAACTCATTTTCCGAATTTACACAAACTTTTTAATTCCTTTTTATTATATTATTGGTTTTACGAAACTCAATTCTTCAGAATTGAGCAGCGACGAAAAATGACCTTTTTCTTTTATTAACTCTTCAGAGGAGTTGCTTTCACTAAGAACTAACAAAATCAACTGACTTAACTTAGGAAAAAATGATGACCGTTGGTTGGGTCCCGGTTCCCATCAACTTGTTAATGCTGCAGTTTTGGTTAGATGGGCGATTGTCTTCTAGGGTGTCGCATTCTGCATATTTTCGTCGGATGCTCTTTGTTGGCCTGCTACAATTTCCCTGAGTTGGGCGATTGTCTGAGGTGTCGCTTTTGGCACGTTTCGCTGACTGCGCCAATAGTGTGGGAACGTAACTCTTCCCTCCTTTAGATGATGATTCTCCTGAATTATCCTAACCTTGGATCCTTTTCGTTTATAACATACAACCACTAATATAATTATTATTAAAGTAAGGCTTCCTGTTCCTAAACTATAATTAATTATCTTGTGAAATTTCAATTCCTCAATTTCTTTAATATTATTTTCTTGATGTAAAGTACAATAATTTTTTCAAAATTTAACATTTCATCGTGTAAAGTTATATTTTCTTTATTTGGAATAATAAATCTTTCTGTAAATTCGGACATTTTGTTGCTGAACGTTTTATTACCTATTTTAATTGAGCAGTTGACAAAATTAATTAAAAAATTTCCATTTAGGAGAAGTTTTCTTTCATCACAAGAACTTTTGAAAGTTTTATTTTTTATATTATTTAGAATTACAAGATCGTTTCCTATTTCTATGAATTCTTCTTCTGGGTTCAAAATTAGCTTACAATTTTTTTTAATTATGCAATGTTTACTTAATTTTAGCTCTTGTAGGCTTAAACTGGCCTGGAATGTAAAAATCTGGTTATTAATTCTAACAATATATTCGAGTTCTTCGTCAATTTGTTTATTCTTTGAGTTTGCAATTGGTACTATCAACTTTTTTTCAGTATTTAGGGCTCTTGTTGGAATTTTTATAGCGAAAATGACAGCATTGTTTTTAAATTTTGCTATTCCGACTCTAATGTTACTTAATTTCTTCAAGTCAATTTTGTATTCCTTGATTTCTTGCTCGCTTAATATATTCGGGTGAATTATCCCTACTCTAGCTGAAATTACGTTATCCTGCAATTGCTCTATTTGCTCTTTTAACGCATTTATTCTCAGTTGTTGCTCAAGAAAATTTTCGTGTTCCAATAGTTCTCTTTCGAAATTTTTTATGCTTTCTATTTCCTGAACGATTTTATTTCTATCCGCTTCTATAATATTTTTCAATAGTGTAAAGGAGTTGTTAAAATTTTGATTAATTTTAATTTGCTGATTGATACTTTTTATTACCTCGTGATTATTTTCGTCTGTTACTTTTAGATGTGACTCTATTTCTAATTTATCGTTTTCGTCGAGTGTGCCGAAAAGCCATTTTAATCCTTTCCCCACTATGTTCACTAGCCCTCTTTTACTTCTATTAGGTAATAATGTTAAAGTCTTACTTCTAAGAGTTTTAACTTGTTTTATTAGAGAGATTTTGTTGGTTATGTTTAAACCTTTGATGTTACATTCCAGGTCAGTTATAATGTCTAATATTTCGTTCGGGTGAATTATATGTAAAATTATATCGAATCTGTCAATTATATCTATTTCGTCTACTTTTAGTTCTGTAAATCCAGTTTCCGAATGGATTTGCTCAATTGTCAATGTTGATTCGACTACGGGGACCATGACTAGGGCCAGAATCCATATGAAGGTCGATATTTTCACCTGTAAATTTAAAAGGGCGTTTTATATTGCTTTCGTGTACGTTAGTTAGTTTAAACTTTCTGAATTTTGGTTCTTCTTTGTGTCGAAGTGACTTATAATTTTTTATAAACCCGGTTGTTCTAGTTTCCTCATAGTTTTCGCGATTTTTATTTCTTTTGGTTATGGTACGATCTTTCGTTTTCTCTATCCTTTGTTTTATAATTTGAAAATCGATTTTGTGGTTGTGTACTTCAGAAGGGGTACATTTTATGGTTGAATGATAGGAGTTGTTGTAAAAGGAAATTGCATCTAACATTTGTAGTTTTATAGGTTGCTTATCTTCCAGATTCAAAGCTCTAATTTTTTCGGTTACGGTATTATTGAGTCGTTCGATATCGGCATTTCCGGTGTGATTATTCGATTTTGTAGCATGAAATTCAACATTTTCCTTTTTGCATAGTTCCACAACCGTATTGGATTTAAATTCGTTGTCGAAAACAAGTTTACGAATCTTTCCTCGAATAGAAATGAATTGCTTGATTTTTTCTGCTATTGTTCGACTGTGCCTATCTTCCAGGTAAAAACTTATAACAAACTTTGAAAATTTATCAATAAAATTTATAAATGAATGCTTGCTGTTGACATAAACGTCGACATGCACTATTTCATTGATTGTGGAGGGTGTTTCAGTTAAATGGAATTTGTTTTTTATTGGTTTACGATCGTATTTAGCTGATGAGCAAGTTTCGCAATTATTTATTATCTACCATATTTCTGTTCTGAGTTTAGGGTGGTAGACTTTCATTTTCATTCCCTCATATGTTGGAATGATCCCGGAGTGTCCGACTTCGTTTTTATGATATAACGCTATTTGTTTTCTTAATCTATCTTCGTTTTCTATATCTTCGGCTAAGTGACTGCATTTAACGAACTTGAAAGTAGTACGACTTGGATATAACGTAATTAGTGTCTGTTGTAATTGATTATACTCATGATCACTCAAACTTGTATAGATTCCGATTTTACATTTCTTACCTAAATATCTTCTTAAAATGTTACTAATATTGTCATTTATCAAGTCCTTTTTATCGATAAAAATTCTTTGGTTTCCAAAGATTGATTCGAATTCTTTATCTTTGGTTTCCACGAATATTATCTGTATTTTAAATCTATTAACCACTGTTTCAAGAATGGGTATATGATCTTCTAGATTCTCCTCTTGGGAATGGATAGTTAATACTTCTAGCGATTCGTTGAAACTATCTTCTTCTGATTCTCTATCACTATTGTTAAACATATCAGCGAGGTAAATACCCAAATTTTCGGTATTTGTAACCTCCCTTGTATTATTCAATTCACCTAAAAGTATTTCGTTATTATCTACGTTTAATCGGCTCAGGAAATCCGCTATTTTATTATCTTTTCCTTTTATATAATCAATTTTTATGTTATACTCCCCCAATGATATCAACCACCGTTGCAGTCTGGGGTTTATATCTTTACCTGCGTATTTAGTTTGCAGCCACTTGATGGGCTGATGGTCAGTCTGCAAATCGAATTCTTTCCCGAATAAATACGGTCTAAAATACTTTGTCCCCCAAACGATGGCGAGTAACTCTTTTTCAATTGTAGAGTAGTTTTTTTCGTGGTTGTTCAATGTTCGAGATGCGTAGCAAATTGGGTGTCTCTCTTGAGTTAGGACGGCACCCAATGCGAAATTACTTGCATCGGTAATGAGTTTAAATTTTTTATTGAAATCGGGGTATCTCAATATTGGGTGTTCTGTTATAATTAATTTTAATTTTTCAAACGCCGAAATGTAGTTTGGATCATATACATTGACTTTCGTATTCTTTTTCAGGTATTTAGTCATTGGATGTGCCACTTTGGCGTAATCCTTAATAAACTTCCGATAATATCCTGTTAGGCCCAAAAACGATTTAATTTGTTTCTTTGTGGGGATTCGGCTTGATCCCATCCGATGTTAAAATGTGACCAAATACTCAGTCTCTTTTTTAAGAAAGTTACATTTGTTTATTTGGAGTTTTAATTTAGCTTGCCGTAATTTGTCAAATATAATTTTTATATTGTTGATATGCTCTCGCAAAGAGGTGCTAAAGATGAGAATGTCATCTAAATAAACAACGCAGATTTTGTTAATTTGGTCACGAAGGACTGAATTCATCAACCTTTGGAACGTAGATGGAGCGTTTTTTAGTCCAAAAGGCATTCTGGTGAATTCGTAATGTCCAAATGGA
Organism: Leptogaster cylindrica; assembly: GCA_963082835.1. NCBI lineage: Eukaryota > Metazoa > Arthropoda > Insecta > Diptera > Asilidae > Leptogaster > Leptogaster cylindrica. The sequence continues at coordinate 12,433,011 of OY720108.1, forward strand.
GTCGAAAACGCAGTTTTCTTTCGATCTTCTGGGTGGACGAGGATTTGGTGAAAGCCTTTCGCCAAATCTAGGGTAGAAAAGTATTGTGCTTTACCTAATTTATCCAGGATTCCTTCGACATTAGGTATAGGAAATTTGTCATTCATTGTAACCTCGTTCAATTTCCTATAATCTATGACAATTCGCCACTTTTGGCATCCTGAATTGTCTAACTTTTTCGGTACAATCCACAAGGGGCTATTGTAAGGAGAATTGCTTTCGGTTATAATACCTTCTTCCAGCATTTCCCTAATTTGTCTTTCTATCTCTTGTTCGTGAAATCTCGGGTAACGATATATTTTGGAATAAATGGGGTTATTAACATTTGTGATAATCTGGTGTTGTATTTGATCCGTACAAGTGAGATCGTCTCCTTCTTTATAGAATAGATCCTGGTATTGATTGAGTAATTTCTCTATCTCTTTTCTTTCTTCATGGTTCAAGTGATTCAAATTTAAATCTTCTAATTTGCTATGTTCAAGGTTATATATGTTGTTTATTAGAAATGGGAGGTCTTTACGTAGAAAAAATATTTTTTGATCGTTTACTTCGAGGAATTTATTTTCTAAGTCGACCCTTGCTTTCAAAGGGGTTAGAAAATTCATACCTAATATAGCATCGTATTTTTGACTCGGCAGGTCAATTACTTTCCAGGAGAAAGTACCCGAGATCAAGAATTCTTTGGGTATGGGTGTCACGATTTTGTGTGTCACAGTACATATACCATTTATTGTAGAGAAATGGAGAGGGTACGGTAAAAGTTCTTTTGCAACATTTTTCAAGATTTTTTTTTTTTGTTGGCCTGCTACAATTTCCCTGAGTTGGGCGATTGTCTGAGGTGTCGCTTTTGGCACGTTTCGCTGACTGCGCCAATAGTGCGGGAACGTAACTCGCGCGATCTTCCAATCTGCCGGAAAAACGCCATCTCTAACACAGCCCTGAAATAGACTGAGGAGATGGTCGGGGACAGCACGCCAAATGCTCTTACACATCTCACCCGTTGTCCCGTCCCACCCTGGCGACTTCCCGGGGCGGAGCAGCGAAACAGCCGCCTCCACCTCCATACGAGAGACCCCAGGTACAGATCCCGTGACCACCGGCAGGGGAAGAGACCCATCCACAGGCTCAGCCCGCGGAAAGAAGCAGTCCAACAGGGCTGCCACAGTTTCACTCCAATTCCTTGTATATCCCTCACCCACACGTATGCCAGACACTACATGCCTGTCCTTTTTGCCTCGACAGATTTTATAAGCTAACCCCCACGGATCTCTGGCATTGGAATGAACGAAGTCCATCCAGTGCTTCTCTTTCGCCCGGGCTAACATTTCCTTATATTCTCTCACACCTCGCCTAAAAGCGAGCCTGCGTTGAGATATATCATCACTCTCTCTAGCACGTGCCCTTTGGAAAGCCTTCCTTAGGCATCTTACATGCCTCCGTTTAAGGCTAAGGGAGTGCGTCCACCATTTAACTCTCCTAGGGTTAGTGCGCATACTAACCGCAAGGAGCTCATCATTCACACTTTCAATCCAGGACTGGATGATACTAACCCTATCACCCAGATCCCGCTCACAAAATTCGGACAATGGGACGGAGGAGGAAATCTCCACCATCCGAGCCTCATACGTACACCAATCAATCCCGCTCGTACGCCACCTCATGCCTCGTGGCGCTTCAGGCGCTTCCACAGCACGATCACTGCCCAACTTAATCGCAATTGGCCTGTGATCACTTATTCCCCATCTATCATCGATGGCCCATTCAAAATCATATGCCATTGCTGCCTCATTAATCAACGTAACATCAATATCACTCTCACCTTGGACCGTCTGAAACGTGAAATGCACACTGGGCACATTCAAGACATGCAGATTGTTCTGCAGAATCCATTCACTCAATTGTTCCCCCCTGTGGTAGCTTCGACTGTTGGAAGTATTCCGCGCAGTCTTGCTAAACCACATGGGAGAAGAATCGTTCGCATCCATACCAAGAAGGGTGGGCTTATTACTGCAGAATTGCAGTACCCTGCCCATATACTCTAAATACGGTCCAATTTCGTCACTAAACTTGCAATAAACAGACACCGCATACAATTCGCCAAACTCACCTTTGATCCACACACAGGCACCCCACTGAGATGTGAGGTGCTCAATAGCCATACATTCAAAACCGATATAGTTGACTGCAATGGCAGCAAGAGCGTTGCTGCCACGCGAAGGAAACACACGCATGCTCGCTGGAAGCCCCATAACACGGCCAAAGCCCATGAGGGGTTCCTGCAAGAGGGCGAGCTGTACCCCATTCTCGCACATCCACTGACCAAGGTCATGCATCACACCAGCTGCCCGTCCACAGTTTAACTGTAGGATGGAGACAGTCATAGTGCTTAATGTCTCGCATTAGCACGTGCCATCATAGCAGCGTATACGGGACATAGCGGTGACTTCACCGTATGCCCACAAGGAAGTCCCCGGAACTCACAGTTCCGACAGCGGGGATCGTTGCTGCATCTGGCAGCAGTGTGTCCACTGCCGCAGCAACGCGAACAGACCGTTTCCTTTGCCCTACATTCCGCCACGCGATGGTCGAAGCCGTGGCAGCGGAAGCAAGAGAAGACTGCATCATGCGTGCGTACGCGGTATGAAAACCACTTAACGTACGCACGGTCGGAAGACACAAGAGCCTCAATAATCTTGGGAGTGCCCTCCACAATAACGTTCGAGACGGCTTCAACACCGTCTCTCATAGGCCGGCTCACAATTTTAAGCCCTCTACTGAAGGCTTCAGCAGATACACCCCCTTCTCTTTGAGATTGTTCTCGAAGATCTGCTGCATGAGTTCTTCGTTGGCGACCGCACAATGCACACCCTGAATAACCGCACGCGGTCCCAACTTATCCTGTACAGAGACGTCAAGCCCCACTTCTGAGAATTTGGCATTCTCAGCCACTTTCTTCCTCTCCGATATGGAGGGAACTCGGATGGCAACACCACCATCCTTCCGTGGGTTCACTGAGTGAACCCGAACCCCCAAGGAAGGAGCAACCTCCTTCTGAAACATCGTCGCCACCTCTTTCGCACTAGCCTTGCCACTCTTGGACTTGACCACAACTGCCCAGGTGTCCACGGGCGCCGGTACACTGGGCACCGCAACGGCGACAGGTGGCACCACGGTCGACCGTGCGGCCACAGCTCCGCTCCCTATGGACCCCAGCATAGACTTCAAGTCCGAGAATGCCTCAAGCTTACCCCGAAGCCTGGCATTCTCCTCAGCCAATCGCACTATCAGCTCCTCATATTCGGCAGCTACTCTGTACACCTTTGTCGATGTACCTGCCGGAGCCTCAGCATCCAACATGACGTCCGCCAAGTTTCCCCTTATCGTCTTCAGAGACGACGCCACATCCTGCTCCTGGCCCAGGGTAATTCGACGTGCCACCTTGGGCCTCCTCGGAGCCTCCATTCCAGCCGTCAAAGGAACCGTCAACGGCTTCTTCCTCCTAGGGGACTTCGGATCCTTCCCCTCCATGTCTGACGTATCAGACGCAACACTCGATGCAGCACTTGTCACCGGTGCGCTCGAACCCGGTTTTTTCTTGGGCGGCATCACACCCAGGAAATTACCACAATATAAATAACAAAATATAACAAATGTCAATCTTACAACTAGCAAACCTGTCGAATTGTCCGTCCTCGAAGGCACACACTTCCTCTTCCCAGCTGGGAGAACACTGAGAGGTCCTGGTCCAGTTGGCGCGTTAAAAGCATCCAGATGCACTTAAAAACCCACTACGGCACTCGCGATGGTGTCCGCACTAAAAACACAAATTTTTCAAATTTTCTAAAAAAATCACCAAATTCACCAAAATTTTCAGAAAATTTTAAATTCACCAAAATCACTCAAAATCACTTCACAATAGTTGCTTTTCACTAAAAATGAGCAAAAAACACTATTTGAATCACTCCTGGCACTCACACGTGTCTAAAAACGCGAAACTCCCAAAAAGTCACTAAAACGCGATCCTTAATCGGGTACGTGGGGTAGGCACTCCCCAAAGGTTCCACCGGAATCGACCGTAGTCTTTGACCGGTTTCCCCTCCCTGCGTATGAACTCTGCAGCAGAGTCGGGCAGGAAGGCGCCGCTAGGCGCCTAACTGCCTCCAGCCACAGCCAACTGCCTGACACGCTGCCTCCTCCTATCGAAGGCCATACACGCAAAGTCATTCAACATATTCCAGCCATCATCACTGCATACACACCTACTGACGTCAACACTCCCGCCGGTGTTGACGACACCCCATGCATCAACATTCCTAATGTCCGCGTATGGACACTCGAGCAGTACATGCATCCAGTTCTCTTGAGGGGCGTCACACATGGGGCACGAAGCCGTGTCTGCTCGCTATGACAGCTGGCAGCAGACTGAGCATCCAGGGACATGTCATGTCTGTTTCATATTTTAATTCCGTACCTGACCGCGAGGGTTCTACCGGAATTCCCTCTTCGGGACGGATATGCTTTATAGACCGCAATCAAGGCCCCCAGGCATATACATGCTTCGGGTTGCCGTTTATACTCTTTATTAGGAAGGGTAATACTACGGCTTGAGTCCAGTCCTATCCAAACTGTACCATTATAAAGGAAATGGTAGCCTGATTCAACCACAGCCCGCACGAAACCAAACCCAAATACCGAATTGCATGGCATTGAGACGAATCCCAATGCCATGCAACGGGCTCGGATAGGTACCCCGTGCTTCCTATTAGCCTTAGGTAGAGGCGACAGTTGAAAGTCCTAACACTTTCGGCACCTGTCGACCTGCTCACGGTACCCCATGCTCGCAACGCATGTGACCTTATAGGAATCACTACATGAGCTTTTAGCCTATAAGAATCCCGTTAGGGATACGCATCCAGGGACATACATACACTTTGTTCTTTACTTCGATACCTGACAAATGTCTTAACCCGAAGTCCTTCTCAAGGAACGAATTTGCTTTATAAGCTGCAAATCATGAGCCCCCAGGCATATACATGCTTCGGGTTGCCGTTTATACTCTTTATTAGGAAGGGTAATACTACGGCTTGAGTCCAGTCCTATCGAAACTGTACCATTATAAGGAAATGGTAGCCTGATTCAACCACAGCCCGCACGAAACCAACCCAAATACCGAATTGCATGGCATTGAGACGAATCCCAATGCCATGCAACGGGCTCGGATCGGTATCCCGTGCTTCCTATTAGCCTTAGGTAGAGGCGACAGTTGAAAGTCCTAACACTTTCGGCCTCTGTCGGCCTGCTCACGATACTTCATGCTCGCAACGCATGTAGCCTCATAGGAATCGCTCGTAAGCTTTCAACCTATGAGAACCTCGTTAAAGGTATGCAGGGACAGTAAATGTCACGTGCGTTTAACGTGAGTACCTGCCGTGAAGGCCTACCTCACGGTCCTCTTCGGACACGGATTGATTTTGTGACCACAATCAGAGCCCCATGGTCAAGCCATGGTAGCAGTTGATACCATTATGAGGATGGCATCCTTACTGCTGGAAGCGAGACCTATCTAAATCTCTACCGCGTTATGGGACACGGTACCCGGTTGTATAACGCAACTCCACGCCGGATTCCGAGGAATCCTGCCCGCGATTTGGGTGTCAACCACAGCCCCCATGATACTCCCACTAGGGGGGGTATGCAGGGACAGTAAATGTCACGTGCGTTTAACGTGAGTACCTGCCGTGAAGGCCTACCTCACGGTCCTCTTCGGACACGGATTGATTTTGTGACCACAATCAGAGCCCCATGGTCAAGCCATGGTAGCAGTTGATACCATTATGAGGATGGCATCCTTACTGCTGGAAGCGAGACCTATCTAAATCTCTACCGCGTTATGGGACACGGTACCCGGTTGTATAACGCAACTCCACGCCGGATTCCGAGGAATCCTACCCGCGATTTGGGTGTCAACCACAGCCCCCATGATACTCCCACTAGGGGGCCGACCTCAACAACCGAGTTGGAGCAAGCTCCAAGGGCTGTCTCGGTTCCCATGGTACCTGACAATCTCAGGTGAGATACCAGTGGACTTTCCTCCAAGTCCTGGACTGGCGCCATCCTAATCGGGTACGTGGGGTAGGCACTCCCCAAAGGTTCCACCGGAATCGACCGTAGTCTTTGACCGGTTTCCCCTCCCTGCGTATGAACTCTGCAGCAGAGTCGGGCAGGAAGGCGCCGCTAGGCGCCTAACTGCCTCCAGCCACAGCCAACTGCCTGACACGCTGCCTCCTCCTATCGAAGGCCATACACGCAAAGTCATTCAACATATTCCAGCCATCATCACTGCATGCACACCTACTGACGTCAACACTCCCGCCGGTGTTGACGACACCCCATGCATCAACATTTCTAATGTCCGCGTACATTGGACACTCGAGCAATACATGCATCCAGTTCTCTTGAGGGGCGTCACACATGGGGCACGAGGCCGTGTCGGAAAGTCCAAATCTCACAAGTGAGTCATTCAGACTTCCGTGCCCCGTCAAGAGGAACCCAAGACTCAGCGAGAGTTTTCTATCAATATTTGCCCTAGATAGGGCAACGTCCTTAATGTACGCAAACGTAACGCGACCACATTCTGACAAGTCCCACCTACGCTGCCACCGCTCAATGATGCAGGCGTCCAGGAGATCAAGGATGGCTCCTTTACTCATGGAGGCCACATCAGCAGAAGTGACCCAGTCATTTTGCAGCAATGGCATACCCCTCCGGATCTTATAAAGGATGGCACGACGCTCAACCTCTAAGTCAAGAGGGGGCACACCCATCAGTACCCGCATGGCGTCCGTCGACACAGTACGACATACAGGTATGCACGCATACATCACAACACGCTGACATCTATCCAGCAACCTTCTTCCGTATGCGCTTCTCGCGAAGTCGACAAATACGGAAGACCCATACGCAGCACACGCCACAAACAATCCATCATAAATGACCCTGACAGCACGTCTGCCAAGGCCCCAGTCTTTCCGTAGAACGCGACGCAATGAACCGGCGATCACAGCTAACCGATCTTTAAGCTCGAGAAAATGAGCCTGAAACTTCAATCCTTCACCTACACTAATCCCCAGGTACTTGACATTAGTCGCATACCTGAGGCTTGAACCGTTCATTCTTACCACTGGAGGCCGACGTACAAACGAGGGACCTTTGAGGACCATCATTGCAGTCTTATCCAGCGATACACTAACACCTACCTTACAGCTCCACTCATGCACAATACGCATGAGCGGAGCACTCAAAGTCTCGAGCTCTCTCCGCGACCTACCCTCCACAAGGATAAGGAGGTCATCCGCGTACGCGACAACTTTAGTGTGACGTCCCAGCTCATCCAGCAGTTCATCCATCATTAGGTTCCAAATAAATGGACCCGCAATGGAGCCCTGTGGACAGCCACGCTCGACCGTCTTCCAAACTTCGTCGAATTCGCCACGAACAAAAGCACGCCTGCCGGAGAAGTAGCTTCTCCAGACATTTAATTCCTCACACCCACATTCATACAGCTTCCTACATACAGTATCCCAACACAGGTAGTCAAACGCACCCTTAAAATCAACAAAAATCCCCAGGACATATTTAACTTCAGACATACTTACGCATTCACGAACGTAACTCCATGCATCCTCCGTGCACCTGCCAGGACGAAAGCCGTACTGGTTTGGCGACATCAGATGGGCAATTTTCATCTTCAATCTCTCAACAAGAATCCTTTCCAGCACTTTTCCAAGTACCGGCAAAAAACTAATGCCTCTATAAGACCGAGGATTACTCCTCACCTTATCTGGTGACTTAAGCAGCACGACTACGCGCGCGATCTTCCAATCTGCCGGAAAAACGCCATCTCTAACACAGCCCTGAAATAGACTGAGGAGATGGTCGGGGACAGCACGCCAAATGCTCTTACACATCTCACCCGTTGTCCCGTCCCACCCCGGCGACTTCCCGGGGCGGAGCAGCGAAACAGCCGCCTCCACCTCCATACCAGAGACCCCAGGTACAGATCCCGTGACCACCGGCAGGGGAAGAGACCCATCCACAGGCTCAGCCCGCGGAAAGAAGCAGTCCAACAGGGCTGCCACAGATTCACTCCAATTCCTTGTGTATCCCTCACCCACACGTATGCCAGACACTACATGCCTGTCATTTTTGCCTCGACAGATTTTATAAGCTAACCCCCACGGATCTCTGGCATTGGAATGAACGAAGTCCATCCAGTGCTTCTCTTTCGCCCGGGCTAACATTTCCTTATATTCTCTCACACCTCGCCTAAAAGCGAGCCTGCGTTGAGATATATCATCACTCTCTCTAGCACGTGCCCTTTGGAAAGCCTTCCTTAGGCATCTTACATGCCTCCGTTTAAGGCTAAGGGAGTGCGTCCACCATTTAACTCTCCTAGGGTTAGTGCGCATACTAACCGCAAGGAGCTCATCATTCACACTTTCAATCCAGGACTGGATGATACTAACCCTATCACCCAGATCCCGCTCACAAAATTCGGACAATGGGACGGAGGAGGAAATCTCCACCATCCGAGCCTCATACGTACACCAATCAATCCCGCTCGTACGCCACCTCTTGCCTCGTGGCGCTTCAGGCGCTTCCACAGCACGATCACTGCCCAACTTAATCGCAATTGGCCTGTGATCACTTATTCCCCATCTATCATCGATGGCCCATTCAAAATCATATGCCATTGCTGCCTCATTAATCAACGTAACATCAATATCACTCTCACCTTGGACCGTCTGAAACGTGAAATGCACACTGGGCACATTCAAGACATGCCGATTGTTCTGCAGAATCCATTCACTCAATTGTTCCCCCCTGTGGTAGCTTCGACTGTTGGAAGTATTCCGCGCAGTCTTGCTAAACCACATGGGAGAAGAATCGTTCGCATCCATACCAAGAAGGGTGGGCTTATTACTGCAGAATTGCAGTACCCTGCCCATATACTCTAAATACGGTCCAATTTCGTCACTAAACTTGCAATAAACAGACACCGCATACAATTCGCCAAACTCACCTTTGATCCACACACAGGCACCCCACTGAGATGTGAGGTGCTCGATAGCCATACATTCGAAACCGATATGGTTAACTGCAATGGCAGCAAGAGCGTTGCTGCCAAGCGAAGGAAACACACGCATGCTCACTGGAAGCCCCATAACACGGCCAAAGCCCATGAGGGGTTCCTGCAAGAGGGCGAGCTGTACCCCATTCTCGCACATCCACTGACCAAGATCATGCATCACACCAGCTGCCCGTCCACAGTTTAACTGTAGGATGGAGACAGCCATTGTGTTTAATGTCTCGCATTAGCACGTGCCATCATAGCGGCGTATACGGGACATAACGGTGACTTCACCGTATGCCCACTAGGAAGTCCCCGGAACTGACAGTTCCGACATCGGGGATCGTTGCTGCACCTGGCAGCAGTGTGCCCGCTGCCGCAGCAACGTGAGCAGACCGTTTCCTTTGCCTTGCATTCCGCTACGCGATGGTCGAAACCGTGGCAGCGGAAGCAAGAGAAAACAGCATCATGCGTGCGCACACGGTACGAAAACCATTTTACGTACGCACGGTCGGAAGACACTAATGCCTCAATGATCTTTGGAGTGCCCTCCACAATGACATTCGAGACGGCTTCAACGCCATCTCTCATCGGCCTACTAATTATTTTCAACCCTCTTCCGTAGGCTTCCGCCGAAATGCCCTTATCCGCGAGATTATTCTCGTAAATCTGCTGCATCAGTTCGTCGTTCGAGACTGCGCAGTGCACACCCTGTATCACTGCGCGGGGTCCCAGTTTATCCTGGACCGAAACATCAAGGCCAACTTCAGAGAACTTAGCGTTCTCCGCAACCTTCGTACGTTCCACTATTGAGGGAACACGGATGGCAACACCACCATCCTTACGTGGGTTCACAGAGTGAACCCGAACCCCCAAGGAAGGAGCAACCTCCTTCCGGATGACCGTAGCCACCTCCCTCGCACTAGACTTGCCGCTCTTCGACTTGACCACCACTGCCCAAGTATCCACGGGAGCTGGTACACTTGGCACCGCAACGGCAACAGGTGGCACCACGGTCGACCGTGCGGCCAAAGCTCCGCTCCCTGTAGACCCGGAGGTCCGAAGAAACGACCTCATGTCGGAGAATGCCTCTAGCCTCCCACGAAGCCTGGCATTCTCCTCAGCCATCCGCACGATCAGCTCCTCGTACTCGGCTGCAACCCTGTAGACCTCGGTCGACACCTCGGCCACGGCCCCAACATTCAACATGACATCTGCCATGTTACCCCTAATCGCCCTTAGGCACGACGCCACATCCTGCTCTCGGCCCAGGGTAATTTTACGTGCCACCTTGGGCCTCTTGAAAGCTCCCTCCCCAACTCCGGGAACTAGAGGTTGGTTCAACGGCTTCTTCCTCCGTGGAGATCCATGCTCCCTGCCTTCCGCGTCTGACGTGTCCGACGCCATACTCGACGCACTACTCGCTACGGCGCTCACTGGCGCACTGGCAACACCAGGTTTTTTCTTGGGCGGCATCACACCCAGGAAATCACCACAATATTTTTAACAAAATGTAAAAACAAAAGTCAATCTTATAACTAGCAAACCTGTCGAATTGTCCGTCCTCGAAGGCACACACTTCCTCTTCCCAGCTGGGAGAACACTGAGGGGTCCTGGTCCAGTTGGCGCCTTAAAAGCGTCCAGATGCACTTTATAACTCACTACGGCACTCGCGATGGTGTCCGCACTAAAAACACAAATTTTCAAAAAATTTTCCAAAATTCACCAAAAATTTCCAAAATTTTAAAATTCACCAAAATCACTCTAAATCACTCCAAACTAGTTGCTTTTCACTCAAAATAAGCAAAAAACACTATTTGCACCATTTCCAGCACTCACACGTGTCTAAAAACGCGAAACTCCCAAAAAGTCACTAAAACGCGATTTTAGTGACTTTTAACGAAAAAACGCGATAAAACCCGAAAAAACGACCGCAGGACTACCGGAACAAGTCCTAATAGTAGATTTTCACAATCTACACGAATACAACGCAAAAAACCGTATTAAAAAGCTCAAAAAACCGCAAAAATCGCAAAAAATCGCACACCTCGTGTAACACGTCTGCTCGCTATGACAGCTGGCAGCAGACTGAGTGGGTATGCAGGGACAGTAAATGTCACGTGCGTTTAACGTGAGTACCTGCCGTGAAGGCCTACCTCACGGTCCTCTTCGGACACGGATTGATTTTGTGACCACAATCAGAGCCCCATGGTCAAGCCATGGTAGCAGTTGATACCATTATGAGGATGGCATCCTTACTGCTGGAAGCGAGACCTATCTAAATCTCTACCGCGTTATGGGACACGGTACCCGGTTGTATAACGCAACTCCACGCCGGATTCCGAGGAATCCTGCCCGCGATTTGGGTGTCAACCACAGCCCCCATGATACTCCCACTAGGGGGCCGACCTCAACAACCGAGTTGGAGCAAGCTCCAAGGGCTGTCTCGGTTCCCATGGTACCTGACAATCTCAGGTGAGATACCAGTGGACTTTCCTCCAAGTCCTGGACTGGCGCCATCCTAATCGGGTACGTGGGGTAGGCACTCCCCAAAGGTTCCACCGGAATCGACCGTAGTCTTTGACCGGTTTCCCCTCCCTGCGTATGAACTCTGCAGCAGAGTCGGGCAGGAAGGCGCCGCTAGGCGCCTAACTGCCTCCAGCCACAGCCAACTGCCTGACACGCTGCCTCCTCCTATCGAAGGCCATACACGCAAAGTCATTCAACATATTCCAGCCATCATCACTGCATACACACCTACTGACGTCAACACTCCCGCCGGTGTTGACGACACCCCATGCATCAACATTCCTAATGTCCGCGTACATTGGACACTCGAGCAATACATGCATCCAGTTCTCTTGAGGGGCGTCACACATGGGGCACGAGGGCGTGTCGGAAAGTCCAAATCTCACAAGTGAGTCATTCAGACTTCCGTGCCCCGTCAAGAGGAACCCAAGACTCAGCGAGAGTTTTCTATCAATATTTGCCCTAGATAGGGCAACGTCCTTAATGTACGCAAACGTAACGCGACCACATTCTGACAAGTCCCACCTACGCTGCCACCGCTCAATGATGCAGGCGTCCAGGAGATCAAGGATGGCTCCTTTACTCATGGAGGCCACATCAGCAGAAGTGACCCAGTCATTTTGCAGCAATGACATACCCCTCCGGATCTTATAAAGGATGGCACGACGCTCAACCTCTAAGTCAAGAGGGGGCACACCCATCAGTACCCGCATGGCGTCCGTCGACACAGTACGACATACAGGTATGCACGCATACATCACAACACGCTGACATCTATCCAGCAACCTTCTTCCGTATGCGCTTCTCGCGAAGTCGACAAATACGGAAGACCCATACGCAGCACACGCCACAAACAATCCATCATAAATGACCCTGACAGCCCGTCTGCCAAGGCCCCAGTCTTTCCGTAGAACGCGACGCAACGAACCGGCGATCACAGCTAACCGATCTTTAAGCTCGAGAAAATGAGCCTGAAACTTCAATCCTTCACCTACACTAATCCCCAGGTACTTGACATTAGTCGCATACCTGAGGCTTGAACCGTTCATTCTTACCACTGGAGGCCGACGTACAAACGAGGGACCCTTGAGGACCATCATTGCAGTCTTATCCAGCGATACACTAACACCTACCTTACAGCTCCACTCATGCACAATACGCATGAGCGGAGCACTCAAAGTCTCGAGCTCTCTCCGCGACCTACCCTCCACAAGGATAAGGAGGTCATCCGCGTACGCGACAACTTTAGTGTGACGTCCCAGCTCATCCAGCAGTTCATCCATCATTAGGTTCCAGATAAATGGACCCGCAATGGAGCCCTGTGGACAGCCACGCTCGACCGTCTTCCAAACTTCGTCGAATTCGCCACGAACAAAAGCACGCCTGCCGGAGAAGTAGCTTCTCCAGACATTTAATTCCTCACACCCACATTCATACAGCTTCCTACATACAGTATCCCAACACAGGTAGTCAAACGCACCCTTAAAATCAACAAAAATCCCCAGGACATATTTAACTTCAGACATACTTACGCATTCACGAACGTAACTCCATGCATCCTCCGTGCACCTGCCAGGACGAAAGCCGTACTGGTTTGGCGACATCAGATGGGCAATTTTCATCTTCAATCTCTCAACAAGAATCCTTTCCAGCACTTTTCCAAGTACCGGCAAAAGACTAATGCCTCTATAAGACCGAGGATTACTCCTCACCTTATCTGGTGACTTAAGCAGCACGACTACGCGCGCGATCTTCCAATCTGCCGGAAAAACGCCATCTCTAACACAGCCCTGAAATAGACTGAGGAGATGGTCGGGGACAGCACGCCAAATGCTCTTACACATCTCACCCGTTGTCCCGTCCCACCCCGGCGACTTCCCGGGGCGGAGCAGCGAAACAGCCGCCTCCACCTCCATACCAGAGACCCCAGGTACAGATCCCGTGACCACCGGCAGGGGAAGAGACCCATCCACAGGCTCAGCCCGCGGAAAGAAGCAGTCCAACAGGGCTGCCACAGATTCACTCCAATTCTTTGTGTATCCCTCACCCACACGTATGCCAGACACTACATGCCTGTCATTTTTGCCTCGACAGATTTTATAAGCTAACCCCCACGGATCTCTGGCATTGGAATGAACGAAGTCCATCCAGTGCTTCTCTTTCGCCCGGGCTAACATTTCCTTATATTCTCTCACACCTCGCCTAAAAGCGAGCCTGCGTTGAGATATATCATCACTCTCTCTAGCACGTGCCCTTTGGAAAGCCTTCCTTAGGCATCTTACATGCCTCCGTTTAAGGCTAAGGGAGTACGTCCACCATTTAACTCTCCTAGGGTTAGTGCGCATACTAACCGCAAGGAGCTCATCATTCACACTTTCAATCCAGGACTGGATGATACTAACCCTATCACCCAGATCCCGCTCACAAAATTCGGACAATGGGACGGAGGAGGAAATCTCCACCATCCGAGCCTCATACGTACACCAATCAATCCCGCTCGTACGGCACCTCTTGCCTCGTGGCGCTTCAGGCGCTTCCACAGCACGATCACTGCCCAACTTAATCGCAATTGGCCTGTGATCACTTATTCCCCATCTATCATCGATGGCCCATTCAAAATCATATGCCATTGCTGCCTCATTAATCAACGTAACATCAATATCACTCTCACCTTGGACCGTCTGAAACGTGAAATGCACACTGGGCACATTCAAGACATGCAGATTGTTCTGCAGAATCCATTCACTCAATTGTTCCCCCCTGTGGTAGCTTCGACTGTTGGAAGTATTCCGCGCAGTCTTGCTAAACCACATGGGAGAAGAAGCGTTCGCATCCATACCAAGAAGGGTGGGCTTATTACTGCAGAATTGCAGTACCCTACCCATATACTCTAAATACGGTCCAATTTCGTCACTGAACTTGCAATAAACAGACACCGCATACAATTCGCCAAACTCACCTTTGATCCACACACAGGCGCCCCACTGAGATGTGAGGTGCTCGATAGCCATACATTCGAAACCGATATGGTTAACTGCAATGGCAGCTAAAGCGTTGCTGCCAAGCGAAGGAAACACACGCATGCTCGCTGGAAGCCCCATAACACGGCCAAAGCCCATGAGGGGTTCCTGCAAGAGGGCGAGCTGTACCCCATTCTCGCACATCCACTGACCAAGGTCATGCATCACACCAGCTACCCGTCCACAGTTTAACTGTAGGATGGAGACAGTCATAGTGCTTAATGTCTCGCATTAGCACGCGCCATCATAGCGGCGTATACGGGACATAGCGGTGACTTCACCGTATGCCCACAAGGAAGTCCCCGGTACTCACAGTTCCGACAGCGGGGATCGTTGCTGCATCTGGCAGCAGTGTGTCCACTGCCGCAGCAACGCGAACAGACCGTTTCCGTGGCCCTACATTCCGCCACGCGATGGTCGAAGCCATGGCAGCGGAAGCAAGAGAAGACCGCATCATGCGTGCGTACGCGGTATGAAAACCACTTAACGTACGCACGGTCGGAAGACACAAGAGCCTCAATGATCTTGGGAGTGCCCTCCACAATAACGTTCGAGACGGCTTCAACACCGTCTCTCATAGGCCTGCTAACAATTTTAAGCCCTCTACTGAAGGCTTCAGCAGACACACCCTTCTCCTTGAGATTGTTCTCGAAAATCTGCTGCATGAGTTCATCATTGGCGACCGCACAATGCACACCCTGAATAACTGCACGGGGTCCCAACTTATCCTGCACAGAGACGTCAAGTCCCACTTCTGAGAATTTGGCATTCTCAGCCACTTTCCTCCGTTCCGATATGGAGGGAACACGGACGGCAACACCACCATCTTTCCGTGGGTTCACTGAGTGAACCGGAACCCCCAAGGAAGGAGCAACCTCCTTCTGAAACATCGTCGCCACCTCCTTCGCACTGGCCTTGCCACTCTTGGACTTGACCACAACTGCCCAAGTGTCCACGGGCGCCGGTACACTGGGCACCGCAACGGCGACAGGTGGCACCACGGTCGACCGTGCGGCCACAGCTCCGCTCCCTATGGACCCCAACATCGACTTAATGTCCGAAAATGCCTCGAGCTTGCCACGAAGCCTGGCATTCTCCTCAGCCATCCGCACGATCAACTCCTCGTACTCGGCTGCGACCTTGTAAACCTTGGTCGAGACATCGGCTACAGCCCCAACATCTAACATGACATCTGCCATGTTGCCCCTAATCGCCCTTAGGCACGACGCCACATCCTGCTCTCGGCCCAGGGTAATTTTTCGTGCCACCTTGGGCCTCCTAAAAGCACCATCACCATCTCCGGGAACTAGAGGAACAGACAACGGCTTCTTCCTCCTTGGAGATCCATTCTCCCTGCCTTCCGCGTCAGACGTGTCCGACGCCATACTTGACGCACTGCTCGCGACAGCGCTCACCGGCGCACTGGCAACACCAGGTTTTTTCTTGGGCGGTATCACACCCAGGAAATCACCAAACAATATACAATAAGACAAGAGTCAAAATCTTACAACTACCAAACCTGACGAATTGTCCGTCCACGTAACAGGCACTCTCACTTCCTTCACGATGGGGAGCTCACCGAAGGTCCAGGTCCTAGATGGCGCCTAAAAGCGTCCAGATGCACTTAAAAACTCACTACGGCACTCGCAATGGTGTCCGCACTAAAAACACAAATTTTCAAGAAATTTTCAAATTTCACCAAAATCACCAAAATTTTCAAGAATTTTAAAATTCTCCAAAAACACTCTAAATCACTCCAAACTAGTTGCTTTTCACTCAAAATAAGCAAAAAACACTATTTGCACCACATCCAGCACTCACACGTGTCTAAAAACGCGAAACTCCCTAAAAGTCACTAAAACGCGATTTTAGTGACTTTTGACGAAAAAACGCTATAACTTACGAAAAATCACCGCAGGACTACCGGAACAAGTCCTAATAGTAGATTTTCGCAATCTACACGAATCTGACGCAAAAAACCGAATTAAAAAACTCAAAAAACCGCAAAAATCGCAAAAAATCGCACACCTCGTGTAACACGTCTGCTCGCTATGACAGCTGGCAGCAGACTGAGGTATGCAGGGACAGTAAATGTCAGTAAATGTCACGTGCGTTTAACGTGAGTACCTGCCGTGAAGGCCTACCTCACGGTCCTCTTCGGACACGGATTGATTTTGTGACCACAATCAGAGCCCCATGGTCAAGCCATGGTAGCAGTTGATACCATTAGGAGGATGGCATCCTTACTGCTGGAAGCGAGACCTATCTAAATCTCTACCGCGTTATGGGACACGGTACCCGGTTGTATAACGCAACTCCACGCCGGATTCCGAGGAATCCTACCCGCGATTTGGGTGTCAACCACAGCCCCCATGATACTCCCACTAGGGGGCCAACCTCAACAACCGAGTTGGAGCAAGCTCCAAGGGCTGTCTCGGTTCCCATGGTACCTGACAATCTCAGGTGAGATACCAGTGGACTTTCCTCCAAGTCCTGGACTGGCGCCATCCTAATCGGGTACGTGGGGTAGGCACTCCCCAAAGGTTCCACCGGAATCGATCGTAGTCTTTGACCGGTTTCCCCTCCCTGCGTATGAACTCTGCAGCAGAGTCGGGCAGGAAGGCGCCGCTAGGCGCCTAACTGCCTCCAGCCATAGCCAACTGCCTGACACGCTGCCTCCTCCTATCGAAGGCCATGCACGCAAAGTCATGCAGGGACAGTAAATGTCACGTGCGTTTAACGTGAGTACCTGCCGTGAAGGCCTACCTCACGGTCCTCTTCGGACACGGATTGATTTTGTGACCACAATCAGAGCCCCATGGTCAAGCCATGGTAGCAGTTGATACCATTAGGAGGATGGCATCCTTACTGCTGGAAGCGAGACCTATCTAAATCTCTACCGCGTTATGGGACACGGTACCCGGTTGTATAACGCAACTCCACGCCGGATTCCGAGGAATCCTACCCGCGATTTGGGTGTCAACCACAGCCCCCATGATACTCCCACTAGGGGGCCGACCTCAACAACCGAGTTGGAGCAAGCTCCAAGGGCTGTCTCGGTTCCCATGGTACCTGACAATCTCAGGTGAGATACCAGTGGACTTTCCTCCAAGTCCTGGACTGGCGCCATCCTAATCGGGTACGTGGGGTAGGCACTCCCCAAAGGTTCCACCGGAATCGACCGTAGTCTTTGACCGGTTTCCCCTCCCTGCGTATGAACTCTGCAGCAGAGTCGGGCAGGAAGGCGCCGCTAGGCGCCTAACTGCCTCCAGCCACAGCCAACTGCCTGACACGCTGCCTCCTCCTATCGAAGGCCATGCACGCAAAGTCATTCAACATATTCCAGCCATCATCACTGCATACACACCTACTGACGTCAACACTCCCGCCGGTGTTGACGACACCCCATGCATCAACATTCCTAATGTCCGCGTACATTGGACACTCGAGCAATACATGCATCCAGTTCTCTTGAGGGGCGTCACACATGGGGCACGAGGCCGTGTCGGAAAGTCCAAATCTCACAAGTGAGTCATTCAGACTTCCGTGCCCCGTCAAGAGGAACCCAAGACTCAGCGAGAGTTTTCTATCAATATTTGCCCTAGATAGGGCAACGTCCTTAATGTACGCAAACGTAACGCGACCACATTCTGACAAGTCCCATCTACGCTGCCACCGCTCAATGATGCAGGCGTCCAGGAGATCAAGGATGGCTCCTTTACTCATGGAGGCCACATCAGCAGAAGTGACCCAGTCATTTTGCAGCAATGGCATACCCCTCCGGATCTTATAGAGGATGGCACGACGCTCAACCTCTAAGTCAAGAGGGGGCACACCCATCAATACCCGCATGGCGTCCGTCGACACAGTACGACATACAGGTATGCACGCATACATCACTACACGCTGACATCTATCCAGCAACCTTCTTCCGTATGCGCTTCTCGCGAAGTCGACAAATACGGAAGACCCATACGCAGCACACGCCACAAACAAACCATCATAAATGACCCTGACAGCACGTCTGCCAAGGCCCCAGTCTTTCCGTAGAACGCGACGCAACGAACCGGCGATCACAGCTAACCGATCTTTAAGCTCGAGAAAATGAGCCTGAAACTTCAATCCTTCACCTACACTAATCCCCAGGTACTTGACGTTAGTCGCATACCTGAGGCTTGACCCGTTCATTCCTACCACTGGAGGCCGACGTACAAACGAGGGACCCTTGAGGACCATCATTGCAGTCTTATCCAGCGATACACTAACACCTACCTTACAGCTCCACTCATGCACAATACGCATGAGCGGAGCACTCAAAGTCTCGAGCTCTCTCCGCGACCTACCCTCCACAAGGATAAGGAGGTCATCCGCGTACGCGACAACTTTAGTGTGACGTCCCAGCTCATCCAGCAGTTCATCCATCATTAGGTTCCAAATAAATGGACCCGCAATGGAGCCCTGTGGACAGCCACGCTCGACCGTCTTCCAAACTTCGTCGAATTCGCCACGAACAAAAGCACGCCTGCCGGAGAAGTAGCTTCTCCAGACATTTAATTCCTCACACCCACATTCATACAGCTTCCTGCATACAGTATCCCAACACAGGTAGTCAAACGCACCCTTAAAATCAACAAAAATCCCCAGGACATATTTAACTTCAGACATACTTACGCATTCACGAACGTAACTCCATGCATCCTCCGTGCACCTGCCAGGACGAAAGCCGTACTGGTTTGGCGACATCAGATGGGCAATTTTCATCTTCAATCTCTCAACAAGAATCCTTTCCAGCACTTTTCCAAGTACCGGCAAAAGACTAATGCCTCTATAAGACCGAGGATTACTCCTCACCTTATCTGGTGACTTAAGCAGCACGACTACGCGCGCGATCTTCCAATCTGCCGGAAAAACGCCATCTCTAACACAGCCCTGAAATAGACTGAGGAGATGGTCGGGGACAGCACGCCAAATGCTCTTACACATCTCACCCGTTGTCCCATCCCACCCCGGCGACTTCCCGGGGCGGAGCAGCGAAACAGCCGCCTCCACCTCCATACCAGAGACCCCAGGTACAGATCCCGTGACCACCGGCAGGGGAAGAGACCCATCCACAGGCTCAGCCCGCGGAAAGAAGCAGTCCAACAGGGCTGCCACAGATTCACTCCAATTCCTTGTGTATCCCTCGCCCACACGTATGCCAGACACTACATGCCTGTCATTTTTGCCTCGACAGATTTTATAAGCTAACCCCCACGGATCTCTGGCATTGGAATGAACGAAGTCCATCCAGTGCTTCTCTTTCGCCCGGGCTAACATTTCCTTATATTCTCTCACACCTCGCCTAAAAGCGAGCCTGCGTTGAGATATATCATCACTCTCTCTAGCACGTGCCCTTTGGAAAGCCTTCCTTAGGCATCTTACATGCCTCCGTTTAAGGCTAAGGGAGTGCGTCCACCATTTAACTCTCCTAGGGTTAGTGCGCATACTAACCGCAAGGAGCTCATCATTCACACTTTCAATCCAGGACTGGATGATACTAACCCTATCACCCAGATCCCTCTCACAAAATTCGGACAATGGGACGGAGGAGGAGATCTCCACCATCCGAGCCTCATACGTATACCAATCAATCCCACTCGTACGCCACCTCTTGCCTCGTGGCGCTTCAGGCGCTTCCACAGCACGATCACTGCCCAACTTAATCGTAATTGGTCTGTGATCACTTATTCCCCATCTATCATCAATGGCCCATTCAAAATCATATGCCATTGCTGCCTCATTAATCAATGTAACATCAATATCACTCTCACCTTGGACCGTCTGAAACGTGAAATGCACACTGGGCACATTCAGAACATGCAGGTTATTCTGCAGAATCCATTCACTCAATTGTTCCCCCCTGTGGTAGCTTCGACTGTTGGAAGTATTCCGCGCAGTCTTGCTAAACCACATGGGAGAAGAAGCGTTCGCATCCATACCAAGAAGGGTGGGCTTATTACTGCAGAATTGCAGAACCCTACCCATATACTCTAAATACGGTCCAATTTCGTCACTAAACTTGCAATAAACAGACACCGCATACAATTCGCCAAACTCACCTTTGATCCACACACAGGCACCCCACTGAGATGTGAGGTGCTCAATGGCCATACATTCGAAACCGATATGGTTGACTGCAATGGCAGCAAGAGCGTTGCTGCCACGCGAAGGAAACACACGCATGCTCGCTGGAAGCCCCATAACACGGCCAAAGCCCATGAGGGGTTCCTGCAAGAGGGCGAGCTGTACCCCATTCTCGCACATCCACTGACCAAGGTCATGCATCACACCAGCTGCCCGTCCACAGTTTAACTGTAGGATGGAGACAGTCATAGTGCTTAATGTCTCGCATTAGCACGTGCCATCATAGCAGCGTATACTGGACATAACGGTGACTTCACCGTATGCCCACTAGGAAGTCCCCGGAACTGACAGTTCCGACATCGGGGATCGTTGCTGCACCTAGCAGCAGTGTGGCCACTACCGCAGCAACGCGAACAAACCGTTTCCTTCGCCTTGCATTCCGCCACGCGATGGTCGAAGCCGTGGCAGCGGAAGCAGGAGAAGACTGCATCGTGCGTGCGTACTCGGTATGAAAACCACTTAACGTACGCACGGTCGGAAGACACAAGTGCCTCAATAATCTTTGGAGTGCCCTCCACAATGACATTCGAGACGGCTTCAACACCGTCTCTCATCGGTCTGCTGACAATTTTAAGCCCCCTACTGTAGGCTTCAGCGGATATGCCCTTCTCCTTGAGATTATTCTCGAAAATTTGCTGCATGAGCTCATCGTTGGCAACCGCACAGTGCACACCTTGAATCACCGCACGCGGTCCCAACTTGTCAAGGACAGAGACGTCAAGTCCCACTTCTGAAAATTTAGCATTCTCAGCCACTTTCCTCCGCTCCAACATGGACGGAACACGGATGGCAACACCGCCATCCTTCCGTGGATTCACTGAGTGCACCCTAACCCCCAAGGAAGGAGCAACCTCCTTCTGAATCATCGTCGCCACCTCTTTCGCGCTTGCCTTGCCGCTCTTGGACTTCACGACCACAGCCCAGGTGTCCACGGGCGCCGGTACACTGGGCACCGCAACAGCGACAGGTGGCACCACGGTCGACCGTGCGGCCACAGCTCCGCTCCCTATGGACCCCAGCATAGACCTCAAATCCGAGAATGCCTCAAGCTTACCCCGAAGCCTGGCATTCTCCTCAGCCAATCGCACTATCAGCTCCTCATATTCGGCAGCTACTTTATACACCTTTATCGACGTACCTGCCGGAGCCTCAGCATCCAACATGACGTCCGCCAAGTTTCCCCTTATCGTCTTAAGGGACGACGCCACATCCTGCTCCAGGCCCAGGGTAATTCGACGTGCCACCTTGGGCCTCCTCGGAGCCTCCATTCCAGCCGTCAAAGGAACCGTCAACGGCTTCTTCCTCCTAGGGGACTTCGGATCCTTCCCCTCCATGTCTGACGTATCAGACGCAACACTCGATGCAGCACTTGTCACCGGTGCGCTCGAACCCGGTTTTTTCTTGGGCGGCATCACACCCAGGAAATTACCACAATATAAATAACAAAAATGTAACAAATGTCAATCTTACAACTAGCAAACCTGTCGAATTGTCCGTCCTCGAAGGCACACACTTCCTCTTCCCAGCTGGGAGAACACTGAGAGGTCCTGGTCCAATTGGCGACTTAAAAGCGTCCAGATGCACTTAATAACACACTACGGCACTCGCGATGGTGTCCGCACTAAAAACACAAATTTTCAAAAAATTTTCCAAATTTCACCAAAATCACCAAAATTTTCCAAAATTTTAAAATTCACCAAAATCACTCAAAATCACTCCAAACTAGTTGCTTTTAACTCAAAATAAGCAAAAAACACTATTTGCACCACTTCCAGCACTCACACGTGTCTAAAAACGCGAAACTCCCAAAAAGTCACTAAAACGCGATTTTAGTGACTTTTAACGAAAAAACGCGATAAAACCCGAAAAAACGACCGCAGGACTACCGGAACAAGTCCTAATAGTAGATTTTCACAATCTACACGAATACAACGCAAAAAACCGTATTAAAAAGCTCAAAAAACCGCAAAAATCGCAAAAAATCGCACACCTCGTGTAACACGTCTGCTCGCTATGACAGCTGGCAGCAGACTGAGTGCAGGGACAGTAAATGTCACGTGCGTTTAACGTGAGTACCTGCCGTGAAGGCCTACCTCACGGTCCTCTTCGGACACGGATTGATTTTGTGACCACAATCAGAGCCCCATGGTCAAGCCATGGTAGCAGTTGATACCATTAGGAGGATAGCATCCTTACTGCTGGAAGCGAGACCTATCTAAATCTCTACCGCGTTATGGGACACGGTACCCGGTTGTATAACGCAACTCCACGCCGGATTCCGAGGAATCCTACCCGCGATTTGGGTGTCAACCACAGCCCCCATGATACTCCCACTAGGGGGCCGACCTCAACAACCGAGTTGGAGCAAGCTCCAAGGGCTGTCTCGGTTCCCATGGTACCTGACAATCTCAGGTGAGATACCAGTGGACTTTCCTCCAAGTCCTGGACTGGCGCCATCCTAATCGGGTACGTGGGGTAGGCACTCCCCAAAGGTTCCACCGGAATCGACCGTAGTCTTTGACCGGTTTCCCCTCCCTGCGTATTGAGTGCAGGGACAGTAAATGTCACGTGCGTTTAACGTGAGTACCTGCCGTGAAGGCCTACCTCACGGTCCTCTTCGGACACGGATTGATTTTGTGACCACAATCAGAGCCCCATGGTCAAGCCATGGTAGCAGTTGATACCATTAGGAGGATGGCATCCTTACTGCTGGAAGCGAGACCTATCTAAATCTCTACCGCGTTATGGGACACGGTACCCGGTTGTATAACGCAACTCCACGCCGGATTCCGAGGAATCCTACCCGCGATTTGGGTGTCAACCACAGCCCCCATGATACTCCCACTAGGGGGCCGACCTCAACAACCGAGTTGGAGCAAGCTCCAAGGGCTGTCTCGGTTCCCATGGTACCTGACAATCTCAGGTGAGATACCAGTGGACTTTCCTCCAAGTCCTGGACTGGCGCCATCCTAATCGGGTACGTGGGGTAGGCACTCCCCAAAGGTTCCACCGGAATCGACCGTAGTCTTTGACCGGTTTCCCCTCCCTGCGTATGAACTCTGCAGCAGAGTCGGGCAGGAAGGCGCCGCTAGGCGCCTAACTGCCTCCAGCCACAGCCAACTGCCTGACACGCTGCCTCCTCCTATCGAAGGCCATGCACGCAAAGTCATTCAACATATTCCAGCCATCATCACTGCATACACACCTACTGACGTCAACACTCCCGCCGGTGTTGACGACACCCCATGCATCAACATTCCTAATGTCCGCGTACATTGGACACTCGAGCAATACATGCATCCAGTTCTCTTGAGGGGCGTCACACATGGGGCACGAGGCCGTGTCGGAAAGTCCAAATCTCACAAGTGAGTCATTCAGACTTCCGTGCCCCGTCAAGAGGAACCCAAGACTCAGCGAGAGTTTTCTATCAATATTTGCCCTAGATAGGGCAACGTCCTTAATGTACGCAAACGTAACGCGACCACATTCTGACAAGTCCCATCTACGCTGCCACCGCTCAATGATGCAGGCGTCCAGGAGATCAAGGATGGCTCCTTTACTCATGGAGGCCACATCAGCAGAAGTGACCCAGTCATTTTGCAGCAATGGCATACCCCTCCGGATCTTATAGAGGATGGCACGACGCTCAACCTCTAAGTCAAGAGGGGGCACACCCATCAATACCCGCATGGCGTCCGTCGACACAGTACGACATACAGGTATGCACGCATACATCACTACACGCTGACATCTATCCAGCAACCTTCTTCCGTATGCGCTTCTCGCGAAGTCGACAAATACGGAAGACCCATACGCAGCACACGCCACAAACAAACCATCATAAATGACCCTGACAGCACGTCTGCCAAGGCCCCAGTCTTTCCGTAGAACGCGACGCAACGAACCGGCGATCACAGCTAACCGATCTTTAAGCTCGAGAAAATGAGCCTGAAACTTCAATCCTTCACCTACACTAATCCCCAGGTACTTGACGTTAGTCGCATACCTGAGGCTTGACCCGTTCATTCTTACCACTGGAGGCCGACGTACAAACGAGGGACCCTTGAGGACCATCATTGCAGTCTTATCCAGCGATACACTAACACCTACCTTACAGCTCCACTCATGCACAATACGCATGAGCGGAGCACTCAAAGTCTCGAGCTCTCTCCGCGACCTACCCTCCACAAGGATAAGGAGGTCATCCGCGTACGCGACAACTTTAGTGTGACGTCCCAGCTCATCCAGCAGTTCATCCATCATTAGGTTCCAAATAAATGGACCCGCAATGGAGCCCTGTGGACAGCCACGCTCGACCGTCTTCCAAACTTCGTCGAATTCGCCACGAACAAAAGCACGCCTGCCGGAGAAGTAGCTTCTCCAGACATTTAATTCCTCACACCCACATTCATACAGCTTCCTGCATACAGTATCCCAACACAGGTAGTCAAACGCACCCTTAAAATCAACAAAAATCCCCAGGACATATTTAACTTCAGACATACTTACGCATTCACGAACGTAACTCCATGCATCCTCCGTGCACCTGCCAGGACGAAAGCCGTACTGGTTTGGCGACATCAGATGGGCAATTTTCATCTTCAATCTCTCAACAAGAATCCTTTCCAGCACTTTTCCAAGTACCGGCAAAAGACTAATGCCTCTATAAGACCGAGGATTACTCCTCACCTTATCTGGTGACTTAAGCAGCACGACTACGCGCGCGATCTTCCAATCTGCCGGAAAAACGCCATCTCTAACACAGCCCTGAAATAGACTGAGGAGATGGTCGGGGACAGCACGCCAAATGCTCTTACACATCTCACCCGTTGTCCCATCCCACCCCGGCGACTTCCCGGGGCGGAGCAGCGAAACAGCCGCCTCCACCTCCATACCAGAGACCCCAGGTACAGATCCCGTGACCACCGGCAGGGGAAGAGACCCATCCACAGGCTCAGCCCGCGGAAAGAAGCAGTCCAACAGGGCTGCCACAGATTCACTCCAATTCCTTGTGTATCCCTCGCCCACACGTATGCCAGACACTACATGCCTGTCATTTTTGCCTCGACAGATTTTATAAGCTAACCCCCACGGATCTCTGGCATTGGAATGAACGAAGTCCATCCAGTGCTTCTCTTTCGCCCGGGCTAACATTTCCTTATATTCTCTCACACCTCGCCTAAAAGCGAGCCTGCGTTGAGATATATCATCACTCTCTCTAGCACGTGCCCTTTGGAAAGCCTTCCTTAGGCATCTTACATGCCTCCGTTTAAGGCTAAGGGAGTGCGTCCACCATTTAACTCTCCTAGGGTTAGTGCGCATACTAACCGCAAGGAGCTCATCATTCACACTTTCAATCCAGGACTGGATGATACTAACCCTATCACCCAGATCCCTCTCACAAAATTCGGACAATGGGACGGAGGAGGAGATCTCCACCATCCGAGCCTCATACGTATACCAATCAATCCCACTCGTACGCCACCTCTTGCCTCGTGGCGCTTCAGGCGCTTCCACAGCACGATCACTGCCCAACTTAATCGTAATTGGTCTGTGATCACTTATTCCCCATCTATCATCAATGGCCCATTCAAAATCATATGCCATTGCTGCCTCATTAATCAATGTAACATCAATATCACTCTCACCTTGGACCGTCTGAAACGTGAAATGCACACTGGGCACATTCAGAACATGCAGGTTATTCTGCAGAATCCATTCACTCAATTGTTCCCCCCTGTGGTAGCTTCGACTGTTGGAAGTATTCCGCGCAGTCTTGCTAAACCACATGGGAGAAGAAGCGTTCGCATCCATACCAAGAAGGGTGGGCTTATTACTGCAGAATTGCAGAACCCTACCCATATACTCTAAATACGGTCCAATTTCGTCACTAAACTTGCAATAAACAGACACCGCATACAATTCGCCAAACTCACCTTTGATCCACACACAGGCACCCCACTGAGATGTGAGGTGCTCGATGGCCATACATTCGAAACCGATATGGTTGACTGCAATGGCAGCAAGAGCGTTGCTGCCACGCGAAGGAAACACACGCATGCTCGCTGGAAGCCCCATAACACGGCCAAAGCCCGTGAGGGGTTCCTGCAAGAGGGCGAGCTGTACCCCATTCTCGCACATCCACTGACCAAGGTCATGCATCACACCAGCTGCCCGTCCACAGTTTAACTGTAGGATGGAGACAGTCATAGTGCTTAATGTCTCGCATTAGCACGTGCCATCATAGCAGCGTATACTGGACATAACGGTGACTTCACCGTATGCCCACTAGGAAGTCCCCGGAACTGACAGTTCCGACATCGGGGATCGTTGCTGCACCTAGCAGCAGTGTGGCCACTACCGCAGCAACGCGAACAAACCGTTTCCTTCGCCTTGCATTCCGCCACGCGATGGTCGAAGCCGTGGCAGCGGAAGCAGGAGAAGACTGCATCGTGCGTGCGTACTCGGTATGAAAACCACTTAACGTACGCACGGTCGGAAGACACAAGTGCCTCAATAATCTTTGGAGTGCCCTCCACAATGACATTCGAGACGGCTTCAACACCGTCTCTCATCGGTCTGCTGACAATTTTAAGCCCCCTACTGTAGGCTTCAGCGGATATGCCCTTCTCCTTGAGATTATTCTCGAAAATTTGCTGCATGAGCTCATCGTTGGCAACCGCACAGTGCACACCTTGAATCACCGCACGCGGTCCCAACTTGTCAAGGACAGAGACGTCAAGTCCCACTTCTGAAAATTTAGCATTCTCAGCCACTTTCCTCCGCTCCAACATGGACGGAACACGGATGGCAACACCGCCATCCTTCCGTGGATTCACTGAGTGCACCCTAACCCCCAAGGAAGGAGCAACCTCCTTCTGAATCATCGTCGCCACCTCTTTCGCGCTTGCCTTGCCGCTCTTGGACTTCACGACCACAGCCCAGGTGTCCACGGGCGCCGGTACACTGGGCACCGCAACAGCGACAGGTGGCACCACGGTCGACCGTGCGGCCACAGCTCCGCTCCCTATGGACCCCAGCATAGACCTCAAATCCGAGAATGCCTCAAGCTTACCCCGAAGCCTGGCATTCTCCTCAGCCAATCGCACTATCAGCTCCTCATATTCGGCAGCTACTTTATACACCTTTATCGACGTACCTGCCGGAGCCTCAGCATCCAACATGACGTCCGCCAAGTTTCCCCTTATCGTCTTAAGGGACGACGCCACATCCTGCTCCAGGCCCAGGGTAATTCGACGTGCCACCTTGGGCCTCCTCGGAGCCTCCATTCCAGCCGTCAAAGGAACCGTCAACGGCTTCTTCCTCCTAGGGGACTTCGGATCCTTCCCCTCCATGTCTGACGTATCAGACGCAACACTCGATGCAGCACTTGTCACCGGTGCGCTCGAACCCGGTTTTTTCTTGGGCGGCATCACACCCAGGGACAGTAGGAATCTCGTTAATCATTTCATGCGTGTTATTAATTTGTTGAGGAGGCATTTAGGCCCATTAAGAGAGTCACAGTTACTCCCGCCGTTCGCCCGGGTTACATATAAGACCCCAAAATGCGACTCCAATGTAATTACTCCGGATCTACCCGATACAGTTAACATTCCGATCAAACCAACGCCAACGGCTTGGTGAGAAAAGCTTCGCGATGCAAGTTCCCACTAGAAAATGATGACGGCGAAATTCCACGGGAAGTGATTAGATTTCGACTCCCGCTAAAGAATGCTTTCGATGCAGAAGAATAATTTTAATGAAATGATTTGAGATTAAAAACGGCGAGTAGTAGACAACATCTCGGGAAGAAGACATCGATCGTTAATTCGTTCGTTTTGCGGTTATAATTAATTAAACTTGCATCTTTCCTTTTTTTTATTTAGTTAAGAGTTTCGGTTAATTGAGTTGAAAGTGTTTGTTAAATATAAGTTTTGTATTAGTGCCGAATTTAAAAATTAATTAAAGTTCATAGTTAAAACCGCTTGTCTTTTTGTTATCGCCCCGAACTACTCACGCCTCCCGGCGTTAAAAGGACCAAAATCCTAAATATATAACTCCCGCGCGTACTGCACGACGAAAATACGTGTCTTGTGGTTTATTATTTTCAATAATAAACCTATGTAATCGAACACGAAAAAAAAAATTATAACGCCCCCTGAAATTTTGTCAGTTTACGTTTTGAGATATGTAGATTTCAAAAAACGAATAAAAAAAAATCCGTCCGTCCGCCGTCCCCCGTCCAGGCTTTTTTTCGGAAACTACTGGAGATAAATTAATTAAATTTGGTTCAAAAATCAAGTGACATCTGACAACGGTCCTAACACCTCGTGGGTCCGATCGACGTATTTTGAGGGGGGGAAATTGAGGAACCAAATATTGAAAAAATCATATTTTCGAAACCGTTCAAGCTTTTTTCATAAAATTCGGAATATACAATGCTCTAATATTACTCAATAGAACACATTTTATTGTATGGATTTATATCAATTGGTTTTTGAGTAATAGAATTTTGAAATTTTTAATCTCCATAAATTATTCCATTTGTTGGTGGATCAAAAAACGTGAAATCATTTCACATGATCACTACTGCCATCTAGCCGTGACTTGAAAAATGTCACATTTTTTGGAAATAATAAACCGTTGTGTAAAATTTGCAGTGTTTTTTCTTATAAATTTGAAATTTTTCTTTTATTTAATGTATGACTTTCTATATCTCTTTACAATATGTTTTTCTATAACTTGAAAAACCACCATATATTGAGCCCATGTTATCATATTCCATATATTGCTATTTGTGTTATTATATAGTGGGAAAAGCCGACAACCTTAATTCAAAACTCTTCATAACATTTAGCAAGCAGCTTGAGGGCATTTTATATTGGACCCTGTTTCTTAATGAAATATCAAGCGGTTATATGTACATATATGGTTGACATATGATAACTCCAAAAATAGTGTTTTGAGTAACAGCTAGTTAAAGGTTTATATCAATACAATAAAAAAGGTATTACGAATAGACACACTTTTATTTCACATTTAAATAGTTAGTGAGATGAACTCAAGGTACATTAAAGCAAATTTTAGGAAAAACATGTAATGTAGGAGATAATGGCACATGTCATATTTCTACCAAACATTTTTAAAAAGAAATCACATAAAATATGAACTTATCATCAATTGACCATTTCAAATATAAAAGCGAATAGTAATGTTACACTCATAAAACAAATTAAAATGAACAAAAGTAAATATAGCTCTTAAATTATATCGTCTGGGATTACAGTTACTCGTAATTTTCTTCGCTGTCGCTCATATACACCATTGCGGTTGGAGTGGAGTTTAAGTTCTTATAAAAATTATGATAAATAGGATCAATATATGGCAGCAGATCCATTATATCTTTGTATTTTTTCTTTTCGATGGCTAAGGGTCCTTGATAGGCAAGCGGTACGATTATATTGTCCAAAGAAACAGGTCTTGCTCTTCTCAGCATCGAGAAATATCTGAACGGTTCAGAAGAATCCAGCGAAAATTTAAATGCCACAGTAAAGTTATTGATCAAGGTTGTTTGATACATTAGCCAAAAAATTTTGTTCCAAGCAAAGGACATTTCATTTGTATCTGTGTTCTTTTTCATGAAATGTGTGCCCAATAGTTGTGAAAATCCATAGAAATCTTCCGTTGTCATTAATTTGACTTCGAATTTACGACTTGTCATTTTTACAACGGACATCCAATCTTGAAGAACCGATATCGTGCTGTTATGTTCTTTTATAAATCTTTCTATCGATGCATGATCAGTGTCACATTCTAGGCGAGTGAAGAAATTTCTGGTGAATTTCGCGAAGTTTACTTTTCTTGTGCAGTGCCAACATAAACATAACTGGTAATATGTTATTTCTGTTTTGTCCTGGACATGTATCAGAATAAAAAATCAGCTTCTCAACGCTATCGGGTAAGTCAATGATGAATTTGAAAAGACAGGATGCGATCTCGTCAGTTCCACGTTGCACTACACCCTCATGCCACATATAGCACGACGTCCGATTTGTAGTAATATTACGTACTGTCAGATTAAACGTCCACAACTTTCTTTTATAAAATGATATGCTCGCTGTTAAGTTAGGTGTCGGCAAACACTTTTCCGGGTCAAACGCAGCCACAGTTACTTTGCCATTACTCTTTTCACTTGTGTCCTTGTCTTCTTTTTGAGTTCATAATGGAATGTAGCCTTATCCTGATGCAGAGTTTTCTCGTTTTCTAACTGTTGTTTTGCGTCTTCTGAGATAGCAGATTTTATTTTCAAAACAAAAGCATCACAAGTTTTGCAGGTATCCTTACTAGGTTTTTTAAATTTCAAATTAAGGGACTTGAAAATCCCTCGAAACACGCTGCGGCTGATCGGTTTATCAATGACGTCCGTATGGGCTGCGTTATATTTACCTTTGTACATACCATACAGTATTTCTAAATTTAAGTTGTGCTGTAAATAACGTTTTGTTGTGTGCTGTCGACTATAGTGGTGTGAAAATAACTCGCGCGAGAATAGGAAATTAACGACGCAAGCGAAATACAGACTACGTTTATTACAATCACGATCTTTACAATTCGAGTTTCTAATCGCAACTGGCTGCAACTTAAATTCTAATTTGCGGTTACTTAAATTTACAGTTGATCGCAGTTATTGTGTGATTGCACACCAATATTTTCCACATCCTCCGGCCGCCCGGTTATGACGTTGCTGCTGTCCATCTCCATTGGGTACAAATGAGTAGTATAGATAGAGGGATTCCCGCTCATGCACATGTGCAAAATTTTCTGGCCAGCACATGTGCAAAAATTTTCTGGCCAGCACATGTGCAAAAATTTTCTGACCAAAACATGTGCAAAAATTTTTGTGTGGAGAGATTGCGTGGAAATGTGCCCAAAATAGAAATGTGCAAAATATATTCATATCAAAATTTCCTGATGTGCGAATCCGAGGCATAATAGATAAGGAACGAGGAATCGAAATGTGCAAAAAAGAAATGTGCAAAATATATTCTGATCAAAATGTGCAAAATATATTCTGGTCAAAATTTACTGATTGAAAATTGTGCGAAGCCGAGATAAGGAACGAGGAATTGAAATTTAAGTTCATGCGATAAGGGGGCAAGTTCTTGATCATTATGTAAATTTAATTGCTCCCCCCGAGATAAGGATCGAGGAATCGAAATTTAAGTTCATGCGATAAGGGGGCAAGTTCTTGATCATTATGTTCATTTAATTGTAATTGGGGAGCAATTAAATTTTTTGTCAAATTTACTCAATGTCAAGTGTAAGCAAGCAAGTTGAGGTCAAGTAAAAATATGATTAATTTAATCATGTCAGTTATTATAAAAATGAAGTAAGAATTTAAGTTTTCTGCAGTATAAGAGGAATTCCCTGAAACCAGACATCAGAGGAGCAAAGTAAGTAATTTTTAAAAGAAATTGTTTATTAAAAAAAGAATAATATTTATATACATCATAGAACAAAATAACAAAATGGAATCGATTAAATGTGGATCCCGACGTGAGATTGTTGCATTAGCAATCAGAAATACAATCGACCGGCAGTGTCAGTACACTACTGATAGCCATGATACGTCGAATTTCGCAGAACATCAAAGATTGGTCATCCGCTTGCGACGGTTGGAGAGTCTGCGAAAAAAAACGAAGAAGAAGACAAGTGGAACAAAAGAAAAAACAAAAAATAATAAAAAATAATTATTATAAATAAAAACATTTTCTTACTCACATTAAACCTCCGCATCTGAATTTTGGTGGCTAAACAAGCTGTTCCACTCCTGCTGAAAGACTACCAGCTCAGGCTTTAATATATCTGCCCGGTTTGTACTTTCTCGACATCTTGGACAGTACCAAGGGTCCGGTACAGACTCATCCTCGGAAAACCCCATGCAATGTGCATGACACATCTCCAACAAGCAGTGTTCATAGCTGCACCGAATCATTCGCGAATATTCAATCTACAAAAAAGAATATGTGATTATATTAAAAAATAAAAAAAATTTTAAGTTTTAAAAAATTACCTCATTGCACACGCAATATTTATAGTACTCTCCTCCAAAAATTCTGAGTATTATGTGGGCTTCCCTCCGGCTACTTTCGGTGAAAAAAGTTGCGTTAGAACAAATTTTTTCGCAACCCATTCTAAACGTCTGTTAAAATTTAACTCATTGGTCGAGTTTTATATTCTGAACTTATATATGATTTTTGTTCTTTCCTTTAATGATAACAATATTAATTCATAAAAAATAAACTAATTTTGATGCGGAATGCTTAGATGATAAGAATTTTTTTAATTTTTTTTTTTTGGATTAGTCGCAGTGATCCAGATCAAGTAACTTTAAAAAAATGCGGCATGCGTAGAAAGAAGATAAGGATTTCAAGTTCTTTAATAAAAACAGGAAAATGTTGACTAAAACACATTATATTTCTATTAATCATTTTTATTGTTTTTTGATTTTATAAAGGAGAATAAAAATTTGGGCTTGGCACAGATTTTGTAAACTGCAAATTATAAGAACTTGCAGATGTTGCGTGATATTTGACAAAATATCCTCCTCCGTTTATCAAATCCATCGTCTTTGCTGATAAATTGCTGTACCGCTCCGGCAAAAAAATCTGATGCCCCTGTAGTTCCAATATAATTCGCTCACCATATTTCGTTTGAATCTTTCCACAGCTTAATATGATGTAATGCTGCAAAGGATCCATATCCTTAACCCTTAAAAGCGGTTTATAGTTGCAAGTGTTCAGTTCTTCTAAGGCTGCAAAATGCTGGTTCACATCATCTGAACTCATTGTTGTATCTGGAAGTAACAGATATATTGATTATTAGTAAATACAAAATGTTGTTTTTTTTTTTTAATATGTCATACTTACTTGACAGAGACATCTTTCTAAGATTTTTTTAGTTAAATTTCTCAACTAACTCCTTCCAGAACGAACTTCGTAATGAGTAACTAATTGCGCGCTGACTCAATTTATACTTCTTCAATAAATCGATTAAATTAAAAAAAAATATATATGTTGCTATATGTTGTCTTGACCCTTGGTTGACTTCTGAAAATATTGTTTGCGCACTTTACGCTTGAATTGTTTCTTGCGCGTGAATATTAGCGCTGCTATGTTTCATTCATTAGATTTTTAACTGGGGTTATCATTCTTGATCCCGGACTGCTCCTGAAAAACTTGTTTACGCACTTTACGCTTGAAAAGTTTCTTGCGCGTGAATATTATCACTGCTATGTTTCGCTCGTTAGATTTTAACCTGGGGTTATCATTCTTGATCCCAGATTGCTCCTGAAAAACTTGTTTACGCACTTTACGCTTGAATTGTTTCTTGCGCGTGAATATTATCACTGCTATGTTTCGCTCGTTAGCATTTTAACTGGGGTTATCATTCTTGATCCCGGTTTGCTTTCGGACTCCTTTCTTTTAAACTTGAGTTATCACCACTGAAAAAATACTTCTTGCAAGTAAACAAGATAAGAATATTATTTTTGATAATTTGGGAGGTATAAAATGAGGTAGTGGACCATTCGACTTTTCATTCAAAAGTTTTGTACTCTAAAGTGCGGTTTGTGATTTTTTTAAAAAAATGGCACATTTCCAGTGTAATTTGTGTAACAAAATGTTCTCCAGAATGTTCACACTTAAGCGACATAGCAGAGTTGCACATAGTGGTAATGATGGTGTTTTATGTGAATTGTGCGGTTTAGTTTTAAAAAGTGAGGTAGGTAGGGAAAAACATGTGGTTGAGTGCCACCAAAAAGGCACTGATTCTTCGAAGAACTCTAAGAGTGATGATATTATATGCGAATTTTGCGGTTTGGTTTTAAAAAGTGAAGCAGCTAGGGAAAAACATGTAGTTGAATGGCATCAAGAATATTTAAATAACAAACAAACTGATTACCAGAAAAAGTCTACAACAAGTATGAACTTTGAAAACATTTCTATAAAAGATTTATTGGATGCAAGTAGCTCTAGAAGTAATGATACAAAATGGTGTGAAACATGTGGATTGGATGTTCAAACAAATAAATGGAATTATCACCTTCGTACCAATATACATAAGAAGAATTCCGCGCAAACAGTTAACGAAAATACTGTAAAATGTATAAAAAGTTCATTTAATGAACGAATCGAGACATATCTAATTGAAAATAAAGATGAAGCCTTATTAGATGCATCAAAGTTTTTTGATTTGAAAAAAGATGTAATTTTGGAAGTTTTGGAGGATTCACTAATTAAGCATGATTCACTCAAACTTAATGCAGAATTATTTGCAGAGTTTGTAAAAGTAACTGACAAAAGTAATGAGGGAGAAGAAATGGTAGTATCGTTAAAGTCCTTCCAGTCTAAAATGACAATAGTTTTGAATAAAGAAAGTCTATTTGAAGTTTATGAGACAATGAAAGGAAAAATTGTTACAAGAATGGAAGAATTTCAGGAAAGGGACAGTGGTTGGGCTTTAATTAGACTTTGTTATATTGAAGTCAATATAAATCAATATCAGCCTCTAAAAGGATCACACTATATACCTCTACCAAAATGTTTAAAAAGCAAAAATGCTTGTATCAACGTCAAAAACGATGACGTTTATTGCTTCAAATGGGCGATTATTTCAGCTCTAAATCCTGTCGCTGCAAATAGTGATCGTCCCTCCTCATATCAAATACGTAACATTTCTAGCAGCAAGTTTGTATTACAAAATGGAATTGTATTAAATTTTGAAAAGTTAGAGTTCCCTTTACAAGTTTCACACGTGCAGTATTTTGAAAAACTTAACCCCTTAATAAGTGTAAACGTATTCGGGTGTGAATTAAATGGAAATTCCTATGATATTGTGGGGCCGTACCATTGTTCGAAACAGGAGAAATCTATCCACATTAATTTACTCTTGATGCAGGATAACGAGAGAAGCCACTACATTTGGATTAAAAACATATCACGGTAAGAATAAAAAATTTAATACAACTAGAACATTTAATGTATTTTCATTTTCCTTTTTTTTTTCTTTTTTGTTACAGA
Source organism: Leptogaster cylindrica (assembly GCA_963082835.1). NCBI lineage: Eukaryota > Metazoa > Arthropoda > Insecta > Diptera > Asilidae > Leptogaster > Leptogaster cylindrica. Next base: position 12,468,992 of record OY720108.1, read on the forward strand.
TTACTTCGTAAGCAAGTAACTTTAAGAAAACAGCAAATATTTCTGTGCAATAATTGCCTTCAACATTTCCATAGGAAGGATGCTAGGATATTCACCGGACTGAATGCAACAAAATGGTTACAAGTCTCCCATCACCGGAAAAGGCAAAACTAAAATTCGAAGGTTATCACAGACAAATTCAGGTACCTTTCACTATATATGCCGACTTCGAGTGTATCCTAGAAGATGTAGTTACATGCATTCCCGATCCGATAACATCTTCTACCACCAATATTCAAAAGCATGTTCCGTGTTCGTTTGCACATAATATAGAGTGTTCTTATAATAAGAATTTGAATAAATTTAAAATCTATAAAGGTAGAGACTCTGCCGATCAGTTTGTAAAGTATTTAACTGAAGATGTTTAATATTATTATAGGGAGTATATAAGTAAACCCAAACCAATGTTACCGCTAACAAAGGAAGAGTTGCGTATTTTCTCTGAAAGTGACATCTGCCACATTTGTAAATATAAAATAATACAAAATGATAAAGTAGCTGATCATTGTCACTTAACCGGGAAATTTAGGGCGGCAGCGCACAGTAGCTGTAATCTAAAATATCAGGTTCCTAAATTCTTTCCAATTTTCTTTCATAACTTTTCGAGATACGATTGTCATCTTTTTGTTAAGTCTCTGGAACAAATTGAGGGTGAAATAAGTATTATACCGCTTAACAAAGAGGCATACATTTCTCTTTCTAAAAGAATATATATTAACGAGACTGATTCAATAGAATTGAGGTTTCTTGATTCAACCCGTTTTATGCAATCGAGTCTAGAATCTTTAGCTAGTTATTTAAACCCTAGTGATCTCAAAGCGGTAAGAAATATTTACAAGAACGAAGAATCATTCAAATTAATGACTCGAAAGGGTGTATTTCCGTATGATTATATAAACTCTTGGCAAAGATTGAACGAAACTTGTCTTCCAAATAGAGAATAATTTGATAACAAACTGACTAATAGTCGGTGTTCTATTAGCGATTATGAGCATGCTCAGCAAGTATGGAAGACATTAAAGTGTAATACTTTATGGGATTATCTTCAGATTTATTTAACAGCCGATGTATTACTTTTAACCGATATTTTTGAGAACTTTAGACAGCTTTGTTTGAGTATTTATTCCCTGGACCCGTGTCACTATTATACCACTCCAGGTCTATCATGGGATGCAATGTTAAAAACCACTAAAATTACCCTTGAATTAATTACAGATATTAATATTTACAATTTTATTAAAAAAGGTATAAGGGGTGGTATAACTCAATGCTCTCAACGTCATTCAAAAGCTAATAATCAATATATGGCAAATTTTAATGAATCCAAAGAGTCATCTTACATTACATACTTAGATGCCAACAATTTGTATGGATGGGCTATGTCCCAACCACTACCTCACTCAGGCTTTAAATGGGTTGAAAGTAGGAACATTGATATTTTAAAAATTCCTCAAGAGTCTGATATCGGATACATATTAGAAGTAGATTTAGAATATCCGGAGATATTACATGATGATCACAATGACTTGCCCTTTTGCGTTGAAAATAAGTTAACCCCAATTTCCAAATTCTGCAAGTTAATAGCAGATTTCAATAATAAGAACCGTTACGTAATTCATTATTTAAATCTCCAACAATGTCTCAAATATGGGCTAAAATTAACACACATTCATAGAGTATTGCAATTTAATCAATCAAATTGGCTTAGTTCTTATATTTCAAAAAACACATCTTATAGAACTAAAGCAAAAAATACATTTGAAAAAAATATTTTTAAATTATTAAATAACGCGGTTTATGGAAAAACAATGGAAAATGTTGATAAGAGAAAAAATATACATCTTGTAACTAAATGGGAAAGCAAGGGCAGATCATTGGGAGCTCGTGCACTAATAGCTAAGCCTAATTATCACAGTTCACAATATTTTACTAAGGATATGGTTGCAATACAAATGAATAAAACAAAAACGTATTACAACAAACCACTTTACTTGGGCTTTTGTGTTTTGGAATTGTCCAAGCTAAAAATGTATGATTTCCATTATGGGTATATGTCTCCAAAATACGGAAACAATTTAATTCTAAATTATATGGATACAGACTCTTTTATATACACAATTTTTACCCGTGATTTTTATAAAGATATTTTCAATGATATAGATCAGCATTTTGATACTTCAGAATACGCACTCGATAACCCCTACGAAATACCTTTAAGAAACAAAAAAGTAATTGGTCTTATGAAAGATGAAGCCAATGGTAATATAATAAACGAATTTGTAGGACTAAGAGCTAAAATGTATTCACTGGACATTAGTAATCAAAATATAATAAAAAAAGCCAAAGGTGTTAAGAAAACTGTTTTAGATAATATGGATTTAGAAAGTTATAAAAATTGTTTATATAGGAAGGAAATCATATATGGTAAAATGTTTATATTTAAGTCACAAATCCATAATATATACACTCAAATTATAAATAAAATAGCTCTTAGTTATATGGATGATAAGAGATTTATATTATCAGATGGCGTTTCAACTTATGCATGGGGTCATCATAAAATTAGCGAAATTCAAAATGATGATGTACATATGGAAAATACCCCAAATTAAAAATTAGTTAACACTTTACAAACTGATGATGTACATATAAAAATGAAAATTGTTAAACGCTTTAGTTTTAAATATATTTTTTAAGTTATCTTTATGTTGTTAAAATGAAATGATAATATTGTAAATAATTCTCCCGAAAGGGCCGGTTTCAATGGTTTCCGGAACCAATAGGTACAAGGAGCTTCACTCCAAGTATCACCCATACCCCTAATTGTAAACTGTCTTTTTTAAAGTCGCACCATGGGCGGAATTCATACTGAATGAATTTAGGGTTTGATACGTAAATAAAATAAAATAAAAATAAAATAAAACTTTTCATTTTTATTAATTTGGTTTTTCACAACACCTTCTCATTTCACAATGTTTTTTTTTTTTTTTTTTAAATTACTTCTTATATGTAGGATTCTGGTAACCACTTTTTTCATGTTTCAGCGAATTGTATTTTGTATCTGATTTTCCGGTTGGCGTTTGCTTTTCAAATTTGGAAGACATTGAATTTTTTGTGATGGGCGAATAACTTTTCGATTTTTCACTTCTAGAACCTTCACGATCTAATAAATATTTTCTGTCCCCCAATTTTTTTTTTTTGTGTTAGAGAGCTTTACTTCTTCAGACTTTGAGATGAACTGCAACTGAAATGATCTTTTATCTGAACTGAACTGAACTGAAATTTTATCGAGTGACTAGAAGAAAGAGAAGCATAAACAACCGTCTTCATCCCGCCATCAGAAATTTGCTAAGACAGCATTTCTAATTCTTTCTATAGCACGTTTGAATCAATCATGTTTCATCATGAATGATTTAGTTGTTGCGAAATTATGAGTCATACCGAATTTCACAATACGATTAAATCCATCATTTAATTTACCAACTTTTTAGGAGTAATGTACATTAACATGAGATTTGAGTCAGGACCATAACTTAAAAAAAAAAAGAGTGTTCATTTGATACTCAACCTTCATAGAGAATGCTTTGGTGTGAAACAATAAAATCTGGATGCAAGTTTTGCTTTTGCGAAAGTGGATGGAAAAGTTTTCGAATTAGTAATGTATCTGTAAATTCTGATAGCCTTCTCGAGTTGTATATAACTCCGGAAAATGGCAACAGATGTAATATACTGCAAATGCGAAGCGGGGAGAGTATTCCACTATCATGCTTAAGTAAATTTTTTCTCACAGCATGGCAACATGTTAAACTAGAAGTATTTGGTATGAAATAAAAATTCTAAAACAAGACAGAAAATAATATTTCCTATATAATATCTATTAAGTGGAACGATTGTATTAGTAGGAGAAGCGCAAGACGGTACAATAAGATATAAATTAACGAATCACTATCCACCTAATTGCCCGTTTGCCGATGAAGACGATTGGAAGTGGAGTCATCCAATGAAGGTAAAACAATTAGAAGCGGATGTAAATAGAGAAGAATTAGAAAGCAATGATTAGTAGTACTCGAGCTGCAAAGAAGTAAACAACTTACTTAAAAAGCGTGGATAGCATTCGGAAAAAATGTTTAACATTAATATTTTATTCTTAACATTATACGTCTTCTTTGTCAAGAGTCAACCGGTGCCGTTAGATATAAATCTATTGAACGATGGTGTGAGCAATTTAGATTTTAACTTAAGTCTCCCCAATAATACGCAGGTGCAAGTTGGTTTAACTTTTCGTCTTCTAACGTATTCGAATAATAATACCTTGAATGATTCGCCAGCAACATCAACAACAATATCACCGAATGATATTACCACTGAAAAACCTAAAAAGAAATTTGTTAGTGTTAGCGAAGCGATTGAAGGATTTAGGCAAGAATTAATCAAAAAGGAAATGGATATTGCGGGGTATATTGAAAGCAACAGTGTATTTTACAGACATTTCATGCTCGAATTTGATGAGGGTATATTAATTAGAGTTCGATGTACATATGACAGTGATTATGAAGAACGAAGTTTGAAAATATCTTGCTATGAATATCATGAGTTTGAAACTGAGAGGATTCTAAGTAATGGTGAAGTTGAGCTAATAAAGCAGCAAGATGAAGATTATAAAACGGAAATAGATTTCCTTGATTTACGAAGCATGAAGCAGACATATGTCATGAATATATCTTAAAATAATTCAGTTATTGATAGCCTCTCACATAAGCAACATGAACACTATACAATTTTTAAGCGAATTTGATGATATGTTATGTCCAGAACATAAAGAAGAAATAGAAGAGCATCTAAAGTTTTTAGAAGGTTATAAAGATATGGAGAAAGTGAAAACTAAGCATGGTGAGCACTACGTAAATTGTCTGTGGTCTAAGGAAAAGGTACAAGAAGGACCAGATGCTTGTGTATGCCAAAGTGTTAGTAAACATTTAAAAAGATTGCTGCATTTGATTAACGTTTACAAAAATTATAAAAGACGAGAAAGCTTGTCATGCTTTGGAGTTTGTATAAAATAAAATAAAAAAAATGTTATCAAGAATCAAAACATAAAACACTTTTGTAATCTATATATAGCTTTATTGTATAATGTGTTTTTAATAAAATAACTTTATAATACATCATTTTTATTAAGCCATGAATTGTGTTTTGAATCAAATCCTAACCATTTAACAAAAATCTTATCATTCTTTCGTTTTAAAATTTTTTCAACTAGAAATATTGAAGGATTTTTTGCTTTCTGAAGTTCAAGCTCGTAAAATCCGCCTTGCACAGGATTATCTTCATAATCATCCAAAAGATATGTAACTGGGTTTGTTAATCGAATTCTCCTGACCTTGAAAATTTCTGTTGTCCAATTTGGTGTGTAACCTTTTTCAAAAATATGTTTATATTTGCTAATTCGCACAAGATCTCCCACATTATAACGAGGCTTTGGAGTTATTTTTATATGATTATATACTGTTGAAATAAGTTGTTCTTCATTACGCTTATTAACATCACAAGGACGCATTTTTATAGTACGATGTTTTCTCCTATTGTATGTTGAAATTAGTTTCTTTATTATATCAATCCATTGGTATGATCCTCTCATGCTAAATTCTTTCCACATCATGGATTTTAATGTTCTATTAAACCGTTCAACTATTGACGCCTTTAAAGAGCTGTAGGTAGAGTAATGATTAATTGCGTATTCCTTCATTAGTGACGCAAATTTCTTATTGAAAAATTTTTTTTCATCATCTGTCTGCAAATTTTTTGGAACTCGACCAACAACTAAAATTGATTTCATCGCATTTGAAACATCAATTGCATTTTTATTTTTAATCGGAATCGCCCATGCATATTTAGAAAATGTATCAATCACAGTCAGTAAAAAATTATGTCCTCCATTTTGATGGGAATAGCTACCCATTTCTACTAAATCAGCTTGCCAGAGATCATCTAAACCTTTAATAATAACTCGACGTCTTTGAAAATGTTTTCTTGCCGGCTTATGAATTTCTTCAACAACTTGTCTTTTATCATTTATATTCGACATCACTTTAAGAAGAGTAAATCACAACTACTTATCTTGAGTATACACCATCGCCTTTTTTTGATAGTATATGGTTAAAAGTGTAGTTTTCAATTTTCTCAATTTCACCATTAATGTATAAAGTTAGGTTACTCACTGCACTTTTTATATTTGCAGCGATTTCTTCTTTTGTCAAGGCTAGTTCAGCATTCAATTCATTTCTAGCAGTATTTATATGAGTATCAACATATTTTTTATTTACAGCATCTTTGCTGTCCACAGGGAAATTTACATTTTTAATCATTTTTAATTTAATATCATAATCTCCTTTCGAATTTAAATCAAATCCAACACCTGCTGGGCCTTTCATTCCAGTTTCGTCTTTTGCTCCTTTTTCACCAATCGGTCCTGGTGGTCCTCGCGGTCCTCGCTCCCCAGTTTCGCCTTTCGCTCCTTTTTCACCTATTGATCCTGGGGGACCTCTCGGTCCTAAAGACCCTTCTTTTAAGAGCTTATTAATCGAATGACCGAATTTATCAACACTCATTTTCGTTATAAATGGAGAAGAGATGGACTTAGTGCTTTTATTCAATAATATCAGCTTCTTTTAGTTCTTCTATTATAGACATAATCTCATTTTGGTGATTATTATGTCCAGCTTGCTGTGATGCTATTAGAAGTTTCAACCTTTCTACTAATTCGTTGATATCATTCCAATATACATAATCAATATTGGTTTTCGGCAACTGCATTAATCCATTTCCTTCATATGTATAGAATTTGCTTATGATGTTTTTAAATTTATAACCTTTATTACCATTTATTTGCCACCTAGGGTCATAATTACGTCTATGAGCATTACTGCTCTTAATGATTTTCTCGTAATCTAAAAGCTCTTTTGTATTATATAAGCTTTTTAATGGTTTCTTCATAAATATTAATTCTAATAAGCCTCTAGTTGCATCATATTCTTTTCCTGCAATTTTAAACTTGTCATTTATTAAATGGAAATTTGAATTTCCTATTTTCCATTGTTGATTATAATTGTCAAAATGTACACCATATGTTGAATCAATGCTCGGATTATTATTTTTGTATAAATCAAAATATTTATTAGTTATCTCTCCTGAAAGGGAGTCTTGTTCAATTATTGTTTTTGATGGTGATGATGTGTTCATAAAAAAGCTATCATCATTAGAATTTGTGGAGAAACTATGTTTTTCTGATAAAGGTGTACTAGTTTTTTTTCTATACGATGTTTTTTTTTGTTAAAAATGAATCAGGTTTTTCTATTTTCGGAAAAATATTCCTGTTTTTAAATTGGCTTAAGTCATCATCATCATAATCACTCTCATGTTCAATTTTTATATTTGGGTTTTCTTCATTTTTTGTAAGAAGTTTGTGGAGTGGTTTTGTTATAGGTTTGAAAGCTTCTTCTAGTTGAGCTTCTGTATAAATTTTTCCCGATTTTAACATTTGAAATTTTTTCTTCAATGAATTTCTTATTTTTACAATATTTCTGATGGTTTCTTCGTCATTTGGCTTATCTCTTTTGATGGAATTCTTCATATTTGGTCTGCTTGAACTGATTTAACTGCTTTTCAAACTGATTTTAACTGATCCCTACACTGCTTTTAACTGCTCTGTAAACTGCTTTTAACTGCTTTAACTGCTCTGTTGAACTGCTTTCAACTGCTTTTAACTGCTCTGTAAACTGCTTTTAACTGCTTTAACGGCTCTGATGAACTGCTTTAACCGATCTGTAACTTTACCAGCACCACCCACCTCTATTTTATAATATTATATATTGATAAATATATCGAATCCCTTACGGTAACGTCCATTATTAATAGGATTATCTTTATCTATTATTAAAAATCCATATTTTTCTTTCCAACACTCTATGCAAGCTTGTTTAAAAGTATTGAAGGACATATCCATATTGATATGATCTTCATAAATGTGCTTTAAATTCATTTCATCTTGTTTAAAAATAATAATAAAATTTGCATTATCGCGTATCAGATGTTTTGGTATTCGAGTATATGTTTGACAAAGATAGAAGCTGTCTACATCATTATGTCGACCCATGCAGAAATATGCTCTGATATTGTTTTGCTTATCGCAGATAACATCATCGAATATGAATATTGAGTTCCGTTTAGCTTTTTCTGGTGCTATGACATCAGCGTTATCGGAGAATGTGTAATAACCCATTCCGGAGATCGGTTCAATTAATTCCTTTAAATAATTATACTTGGGTTTGTAACGAACTTTTAGTTCGTACACCTTTTAGTCTAGACACATGAATGCTTAGTACCGACACCCGCCACGGTAATCAACCAAGGGGAAACTTTCAAAGCTCACCTAAAAAGCTTTCCCCACTCAAAAGCTTCTCGGCCTTCGGGTATAAAAGGACGGCCGCAGCAAGCAGCAGCATTCAGTCCTGGCCAGAGCTCGAGGCGTGCATAACGTCTCCTCGACACCAGTTGACAAAATATTCCTGTGAGACACCGACCGAACGGAAAGTCAAATTAGTACGTGAAATACGGAAACGTTGATCTTGTACGTGAAATCGGTACTCTCTCTACTAGGTTGCACGCCTAAACACTGCCCGAACCCACGAACGGACCGGCTGACGGTACGTGTAAAAACGGAAACCAACCCTGTACGTGAGTGGCGTAAGCCCGTAGCTTGTTAGTAATAACACAATTGTATTAATTAGAAATTAGAAATAAGATACTAGATAAATCGAAATGAGAAAATATAAAACAATACAAGAGGAATTAAAAGTGTTCGCCATTTAAAACATCCCTGTCTCCACTGAAGCTATCTCGGCCCAATTAATTGTACTTTTTCCCTTCTCCGCCAGAGGCGCCCGAGCAAACTACGAAAAGAACGACACCGGGGTTAAAAGTATATTACAGGTTGATACAATGATTTTGAATAAATATAAATATTTTCAAATTTTAATCCATTGGCATGTTCAAGGAGTCCGATCATAAGGTTAGTTTTACCGCAATTTGATGGTCCCACGACGATGCCTCGTATACTGTTGGGTAATAGTAGACCATGTTTCTTTATTAAACTGTTATTTTCAAATTCAATATTTGCTATTGGTAGTTCTATCTTTTGTTTAATGAATTTCATGATGGTCAAACTGATATAACTCTGTAAAAACAGTTGACTGTTAGTTTCAAAGTAAACACCGTATAGAATAGAAGGTTTGTTGTTATAACTGAGTGATTTACACTTTAACGCACGTTTTATACTAATTTCCAGTTTGATTAATTTTTGTTGTAGATGTTTACCAAATGCTGGAATATAACAAATACCGAAAGTATAAAAGCCGTTGCGGAAAGGGTTTAAAGAATTCAGTTATTAATAAACTTCCATTTGAACTACATCTACCCGGATATCAATATTGTGGACCCGGAACAAAACTTCAAGAGAGATTATCGCGCGGTGATCCAGGCATCAATCCACTTGACGGTGCATGCAAAGAGCACGATATTGCGTATTCTAAATTCAGAACAGTAAATGATCGCCATTTAGCTGATAAAATACTAGCGAACAAAGCTTGGATCCGAGTCACAGCACCTGACGCATCTTTAAGTGAACGAATTAATTCTTCATTGGTGACAAACGCTATGAAAGCCAAGATTAAGTTTGGTATGGGCTTGAAAAAGCGAAATTCATCTAAGAAAAGAAATAAGAAGAAGAAGATGATATGTCTTAGGAAAGGTATTCAAGAGGCCAGAAATAATATATCAACTAAAAAACCACAATCTATGCAGGATGCTATTAAATTAGCTGTTGATTCATCAAAGCACGCTTTCAAAGGTTATAGGAGGAGTGATATTAGGAAGCCGCGTATTATTCCAATACCTAAAACTGGTGGTGTTTTACCATTAATACCTATATTTGCGGGGCTATCTGCTTTAGGTGCGTTAACAGGAGGTGTAGCTGGGGTTACTAAAGCAGTTAATGATGCTAATAACGCTAGAAAAGAGTGGCAAGAAAGTAAAAGACACAATGCGACAATGGAGGCGATATCAATGGGTAAAAAAGGTGGTGGGTTATTTCTTAAACCGTATAGAAAAGGCTTTGGTCTGTATTTAAATCCACCACCAAAAAACTATTAAAAATGCTACCCCAAAGAGCATTAACTGATGCTGACCTGGTAAAATTTGCAAAACATTTACCAAATTTTCGTGGAGTTTTTATGCGTGATGATCTTCCAAAAACACCGAGAAACCAAGAGTGTGGAATCATTAACTTAGACTCACACAAAGGACCAGGAACGCATTGGGTAGCATATTGTAAGATATCAGATAAAGTTGAGTACTTTGATAGTTTTGGAAATTTACAACCACCAAAAGAAGTTATTAAATACTTAGGTAATAATATAATATATAATTATACTAAATATCAGAATTACGATTCAATAAGCTGCGGCCATTTATGTTTAGAGTTTTTGTATAATAATTACAAAATGATTTTAAATAAACATGTTAAATAAGAAATGTTGTTATTTCATTTTGATCAGTCATGGCATTAACATTAACTCTTAGCGGAAATTCATCACAAATCACAGCTGATTACTTTCCTGCGCTAGATCTAAAAAGTGATTATATATGCGGACTAATTGACTTCCAAACATACAATTCAATTCCAAATATTGATAAGAAGAATAATTTATTTCATATTGGAAACACAACTATAAAAATTCCTGAAGGTTCTTACGAAATTAATGACATTTACGAGTTCATCAAAAAAGAATTAAACAGAATAAACAGCAAGGAAGCGGTGTTTATTAGAGGAAATAATAATACTCTGAAAAGTGAAGTGAAAAGTTCAACTAAAGTGTTCTTCAATAAAGAGAATTCTGTTGGTTCTCTGTTGGGGTTTAGTACGAAGACTCTTGAACCTAATATTTTATATGAATCGGATTTACCCGTAAATATAATAAGAGTGAATGTAATTCGAATAGAGTGTAATATTATATCAGCTTCATATATAAATAACAAGCAGGTGCATACGGTACATGAATTTTCACCAAAAGTTGGTCCGGGTTATAAAATAATTGAAGTTCCCAAGAACGTTATTTACTTGCCTGTGAATACTCAAAGGATTGACTCAATTACGCTTAAATTAGTAGACCAGAACGGTGATTTAATCAACTTTAGAGGTGAAGCCGTAACTATAAGATTACATTTAAAACCTCAAAATGCTAATTTACAATAAATCAAATAAAAACAATTACAAAAGTGCATCATCAAGTAGTAATTCTCCAATTGTTCAACAGTGTAGATCGTTAACACCAGTAAACGAGACGTTTTTAAGATCTTTAGGACTTAAATTAAAAACAGGAAAAAATTGAAATGGGTGAAACTCTAGACATTTCACAAGGAATCACGTATGATAATTCCATAACCAAAGTTGAATATCATATATATTCACCGTTTCAATCATCTTATAAAAACAGTGATGAGATTCGCATATCACTACAACATCAAGATTTATATATTTTACCATGTGATAGTTTTATTTACATTGAAGGAGCTCTAACGAAAACAGATGGAACCACTTCAGCAACAGCAAAACTTTCTAATAATTGCATAGCATATATTTTTGATGAAATCCGCTATGAATTGAACGGTGTGGAAATCGATAGGACGAGAAATCTTGGATTTGCTACAACATTAAAAAATTACATTTCTTTGAATCCGAATGAGAGTAGTAGTCTTTTAAATTCTAGTTGGTCACCAAATCAGGCGATAACACTAAACAAAGGATTTTTTAATTTTTGCGTTCCACTAAAAATGCTTTTAGGATTTGCAGAAGATTATAAAAAAATTATTGTGAATTCAAAACATGAATTAGTTTTAATTCGTAGTAGAAGTGATGAGAATGCTTTCATTTCAAAAACTGATGATGTGAAAATTGACATCTTTAAACTTCAATGGCGTGTACCTCATATAACTGTATCTGATCGAGAAAAATTAACGTTATTAAAAGTAATTAATGCTGGTCGTCGGATTCCAATAAGTTTTCGGAGTTGGGATATCTATGAATATCCTGGCTTACCGTTAGCTACAGAACATACATGGTCTGTGAAGACATTTTCACAACTACAAAAACCACGGTTTGTTATATTCGCTTTGCAAACGAATCGTAAAACAAATAAATCTGAAGACGCGAGTAAATTTGATCAGTGTGACATATCAGATGTGAAAGTACATCTCAATTCTGACTCGTATCCATACGAAGACATGAATATAAAATTCGATCGTGATCGATATGCTGTATTATATGATATGTATGTAAAATTCCAGCATTCATACTATTCTCGAGAAAATCAACCCCTACTATCCAGAACAAAATATAAAGACGAAGCTCCAATTATAGTTATTGATTGCTCTCATCAAAATGAATCGATAAAAACCGGTCCAGTGGATATTCGAATTCAATTGAAAAGCTCTCAGGCAATTCCAGATCAAACATCAGCTTTTTGCTTATTACTTCACGATCAAATAGTTGAATACAACCCTTTGACTAGTGAAGTTCAAGAAGTATTGTAAAGAAAATATGTCTGCCATTATTATTGATGTTCAGGGATTTAAAGACAATAACAACAAGTTCATTGCAAAAGAAGTGGCTATTTTAACAAATGACAACCAAATTCAACACTTTGTATTCCAATCACCATACAAACTTCAAGGTTTACACACAGCAAAACAAAAAGAAGCTCAATGGATGCGAAAAAATCATCATGGATTTTCTTGGAGCGATGGTTTCATCCCAAATCATCTGTTAAAATCGTTGATAAGTCCGCTGTTAAAAAATAAGACAATATATGTTAAAGGTTGTGAAAAACAAATGTGTATAAAAGAAATATTTGATGACGATTTAATTATTTATAATATGGAGGAAGATCTACAATGTCCAAAACTTTCATTTTTAAAACATCAATATCCGAATGTCCCCCATTGTTTAATTCACCAAGGAATTTGTGCCTTAGAAAATGTTTTTTTTTTAGAAAAATTCATGAGTAGTATAAATATGAGCGTTCTGGATCAAGCGGCTAGCGGCTAAGCGGCTCATGAAATTTTTGGTGATAAATGGAGAGCGGTTGAGGTGTAATGTATGTGATCGGTAAAGTCTGAGCCGCCGCCGATGAAATTTGAATGTGAGTGAGATAGAAAAAAATATAAATAAATAGATTAGAATGAGATGGAAATAGAAAAAACTATTAAACAGAGTGAGATAGAAAAAAATATAAATAAATAGATTAGAATGAGATGGAAATAGAAAAAACTATTAAACAGAGTGAGATAGAAAAAAATTGAAAAGAAATATATAAAATTTGAATGAGATTCCGCTGCTGATAAAATTTTAATTTTTTATGTGAGTGAGAATTGAAAAGAAATTGTAAACAAATAGATTAAATGAGAATTAGATAGAAAAAAATGTAAACAAATGAATGCGTTGCTGGGGTTAGATAAAAATTTCGTGAAATTGCAAAACAAAAAAATGGTAAACAAATTAAATGAATGAGCTGCCGCGCCGCCGCCGAGTCAGATAAAAATTCCGTGAAGTTCCGTGAAGTGAAGTGATAAGCAAAATATTCTGAATTTCTAAAAGTATTGTTTTTAAGTGTTAGAATCAACAGAATGGACAAAAATTTGTTCAGGACGTAATTGTAAATCCTTCATAATTTTTAAAAATTTTTGCATGAAACCAGAAACGACGTCTGAATCATTACAAGAAAGTTTTTCTCCGCAAATTTTTAGATTCTGAATACCATATCTTTTTTGAATTTTTGTATAAATCCTGAACTTGTATTGAAAGAAATGTCTGCATCCAAATAATTATGAAATTCTAATGCTTTAAATTTTAAAATCTCATCGGAAACAATGTTCTTGTTCATTCATTCACCACGTATAAAGAGTCTTATCAACATTTGAAGGAAAGAAAATCTGAAAAAGAAATGAAATGGAGAAAAAATAAAAAAAATTTGTTTATAAGTAAAAATTTTATATGGGGAAAAAAATGTAAACAAAACGAGTGTGGTCAGATAAAAATTAATTTGTGTGAAAATGCCAAAACTGAAGAAGCGATGATAAACGTGCACCACCGAAGGAATGATAAGAGAAATATTTTGAATGTTATCTTCAGAAAAAATAGTAACCTTGATGCAAATTGCAATACAAAATTAAAGAATTGTATTTTTAAATTGAAACCAAATTTATCTGAAAAAAAGGTTAAGATTAGAAAATAAAAGATGTTTATTGAAATAAATTTTATATTTGCATTCTATATTTTGATTAAACTTTTTTTATACATACATATATTGCAACTACAGTGTTATATATAGCAATTTGCTTAATTTATAAATTTGTAAAAAAATTGGGATTTGGAGTAGATTTGGAAAACTGCAAATTGTAGGCATTGAGCAAACATACATCTTTTAAATATAATATAGAATTGTTTTGTGAATATGTGAAAGTTTCCGAGGTAGCTAAAGCTAATGATGATAATGATAATATTCTTCAGACTTCTATTAAGTCTTTTCAAACGAAAATGGATACGATTTTAGATGAGCAAAATATAACTTCATCATACCATCAAATGATTGAGAATTTAATCGCTAAAACAGATGAATTCCAAGAGAAAGACAGTGGATGGAGTCTGATTAGAATTCTTCACCTCGAAATCAATATAAATGAATATAGACCATTGAGAGGATCACAATACTTGCCTCTACCTAAAAAACTCAGTGCAAAGCATGCTTGTGTGAACATTAAAAACGAAGATATATATTGTTTCAAGTGGGCAGTTATTTCTGCATTATATCCTGCTAGAGAAAATTCTAATAGACCATCATCATACAAAATAAGTGATATTTCTAGCAGTGTTATGATTTTAGAAAACTCAATTAAAATTGAATTCGGACAATTAGAATTCCCATTAAGTTTATCAGATGTTTCCCACTTCGAGGAAATGAATCCCTTCATCAGCATAAATGTTTTCGGATATGAGGAACAAGAAAATAGCTTTAAAATTGTGGGGCCATATTACTGCACGAAGAGTGAAAAATCGACTCATATAAATTTGCTGCTAATTCAAAATGATGAATGCTCACATTATGTTTGGATAAAAAATATGTCAAGGTATGTTCCTATATTTAGAATTTTGTGATTTAAAAAATTATCGTTGGATATATTTTCATTTTTTTATATAGATTGATTGGCAACCAGGTAACGAACAGTCATCATCGTATTTTCATATGCAACAATTGTCTTCTACATTTTTATACGGAGAAGTCTTTAGCCCAACATAAAAATGAATGCAACAAAATCGTAACAAAGATGCCAATGAGGGAGAAATCAATTTTAAAGTTTGAACGATATGAAAGGCAAATGGATGTTCCATTCACCATTTATGCAGATTTCGAATGTTTGTTGCAAGACATTTCAACTTGCTTGCCTGATCCTGGTGTTTCATCCATAGTAAATATTCAGGAGCATATACCTTGTGCTTTTTCATACTATGTGAAGAGCTCTTTCAATGATAATTATAACATATTAAGAACATATAAAGGTATGGATTGTGTTAATATTTTTGTCAAATATTTAGTGTATGATGTATTATTTTTGTATAGAAATTATTATGTTACTCCTAAAAAAATGAAAAATCTTACAAATGTAGAGTTAGAAACCCAATTAAGACGTCAGGATTGTCATATTTGTGGTTTAGATTTAGGTAGTGATAGAGTAGCAGATCATTGTCATTTCACTGGATTGTATAGAGGACCTGCACATAATGAATGCAATTTAAAATATCGAACACCAAAATTTATCCCAATTTTTTTCCACAATTTTTCAGGCTATGATTGCCATTTATTTATTAAAGCATTGGAGACAGTTAGCGGTGATATCAATGTGATACCTTTAAATAAAGAGTTATATGTTTCCTTAACTAAGCGCATTTTTGTGAATGAAAAAGATACAATTGAGTTAAGATTTCTCGATTCCAACCGATTCATGCAATCCAGCTTAGAGTTATTAGCTAAAAACTTAAATAATAATGATTTCCATGCTATCAGGACTCTATGTAAAGACGAATCATCTTTTAGAATGTTAACCAGAAAAGGTGTATTTCCATATGAATATGTAAATTGTTGGGAGCGTTTAAATGAAACTTGTCTGCCACCTCAGATTAAATTTAATAACAAATTTACAAATACCGTATGCTCAGATCAAGATTACAATCATGCTAAAGATGTATGGAGAGAGTTTCAATGCAAAAACTTGTGGGATTATCTAGAGCTTTATTTAAAAACAGATGTATTGCTATTGACAGATGTTTTTGAAAATTTTAGGAAAATTTGTAAAAATATCTATAATTTGGATCCTTGTCAATATTATACAGCACCTGGGTTATCATGGGATGCAATGCTTAAAGTTACAAAAATTGAGCTAGAACTTTTGACTGATGTTAATATGTATAATTTTTTAAAGAAAGGTATAAGAGGTGGTATCACTCAATGTGCAGTTCGACATTCTGCGGCAAATAACAAATATTTATCCAACTTTGATAATTCTAAACCCTCAACATACATAACATATTTAGATGCAAACAATTTATACGGATGGGCAATGTGTCAACCACTTCCAACTTCCAAGTTTGAATGGGTTCAAAACATAAATATTGATATACAAAATATCTCAGATACTTCTGATGTAGGTTATATATTGGAAGTTGATTTAGAGTATCCAGTTTCAAAGCATGACGAACATAATGATTTACCTTTTTGTGCAGAGACAAAGAATCCACCCAATTCAAAATTTCCGAAATTAATAGCTGATTTGAATAACAAGACACACTATGTTATACATTATCGAAATCTGCAACAATGCCTTAAGCATGGATTAAAATTAAAGAAAATTCATAGAATATTAAAATTCAAACAATCAAGTTGGATGAAAGTATATATTGATTTAAATACTCATTATCGAACATTAGCAAGGAATGAGTTTGAGAAAAACTTTTACAAGCTAATGAATAACTCGGTTTTTGGAAAAACAATGGAAAATGTTGATAAACGAAAAGATGTGAAAATTGTTTGCAGCTGGGAAAGCTTTGGTAGACGTTTAGGTGTTAGAGCTTTGGTTGCTAAACCAAATTTCCACAGTATAAGTTTATTTACTCGAGATATGGCCGCAATACAAATGTCAAGAGTTCATTGTGTTTATGACAAACCAATTTATCTTGGATTTAGTATTCTCGATCTTTCTAAATTAAAAATGTATAGTTTCCATTATGATTTTATGAAGCCTAAGTATAATAATAATGTGCTTTTGAATTATATGGATACTGATTCATTTATTTATACCATAAAAACTGATGATTTCTATAACGATATATTGTCTGATATAGATACACACTTTGATACATCCGAATACACTGTTGACAATCCTTACCAAATACCATTAAAAAATAAAAAGCATTTAGGATATATGAAGGATGAAGTCAAAGGAAATATTATTAAAGAATTTATAGGTTTAAGATCAAAAATGTATTCAATTGATATTGAAAAGGACAAATTAATAAAGAAAGCTAAAGGTGTAAAGAAAACTATAGTGAATAATTTAACCTTAACTGACTATAGAGATTGTTTACATAAGAAAAAAATTTTATATGGAAACATGCTAATATTTAGATCAATATTACATACTTTGTATACCCAATATATCAATAAAATTGCATTAAGTTATTTGGATGATAAAAGATATATAAAAGAAGATAATGTTAACACTTATGCTTGGGGACATTATAGATTAAATGAATATAATGATGATATTAATATGGAAGATGATGCTGTGAATATGATGTTGGTATCCATAGTAGAAGAAGAAAACTTGTAAAACTTGTATTTAACTATATTCTTATAAGAAATAAACAAAATTTTTTACAATTAAAAAGATATATTTTATTTTTTCCACATCACTTTCTCTAATCATATTTCATCACATTTTTTTAATTATTTCTGATATGTAGGATTTTGGTGAGCACTTTTCTCATTTTTCAACAAATTGTATTTTATATTTGATTGTTCGGTTTGTTCTTGTTTTTCAAATTTGGAACACACTGAATTTTTTGTGATTGGAGAATAACTTTTCGATTTCTCTCTTCTAGAGCTTTCACGTTCTAATAAGTATTTTCTGTCACTCATTTTTTTGTTTTGTATTTAGATTGCTTCACTTGTTAAGACTTTGAGATGAACTGAGGTTGAAATGATCTGAAAATTTTACCGAAGGCCAAGAAGAAAGAGAAGATATCGAAAATCTGCTAAGACAGCATTTCTGTTTTCTCTGTGAGATGTTTGAATCAATCATGTTTCATCATGAATGATTTAGTTATTGCGAAATTATGAGTCACGCTGAATTTCACAATATGATTAAATAGGTGCATAATTTTTCAAATAAATTCTCATATGTAGTAATTGATAGAATTAAAAAAACTTTTTTTCTGAAGTACAAGATATCTTTATTTTATTTGAATACAATTTTTATTTCGCATGAATTTTTCCAACACAATAACATTTTCCAGGGCGCAAGCTCCTTGATGGTATAAACATCGGAAGACATTCGGATGTTGATATTTCAAAAAGGAAAGTTTCGGACATTGCAGATCTTCTTCTTCCATGTTATATATAATGAGATCGGAACCAAAAATTTCCTTTATCCAGGTTTGCTTCTCTAGTCCTTTAACATATATGCATTTATTATTTAATAGCGGTGAAATTAAGTTGTTCAGTTTGTGATATGGAATGAAGCCAGAGTTCCAGGAAAAACCATGATGATTATTTTGCATCCATTTAGCTTCTTTTTGTTTTGCTGGCTGCAAGCCTTGAAATTTGTATGGTGGTTGAAATACAAAGTGTTGTATCCGATTATCATCAGTTATGATAGCTATTTCTTTCACAACCAGCTTATTGTAGTTATCTTTAAATCCTTGAATATCTACAATCACATTCGACATCATTTTCTACACTATTTTTCGAACTTCACTGGTCAATGGATTGTATTCAACTATTCGATCATGAAGCAGCAAACAATAGGCTGATGTATGCTCGGGGATATTCTGAGAGGTTTTTAATTGTATGCGAATATCCACTGGTCCCGTTTTTATAGACTCGTTTTGATGTGAGCAATCAATAACTATGATTGGTGCTTCATCTTTAAAATTCTCTCTAGTTAGAAGAGGTTGATTTTTTCGGAAATAGTATGAATGTTGAAATTTTATATACATATCATACAAAATAGCATAACGATCGCGATCGAATTTTATATTCATATCTTCATAAGGATATGATTCAGAATTAAGATGAATTTTTATATCTGATATTTCACAATGATGAAATTTACTTGCGTCTTCGGATTTCTTATTTTTACGATTCGTTTGCAAAGCAATTATAGCAAATCGAGGCTTTTCTAGCTGTGAAGACGTTTTCACAGTCCATGTATGTTCTGAAGTTTGTGGTAAAACTGGATATTCATACATATCCCAACTTCGAAAACTCATTTCAATTCGACGGCCGGAATCAATTGCTTTTAATATTGGAAGTTTTCCTCCATCAGCTACAGTTATATGAGGTATACGCCATTGAAGTTTAAATATATCAAATTTTACTTCATCAGTTTTGGAAATGATTGCATTCTCATCAGTTCTGCTTCGAATCAAAACTAATTGATGTTTTGAATTTACTATAATTTTCTTGTAATCTTCAGCAAATCCTAAAAGCATTTTCAAAGGAACACAAAAATTGAAAAAACCTTTGTTTAGCGATATTGCTTGTGTCGGAGACCAGCCAGCATTTAAAAGGGTAGTACTTTCATTTTGATTTAAAGAAATGTAATTTTTTAATGTTGTAGCAAATCCAAGATTTCTTGTCCTATCGATTTCCACACCGTTCAATTCATAACGGATTTCATCAAAAAGATATGCTATAGAATTATTACAAAGTTTTGCTGTTGTTGAAGCAGTTCCATCTGTTTTCGTTAGTGCTCCTTCGATGTAAATAAAACTTTCGCTTGGTAAAATGTATAAATCTTGATGTTGCACAGAAATTCGAATCTCATCACTGTTTTTATAAGACGATTGAAACGGTGAGTAACTATGATATTCAACTTTTGTTATCGAATTATCATAATTAATTCCTTGCGATATGTTTAGAGTATCACTCATTTTTATTTATTATTATTTTTTTTTTTCAATGTAAAGTTCAAGGATTTTAAAAACTTTTCGTTTGCTGCTGTTAACGATATCGATCTGTTCTGTCGAACAATTGAGGAATGACTGTTCGATGTGGTGTATGTATTGTTGTTTTTACTAATCGTATTATATATTAGCATTTTGAGGTTTTAAATGAAGTCTAATCGTTATAGTTTCACCTCTAAAATTTATTAAATCACCGTTCTGATCTATTAATCTAAGCGTAATCGAGTTTATCTGTCGAGCGTTCACAGGTAAATAAATAACATTCTTAGGAACCTCAATTATTTTATACCCAGGACCAACTTTTGGTGAAAATTCGTGTACCGTATGCACCTGCTTGTTATTTAGATATGAGCCCGATATAATATTACACTCTATTCGAATTACATTCACTCTTATTATATTTACAGGTAAATCCGATTCGTATAAAATATTTGCTTCAAGCGTCTTCTTACTGAACCCCAACAGAGAACCAACAGAATTTTTTTTATTAAAGTTAATTTTAGCTGTACTTTTCACTTCACTTTTAAGAGTATTATTATTAGCTTTAATAAAAACTGTTTCTTTACTACGTATTCTCTTTAATTCATTTTTGATAAACTCGTTAATATCATTGATTTCATAAGAACCTTCAGGAATTTTAATAGTCATATTGTCTCCAATATGAAATAAGTTATTCTTGTTATCAATATTTGGAATTGAATTGTATGTGTGAAAGTCGATTAATCCACATATGTAATCACTTTCCAGATCCAAGGGAGGAAAGTAATCAGCTGTGATTTGTGATGAATTTCCGCTAAGAGTTAATGTTAACGACATGACTGTTTAGAATGAAATAACAAAAGAGTCTCTTATTTAACATGTTTATTTAAAATAATATTGTAATTATACAAAAACTCCAAACATAAATGACCGCAATTTATTGAATTGTAATTCTGATATTTAGTATAATTATAAACTATATTATTGCCTAAGTATTTAATGACTTCTTTCGGTGGTTGTAAATTTCCAAAACTATCAAAGTACTCGACTTTATCTGATATCTTACAATATGCTACCCAATGTGTTCCTGATCCTTTATATGAGTCTAAGTTAATGATTCCACACTCTTGTTTTCTCGGTTTTTTGGGGAGATCATCGCGCATAAAGACTCCACGAAAATTTGGTAGATGTTTTGCAAACTTTACTAGATCAGCATCAGTTAGAGCTCTATGGGGTAGCATTTCTAATAGTTTTTTGATGGTGGATTTAAATATAACCCTAATCCTTTTCTATACGGTTTTAGAAATAATCCACCACCTTTTTTGCCCATTGATATTGACTCCATTGTTTCATTATGTCTTTTGCTTTCTTGCAACTCTTTTCTAGCATTAGTAGCATCGTTCACTGCTTTAGCAACACCAGCTGCACCTCCTGTTAATGCACCCAAAGCAGAAAGTCCAGCAAATATTGGTATTAATGGTAAAATTCCACCAATTTTTGGAATTGGGATAATACGAGGTGTTCTGATTTTTGATTTTTTATTGCCACGAAACATTTTCTTTGAAGCAGTCAAAGCTAATTGTATTGCATTCTTTAAAGAATCGGGCTTCTGATTTTTCAACACATTTCTAGCTTCACGTATACCTTTTAGAAGTGATATCTTTGGTTTTCTTCTTGATGTTGTTTTCCTCTTCTTTTTATTATTATTTTTTTTATTTAATCCCATTCCAAATGTTACTTTTGTTTTTAATGCGTTTGTTACAAGCCACGCGTTTGCTCGTTCTCCTAATGAAGCGTCTCTAGACTTAACCCTACTCCAGGCTTTTTCTGTTAATATTTTATCAGCTATATGTCGATCTTCTAAATTTTTATGCTTTGAGTAAGCAATATCATGCTCCTTACAGGCAGCGTCGAGTAGATTTATACCAGGATCACTTCGATTTAATCGTTCTTGAAGTTTTGTACCAGGTCCACAGTACTGATAACCAGGTAGATGAAGTTCAAATGGTAGATTATTAATTGCTGTATTTATCAAACCCTTTCCACAGCTTTTCTTATGTTTGTTGTTGTTGTTGTATTCCAACATTCGTTAAACTCATAGATAAAATTATAAAAATACCATATAATACACGAAATCAATCAGTCGTACTAAGTATTTGAAACTGATCTATTCAGGACAACGTTTTCTTCACAACTAAAAGCAATCTATTTTGCATACAGAATATATAAACATCATGAAATTTATTAAACAAAAGACGGAATTACCAATAAAAAATATTGAGTTAGAGAAAAATAATTTAAAAAAAAAGCATGGAGTGCTATTACCCAATAACATTAGAGGCATCATCGTGGGACCATCAAACTGTGGTAAAACAAATCTTATGATTAGTCTCATAGAACACCCAAATGGATTAAAATTTGAAAATATATATATTTATTCCAAATCATTACATCAACCCAAATAAATATTTAAAAGAATTAATTACACCGATAAAGGGAATGGGTTACTATACATTTTCTGATAATACTAACGTTATAGCACCAGACAAAGCTAAACGGAATTCAATTTTCATATTCGATGGTGTTGCCTGCGATAAACAGAATAATATCAGAGCATATTTCTGTATGGGTAGACATAATGATGTAGACAGCTTCTACCTTTGTCAAACGTATACTCGTATACCTAAACATCTGATTCGTGATAATGCTAATATTATTATTGTATTTAAACAAGATGATATGAACCTTAAGCATATTTATGAGGATCATATCAATATGGATATGTCATTCTTTACTTTTAAACAAGCTTGTGCAGAGTGTTGGAAAGAAAATTATGGATTTCTAGTAATAGATAAAGATAATCCTATTAATAAGGGTCGTTACCGGAAAGGATTCGATACATTCATCAATATATAAATAGGGTTGGTGGAACATAGAACTGCAGATCTGTTCAATGCAGTTTACATAGCAGTTAAAGCAGTTCACATAGCAGTTAAAGCAGTTCACATAGCAGTTAAAGCAGTTTACATAGCAGTTAAAAGCAGTTCACATAGCAGTTAAAGCAGTTAAAAGCAGTTTACATAGCAGTTAAAGCAGTTTGCAAAACAGTTAAAGCAGTTTACATAGCAGTTAAAACAGATATAGTAGAGAACAGACACAGACACAGCAGTTTGCCAGAATAGATACTCCAGTACTAAATCCACAGCAGTATTCAGTAATATGAAGTATTCTATCAAAAGAAATAAACAAAATAATGAACAAACTATCAGGAATATAATAAAAGTTAGAAATTCTTTAAAGAAAAAGTTTCAATTGTTGAAATCAGGAAAAATCAATACAGCTGCTCAACTTGAAGAAACATTCCAACTAATAACAAAACCACTTTATAAACTTATCACAAAAACTGAAGAAAACCCTGATATAAAAATTGAATCAAACAATGAATTTGAGGAGGAGCCAAGTCCGTTTAAAGTTAAGAAGGAGAAAAACAAACATACTAGCACACCTTTAAGAAAAAGAGAACACTCTTCCACAATAGATGGTGATGATAGTTTTTTTAAGACAACATCTTTACCATCAAACACACTAGCCGAACAAAGTAGCCTTTCAGCAGGGCTCACTCAAAAATATTTGGACTTATACGAAAATAGGGATCCAATTATTGATTACACATATGGTGTTTATTTAGATAGTAATAATATTTGGAAAATAGGAAATTCAAATTTTGAGTTGCAAAATGATAAATTTCGAATTGCTGGACAAGAATACGATGCAACTCAAGGATTATGTGAATTACTATTTATGAAGAAACCATTATATAGCTTATATAACGCAGAAGATCTTTTAAATTATGAGAAAATCATTAAGAGTACCAATGCTCACAGACGAAATTATGATCCTAATGGTCAAGTAAACGGAAATAAAGGACATAAATTCAAAGAAATTATAAGCAAATTCAGCTCATATGAAGGGCGAGGTATAATGAAATTACCGAAAAGTACTGTAGATTACATATATTGGAATGATCCTAATGAATTAGTAGAAAGGCTGCAACTGCTAATAGCATCACATCAAGCTGGAAATAATAATCATAATAATGAGATTGTGTCTATAATAGAAGAACTGAAAGAAGCCAACATTATTGAATAAAAAACATCAATTACAATTCTTTTTTTCCATTTATATGAACAATGAGCGTTGATAAGTTTGGTCGATCATTTAGTGAGCTCCTCAAAGAAGGATCATTAGGTTCAAGAGGTCCACCTGGTGAAAAAGGTGAAACAGGAGCTAAAGGAGAGAGAGGTCCACCTGGTGAAAAAGGTGAAACCGGTGAACGAGGACCTCATGGAGCAACTGGAGAAAAAGGTGAAACTGGACAAAAAGGTGTTGGGTATACTTTAACTTCTAAAGGAGATTATGATATTCAACATAAGAATATTAAAAACTTGAATTCTCCTGTAGACGAGGAAGATGCCACAAATAAAAAATATGTTGATAATTGTATTAATATCTTATTGAATCAAATCAGAAGCGAACTAAAAACAGCAGAGCAGGAGTATATTACAAACTTAAGCAATGCTAACAAAAATTTAACTTTATACATTAATTCTGAAGTTGAGAAAATTGAAAACTTTATGTTTAATAGTATATTATCGAAAAAAGGTGATGGTGTATACTCAAAATAATTAGTTGTGGTTTACTCTTCTTAAAGTGATGACTAAAGTAATGAATAAGAGACAAGTTGTTGAAGAACTTCATAAACCTGCTAGAAAAAATTTTAAACGGCGACGTGTTATAATTAAAGGTTTCGATGATCTCTGGCAAGCTGATTTAGTAGAAATGGGTAGCTATGCAAAACAAAATGGAGGACACAATTTTTTACTGACTGTGATTGATACATTTTCTAAATATGCCTGGGCAATTCCTATCAAAAATAAAAATGCATCTGATGTTACAAATGCTATGAAAACCATTTTAAATGATGATCGCATTCCTAAAAATTTACAAACTGATGATGGAAAAGAATTTTTTAATAACAAATTTTTTGAACTAATGATGCGTCACGGTATTAATCATTATTCTACATATAGCCCGTTAAAGGCATCAATAATTGAACGATTTAATAGAACTTTAAAAAACATGATGTGGAAAGAATTTAGTATGAGAGGATCGTACCAATGGATTGATATAATAAAGAAACTCGTTTCAACATATAATAGGAGAAGACATCGCACAATAAAAATGCGTCCTTGTGATGTTAGCAAACATAATGAGCAACAACTTATTTCTACAGCGTATAATAAAATAAAAGTAACTCCGAAACCGAAATACAAAATCGGAGATTTCGTTCGAATCAGCAAATATAAACATGTATTTGAGAAAGGTTATACACCGAACTGGACAACAGAAATTTTCAAGATTAGGAAAATTCAGCTAACAAACCCAGTTACATATCTCTTGGATGACTACGAAGATAATCCGATACAAGGAGGATTTTATGAATTCGAACTCCAGAAAACAAAATATCCTTCACTATATCTAGTTGAAAAAATTTTGAAACGGAAAAAAGATAAGATGTATGTTAAATGGTTAGGATTTGATTCAAAACATAATTCATGGATTAATAAAAGTGATGTATTATAAAATTATTACAAAAGCTTTTTATTTTCAATTTCAGTTTATTTTTTGCAGGTTAAACATTCTCGTTTTTTAATATTTTTATAAAAGTTTATTAAATACAATATTCTTTTTAAATATCTACTAACATCTGTACATTCGCACGTATCTGGTCCTTCTGTTGCATCCTCTTTAGACCAGGGACAGCTTATGTAGTGTTCACCATATTTAGATTGCACCTTATCCACATTTTTGTAATTCTTTAAAAAATTTAAATGATCTTCAATTTCCTCTTTATGCTCCAAACATAAAATATCGTTAAATTCTTGTAAAAATTGTTCAATATTCATCTTGCTTGTTTGCTTGGTGATAGACAAACTATAACTGAATTATTTTATTCCACATTTAAGATATATCCATACGATATGTCTGTTTCATGGTGCGTAAGTCAAGCAAATCTAATTCTGATTTATAATCTGCATCAAACTTCTTTATTAGCTCAACTTCTCCATTACTTAGAATTCTCTCAGTTTCAAACTCATGATATTCATAACAGGATATTTGCAAGCTTCGTTCTTCATAATTGCTATCATATGTACATCGAATTCTTATTGATATATCATCATCAAATTCAAGCATAAAATGTCTATAAAATATGTTCGGGCTTTCAATAAATCCCGCAATATCCAATTCCTTTTTAATTAAATCTTGCCTAAATCCTTCAATTGCCTCCTCAACAGACACAAATTTCTTTTTAGGCTTTTCAGCGTCAGTATCAGTTGTTGATTCTGTTGTTGTTATTATTGTTGGTGCTTCTGTTGCTGATGATGATGATGATGATGATGATGTTGAATCAGTGGTGGTATACGTGAGAAGACGAAAAGTTAAACCAACTTGCACTTGAGTATTATTTGGGAGAGTTAAATTAAAATCTAAACTGCTCACATCATTATTTTTAAGATTTATATCTAGCGGAATTGGTTGTCCTGTCACACAGAAAGTGTACAATGTTAAAAATAAAACATGAATTTTAAACATTTTCTTGTTAATGTTTACTGCTCCACACATCGAGAACGACTAATAATAATATTCTAATTTCTTTCGATTTTAATCATCGTGAATCATTCCTCATCAAATATGATAGGGGGAGATAGCATGAATAAATTGTTGCACTCAATTATGAAATTAAAATCATTCCTGATCAGTAATGAATGACTCCAGCATATGATTAAGAATAAATGAAATTCGATCACAACAGCATATTTTGTTGTTTATGTTTACTCTTCTATCTTTCTTCTTGACAAATCTCTAAACGAATTTCCGATATCTTTTTAAATTTTTCTTGTAGGAATCTATTGTGGTTTTCTAAAAAATTTGTGTGAAATACCTTCTCACAGATATGAAATGTTTTTGTCAACCAAATTTTTAACGAATTTCTGATATCGCTTTGAATTTTTTCTTGAGGAGGCGACTGTGGTTTTCCAAAAAAAAATTTGTGAGATACCTTTTTTCACAAATATGAAATTATGCATTGAGGTTTTTTTAATCTATAATGGACAATGTTCACATTCTAGCATTTGTTTTAATCACCTAAAATTTTAAACAAAGTTCCGAGCATTCATTTGTTTACATTTTTTTCTATCTAATTCTCATTTAATCTATTTGTTTACAATTTTTTTTCAATTCTCACTCGCACTCAAATTTTATCGGCAGCGGAATCTCATCCAATATTTGTTTTCAATTGTTTTCTATACTCACTCACATAAAAATTTAAAATTTTATCAGCAGCGGAATCTCATTCAAATTTTATATATTTCTTTTCAATTTTTTTCTATCTCACTCTGTTTAATAGTTTTTTCTATTTCCATCTCATTCTAATCTATTTATTTATATTTTTTTCTATCTCACTCACATTCAAATTTCATCGGCGGCGGCTCAGACTTTACCGATCACATACATTACACCTCAACCGCTCTCCATTTATCACCAAAAATTTCATGAGCCGCTTAGCCGCTAGCCGCTTGATCCAGAACGCTCATATTTATACTACTTTCATGCAAAATAAAAAATTATAATTAATAAACAATGTTTTTTTTATTTTTTTATTATTTTTTTGAGCTTCTATGCCGACATCGCTCTTAAACTGCTTCTACTCGTAAGTCGCAGTCGACGAGCTTTTGATACCATTTTATGTGAATAAGGGTGATCCCCTTTAAAAATACAAGTAAAAATGTTGCAGAACCCCTTTGCGTGAAACAAATATACCTACAACCCTGAAAAATTTCAAAAGTGGAGTCTCAAAAGTAAAAACAACAACTTATAAAGATCATTTTTTATTATAATTTTTTTATAATGACATTTTGTCAATTTGTTGAAAGATCGGAAGAAGCATTTCCGCATAAATCCGTTTTTTTATGTGGAAATATAGCTCCCGATCGCAGATTCCCTCAGGGCTACCTCCACATTCCTCGATATCGAATATGATATCGAGTACGGTCTCTATATTTTCAACCGTTGTCGTTGGCTTCGGGGTATCAGTATCCTGAAAATAAAAAAGAAAAAATATTTTTATATTTATCATTATATCAAATTATACCTATACTTACCACTTAATTGTCCCACACAAATCAAATATGTACTTGACAAAATAATTGAAAAACTGTATGCGCACTTTATGACAGAAAAACCTTTGAATGTAAAATTTACTGTTTGCTACCTCATTTTATACTTCTCAAATAATCATAAATATTCTTATCGTTTTTACTTGCAAGAAGTATTTCTCACGTTAAATGCGATAACAAGATTTGGGAAGCTGACCGAGAACAAGAATACTAACCCCAATTAAAATAACGACCGAAATACAACACTGATAACTGATAATACTCACGCATAAAATGCGTAACAATTTTGGTATAAATAATCAAAAAAATATTCTTATCGTTTTTACTTGCAAAAAGCATTTCTCTCGTTAGTTATATGCACCAAAAATCCTTTTATAATAACTGAGATGATTAAATTAATCATATTTTTTACTTGACCTCGACTTGCTTGCTTACACTTGACATTGAGTAAATTTGTCAAAAAATTTAATTGCTCCCCAATTACAATTACATAAACATAATGATCAAGAACTTGCCCCCTTATCGCATGAACTTAAATTTCGATTCCTCGTTCCTTATCTCGGCTTCGCACAATTTTCAATCAGTAAATTTTGACCAGAATATATTTTGCACATTTTGATCAGAATATATTTTGCACATTTCTTTTTTGCACATTTCGATTCCTCGTTCCTTATCTATTATGCCTCGGATTCGCACATCAGGAAATTTTGATATGAATATATTTTGCACATTTCTATTTTGGGCATATTTCCACGCAATCTCTCCACACAAAAATTTTTGCACATGTTTTGGTCAGAAAATTTTTGCACATGTGCTGCCCTGAAAATTTTTGCACATGTGCTGGCCAGAAAATTTTGCACATGTGCATGAGCGGGAATCCCTCTATCTATACTACTCAAATGTTGAACTGCACGCCTCAATCTAGTTCCGTTAGCAAGACGAACTTCACAGGCTCTAAGTTTACCGTCACGTCCCGGGAATACATTTTCGATTAAGGCGAGCCTCCAAAATATCCGTGGTAAAGAGTCATCGTGGAGAAGAACTACATCTCCTGCTTTGTAGTTGCATGGCATACCACGTCGATGATGATGAGCTGATCTTAATTGATTAAGATATTCGCGCCTCCACCTCTTCCAAAACTGCTGTGAGAACCGAAGCCGGGACTTCCAAAGTTGGCAAATTTCGTTTTTATTTATAGGCTGTCCACTCACAAAACTCTTTAAAAAGATTCCGTTGAGAAAATTAGCAGGTGTCAAGGGCATTAGATCTTTAGGATCATCTCCAACGTATGTAAGCAAGAAAGAAGCAAGACCGAAATCCCTGGTCTTGGATAAATAGAAATAAAAATAAAACTACACCCAAGAAGTAGGGGTAGCCTGACGGTGCGACTTAGTTCCTTGATGGTCGTTGAGTGGCGCAGTCGCGAAGTGCTGGTGAATTGTGTTTCTAGGAAAGTGCCATGATATCGAGGGTACTGAGTGGAAGGGCGCATCGTCAGGTTCGCCGCCAAAGATCTACTTGGGTTCCAGATAAGTATTTAGTTTTAAGAAAAGCATTTTTTTTGTGTGCTACAATTTTCAGAAGTGGGATTCGAGGCTCACGAGTTTACGACAAATTTTGGTCATGTTAGAACATGTCCTTGGTCGAGTCTCGACATACAATTTTATTTTCTTTATTCGAGCAAGCTGCGCAGAATTCGAAAAAGAAAAGCACGGGACCGTCAACTGAAGACGGTAAGATTTATGACAGGCGTTTTTTCTTGTATCGACACAGAATTGATTTATTCTTGGACGGTTGTCTAGCTCGGCACGAATCGAATGGGGCGAGTTGCACCCTTGTCCCTTTATTTCTGTCCTCTTTTAGGTAAACTTGCCCAGATTGTATATTAGTTCAGAGAAAGACTTATGAAAAGCCTGAAACTATTGTTTTTTGTTTGGTACTCGTGGGCTTGCTGGAAATTGAAATGTATGCAAGGGAGAGAAGCGTGAACGGTTGGACTATTCAACGACGTAATTATCATTGCATGCGAGCGTGCAGGCAGAAATTCTTTTAAAACCAGACTTGTCCTGTTAATCAGGGACGTATGAGAATTAGGGGTAGCGAGTACATCGTAGTACGTCACAATACACGGGAAGTTGAAAGAAATTTTTCTTAGCAGCATTTAGTGATTATCGTGCGGTTTAGCGAAGAGGTTGCTATACGGGAAGGTGTTGCGAATTATTTATTTGAATTATTTTGTTTGGATTATTTATTGTTGACGTGTAAATTTATTTAAAACCATGAG